>QANU01009693.1:92956-113819 GCA_003254905.1 Nissolia schottii
GGTTAAGGATAGAAAGCACGAGAACTTAGTAAGAAAGATTAGTTCCCTGTCACCTAGTAACTAGATAAAGCCGCCCAGGAACTTAGGCAAGAAAATAACTGGTAGGACGTCTAGACGCATGAAAACTAGAGATCTCCTGGACGGCCGGAGCATAATTGAGTAAACAAGAGCCCGAGTCATAGTAACCACTGAGAACCACTGTTCTCACCCCCACTCACTTATGGCTTCAGGCGAGATAGATGACGTACCCGCCGAGGAAGAGGCGGATCCTGCGCAGCAGGTTTAGGACAGTGGATCCTGAGACAGGGGAGGATGCAGAGCTATGGACAGTGCTGGTCGTGAATCGTCCCCCACCTCTCCGTGTTACACCACCGGTTGTCCCAGAGCCCGAGACTTCCGCGGATAGCGAGCCCATTCCCTACGAGAAGGACGTGGAGGTCGATCCCGTCTCCGTACGACTCCGATCGCCAGATGTACCTGTGCCCTCACCACCCGAGGAGGACTCTCTCATCGAGATCTTGGAGGAGGAGGATGAGCCCGAGGAGGAGGACCCGGAGGAGGAGTCCGAGGAGGAGGACCCGGAGGAGGATCCCGAGGAGGAAGAGCCGGAGGAGGATCCCAGCGAGGACGAGCTAGAGAGTTGACTGCCCTGATTCCTGACACTGTCTTCAGATAGCACTTTTTGGCCAGTAGCACTAGCTTACTGTATATTTTGATATATTATTTTGTTGTGCGGGTTCGTGGTATGTACGGCCCCTCTTATGTATTGATACAATATTGTTACTATGCAAATGTATGACATTGGTTGTTGGACCCACTTGGTGTTATTTACCTTATTGTTTATGTATGTATATGTATGACGGACGACGACGTATTTATCTGTTGTACGACTATACGGGACTCAACATAGTCCAAACGCATGGCTCTAGTTCAGTTAACTTAGTTATTTTCCAAAGATAATTAGGGACTACCAGTATTCCCACACAGCAGTTAACAACCTAGCAGACGCAGTTTATGACTTAAGCATAAGCTGCTAACCTAGGGTGTTACATAAGGCAACATCAAGTGAAAAAGGGTTTCACAAGACTGCCTCTATGAGGATTATAAGGTACGAGAGTACATGATCCAATATCACGATACTCAAGCGATCAGGATTAGAAAGCACGATAACCTGTTCTTTATAGGTAATCCAAGATTAGAATTCCCCTGTCACCTAGTAAATTAGATAAAGCTGCTCAGGACTAGTATGGATTAAAATAAGTAGGGATTTTAGTATATGTTGACACCTAGAGACCACTGAGAGGCGGGATCACAAACGAATCGAAAACGGATAGTTATGCCCCTAGAATTCCCATTGAGGATGCAATGTTCTCACCCCTATTAATTTATGATTCCACGAGAGCATGACGAGTCCGCCGAGGAACCGCAAGGTTCGGACCCTGCATTCAAACACGAGGGTTGACCCTGTCACGAAGATCATCACGGTATCTATTTCTGTAGAGTTCGCTAATGCGCAGGTCACTGCACTGCTAGCAGGACCTGTCCCATCACCTGGCCCTCCACCTGTTCCATCACCAGTTCTTTCGTATCATTCAACACCGTTTGCTTCAGCTTTACCTCAGGATACGCCAAATTGGATGGCTCCAAATTCCTCCCCGACCCAGGTTCATATCCAGATGCTCCAATCATCATCGAAGATACTGAGTCTGGCATGTATGAGAAGATTATCGTGATGAATCCAGGTGCTACTCTAGCTGTTAGACCTTCGCCAGAGTATTTGGGTTCGCGCAGGCGCCAGACAGCAAGAAAAAGGGTTACCCCTATGTTCAAACGCATATTTTCCCTTCGAATACATGACGCAGAGGCGAGACCTTCAGGTTTTTCCGCAGGCACTTGGGTTCGCATAGTGCAGTTAACATGGGTTGGATATCCGAGGAGGACGACTCCCCCGAGGAAGATTCCCCTGAGGAAGAGGATCTCGAAGAGAAGGACCCCGGGAAGGAGGACCCTAAGGAAGAGGAAGATCCCGAGGACGAGGCATCCTAAGAGGATGCTGAGCACAATGGTTTTGCTGGCCACTAAGCATTTCACGGGAGAAGTGATTGTAGGGATCTCCGGTCGTTATCAAAATGTCTGAGATCCTTATCAAATTGACATTGGTGGACGTCTTGGTGTCAGGATACTCCATGGGAGCAGCACAACTATGGTTTCTACCTACTTATCGTGACAATTAGGTGTTTGTATTTTGTATCGGCTAAATGGATTAGATATGCCATTAGGCTCTTATGTGCAATAAATGTATATGTATGTATATAACTAAGTGTGTAACTGTTCTTGGACCAAGATGAATGAATGTAAGTTATGCTTTCGATGGATTGTTTTGAGTTATTATCCGTTATTACGTTGAACGCATAAGTCTTTTAGACTTTATCGCTTGCATATTTATATGTCTTCCTTCATACGCGTGACTCATATTTTATGTTTTAACAGCAAAAGAAAAAGTTTTAAATTGGTCCATATTTTTAGTAAAGGATAATTTTGAAAGTAATATAGGACTAAAGGTATTCCAATTGAGAAAGTGACAAACTAGTGAGCATTGTTTGTGACTTATGTGTTACCGTTATGACCTTATGTTATGACTTATCAAGTGTAAAAGAAATCATCATTTTATGTTGGGTTCTTTGTTTAAAATGTTAGTTTTTTTTTCTAGTAGAGTTGATTTCATTTTGCAACAGAGTTAGATTCTTATTATAGTGGAAAGGGAGTGAGATGTCTAAAAAAAATCAACTCTCCTAAAAAACGAAATCAACATGTTTAAACAAAGAAGCTAACGATGTTACATTGGTTTATTTTTTCAGCGGCGTTGGTTTATTTTTTCAATAGCGTTGATTTTTGTCTATAGCAAAGGAAAGAGAAAAAAAGATGGAGAAATAAAAGAGAAAAGAGAATTACAAGAAAAGCTGCAAAAAATTGATGCTAGAGAGAGAAATTGGCAATGCCATTTTTGTCTTATTCCCATTGAATAAAGAATCCAACTCTGCTAAAAAAAGAAACCAACACCGTTGAAAAAAAAAGACTAACTATGTTGAGAAAAGAAACTAACATCGTCAATAGTTACACTGTACCCAAAATTAGGTCCTTCATCCCTAGATGCACAAGTAACTAATCATATCATGGTCTTAATAAGGATCCCACCCCCCCTTGATTGTAGGTGTGATTTATGTTCGTATTGCCGATGACATCTACAACTAGAAAATCGCCTTCAACTAGTGAATTTATTGAAAAATTTTTATTGATTACCGATGGATTTAAAATGTTTCGGCAAATTTTCCATTGAATACTATTTGACAGTAATGAGTTCGTCAATAACTAGTTATCGACAAATAATGAATCTGTCGATAACTAGTCTCAGAAATAAGGTGTGAGAGAATGTTACCGACAGATACATCTGTCAGAAATACAAAAACAAAATATATAAAATAATTACAAAAATAAAAATAAATATTATTATTAATCAACATAACAAAAATAAATTAATTCAAATCACATATCATATTCTTTATAACAAAATTCATAAAATCTTACATTATATTCTACCCTACAACTAGTAAATAAAACTTAAATCGATCTTAACGTACTATTACCAGAGACTTGGTCATCTGCTAGTGCCTTCTGTTAGCACAGAATTTGCTTACCTACAACTCAAACGACTAAATAAAACCTAATTTAATCTAATACTAGACATTACATTATTATTGCCGGAGACATGGTCATCTGCTGGCAGAGGATTCCCTACCATCGTAGACCTAATCATCTTTGGCAATGAGTAATTGTCTAATGTGATATTCATGGTAAAATCCTAGAACTACTAAACCTTAATTTAACGATGGCGAACCATTTATTAGCGGATAACAATGTCTTCTCTGCCCATCCAAACCATAAATATTTTTTAGGAGAGCAATTCGAAGTTTGAGATCATCCACGAACAGTGGTCATGACTGTAAGAGAGGTGCCTTTGAACGTGGAGGTGGAGGCCCAGTTTTGTTTGTCATATCCCAAAAAAATTGTAAAAATACAAGTTAATAAAATATTAATACTTGTATGAACATTCTCTTAAATATACTCAAATTCTAAAACCTAATAAGATTCTAACACAGATCCTAAATATATTCAATTTAACATAAATCTAACACAAATTCTCACACAAATCTTGAATATAATCAACTTAACATAAATCTAACACAAACCTAAATATACTCAAATTACCATAAACCCAACACAAATTCTAAGACAAATCCAAAATATATTCAACTTAACAAAAATCTAACACAAATTCTAACACTAATCTTGAATATAATCAATTTAACATAAATCTAACACAAACTCAAATTAACATAAACCTAACACAAATTCTAAGACAAAATCCAAAATATATTCAACTTAACATAACTCTACCACAAATTCTAACACTAATCTTGAATATAATCAACTTAACATAAATCTAACACAAGCCCTAAATGTACTAAAATTAACATAAACCTAACACAAATTTTAAATATATTCAATTAACATAAACATAACATAAATCATAACCCTAAAATATACTAAAATCAATTATAAAAATACACATAGGCAAGGACATTGGTGGCAGGGGCGTTGGTAGGGGTTGGGATGGTGGCGGCAGGGGTAAGGACATTGGTGGCAAAGGCAGGGACGATGACACTAGGGGTGAGGATGTTGGTAGCAGAGGCGGGGATGATGGTTGCAAGGACAAGGATGGTGGTGGCAGGGGTGGGGACGATGGTGCGGTGGCGGGTGATGGAGAAATTGGTATAAAATATGAGGAAGAAGGGAAAAATCTCGTATTTAAAGACGTGGTGAGCATTACCGATGGATTTGTCTTCGGGTAAGCTTACCAAATCCAATGATAATCTCAAAAATGAAACGCAACATTTCATTTGGGTGGGAAATTTCCCACTCAGTGGCAACTTAAGTATTGGCAGATAAATCCACTGCTAATATGACAAATTCGTCAGTAAGAACTAAATCCTAAACCCTAATGTTAAATGATTAAATGAACCCTCATTGATAAGAAAAAGAAAAGTAATATTAATAATAAATTACACGCATCTACGCAATTTAAAATAGTCTAGGTACACTTTTATCATCATTTCACACATAGACTAATAATTCTATAAAACCATATATTATAGTACAAGAATCATAAATTAACGAATAATGTACGTACATGTTAGTCTTTAAACATGCATCATTGAATTAAGTGTGCATAATAATCAATTATTAATTTACTCAGTGCACGTGATCATTAACTAACTAATTTTATATGATAAACCTTGAATCTATATAGCTAATTAAACCTTAAAATGTGGAACCCTAGCTATTTTGTTTTGGTATACACACACACACACACACTCACACATAGAGTTTTTGTATGAATTCATTAGTCTGATTGATTATATCATAATCTTATGTTGTTATGGTTTAATAAAGAAAATAAACACGAAATTTAATAAACCCAAACTTCCAAACCTTAAATCCTAGATTTATTAAAAAAAATTACCATTTACTGGCAGATATATCCGCTGATAAATGGATTCATGTTGTTCAAGTTGTTTAATAATTACTATCAAATAACTCTTACGGTAATATGTAGGCGCCACATGGTGCCACATCATTTCGATGGATATTGTGGCGGATATATTATCCGTCAGTAAACATGAGCTTCAACATTTACATTGTCAAAAAATGATTTTATCAGTGGATATCATACTTAAAATTTGCCGGTAAATTTGCCAGTAGAGAGCAATTTTCTAGTAGTAATCCACCCATAACTTGTCCTCATCAATTTCTGAGACATTGATGGTTCTACTTTCATCCTTGGCAAGGCTCTAAGTCTGATGTGCCCTAACCTCCTCTAGCCTTTGATCGTACGTTATCGATAAGTAATTTAGTTACATTATCTGTGCATACCAAATATTGTACTGTAACATTACCAATAATTTAAAAGTGGTAATTCAGATTACTAGTAACCTTAAGAGGGTGCCAAACACTATTTAAGGGGTTCGAAACTTCATTTTTTTGACAAAACCTTTAGGGCTCGTTACACGCCGAATTAGGCTGGATTGGATAAGCTTATCAAGTCTACTATTGCTTTATCCAATGTTTGATACACACACCAAATTAGATAAGTTAATCCATTAAAGACTTTGTTTTTCATTTTGATGTATAAGTTAATATAGCCTATGGGAGTAGGATTAGACTTGACAAAAATGTGATGGATAAGAAATCATGAAATAATAGTAATAATATATCAGTATTATTATTATTATTATTTTATTATGATTGATATTATTATTAATATCAATATTATTTCTAGTACTCCACAAAATTCAAGGGTATCAATACCTTAGTGTCTATGATTTTACCACGTGTCCCACTAACTCAAATTCATTTTTGTTTTAAAGTTGTGATTGAATCACAATCGTTCAAATATAAAAAGGTACTAGTACCATAATACTAACTTGGATACCAAAAGAAGAACCTATTATTATTAATAATAATAATATTATTTTATTACTAATATTATTATTATTAATATAAATATTAACAACAACTACAACAAAATAATAATAATTGATTTATCCTATCAGCCCTTATCCAACATCATCCACCAAACATTATTAAAATTTAATCAGCGATTATCCAATACGCCTTTATCGTATTCGTATCCTATCTGTCCTTATTTTATACGCCTTTATTCTATCCGTCTTTATCCTATTAACTTCTTTATCTTATCCTATTTGGCGCACGAGTCCTTAGAAATAATGCTCACTCCAAATTTAAACATTTATTTCAAGAGAAGGAGAATAATAAGAATCATAGAGTCATTTAGTATCATTACATTTTATTTTTTTTACTTTTCTTTTCAACTAAACAAAAAAAAAATGAGGGTTTTTTTTATTTTCTTTCTCTAAATTTTCTCTTTGTCAAAAAATAAAAATAAAAATGAACTTTTCTCATTTTTTTCCCTCTATTATTCGTTTTTTTTTTTTCCTTTTCATTTTCTTCATTTCTCTGGCTCATCCAGACAAAGTGTTTAGTTTGCCTAATGAAAAAGAAATCCCACCCTCACTCGGTCACTCCAATTTTCTCGCACACCAAACTTCAAGCAAAAGTTGTGTGTGCATATGGTCTCCTCCATTCACATTCCCACATCGCAGCATACATCGTTCATGTGCTACTCTTGTGCTGGGCGTGCACGGCTCATTTGCATTCCACTCCTACCTAGCTACGCATTCTAATACGTTCCTCCGTTCCCACATTTAATAAAGTTTTTTTTTCTTCGCCCCGCTACTTCAACTTCAGAAATCATAACGCAAAGTGGAAACGCACGCCACCACCACCCATAAAAAAAAAAAAAAAACAGTTGAACACAACAAACGAAGAAGCGAAATTCCGCCTCCATCTTCGCCTTCCATCTTTGCAGAGCTTAGATGCGCGCCTCCACTGCAAGAAACCTATGCACTCTCAGCACCCTATTCCGTTCCCACGCAGCCCGAAAAGCAAACGCCATTCCCTCGTCCTCTTCCATTTCCGAACACAACGCTTCTGTGCTCAACCTCTCCGCCATGAACCTCAACCCTGCCCCTTCTCGAGGTAACAAAATAATCTCCCACACTCGTGGTGGTTGCCACCCCAAAATATTTGCAAACAAGTACGCAACCAAGTTTCAATTTTTATCCTTGCCCACCATTACCCTTGTTCTCATTTCACATAACTTTTTGTTGGTATTGGAACTTCATTTAGTTAATGGGTTTTGCTTTTTGGAGCTCAAAAAGAAAAACGAAAAAAAAAAAGAAAGCGGAGGTTTTTTGTTGTTGTCATCAAATGCATTCGTTTTGGTTGCTGTATTGCGGGATTGTCTCTGTATTGTGTTGGGCTGTTTGTGGGTGTAATAATCTCGTTTGTTGAACGTTTTGGTGCAGAGGACTCGCCTGATGATGATACCGTGTCTGCGCAGCAGCTTTCTTCTATATTGTACTGTAAGTGTTTGTGAAATTTACCGTGAGAATATGAGTCTTGCGTGGAGAACTAGAGTGTGCCTTGGCTTATGTTCTAACTCTTAGAATTTGTTTTCTCGCCCTCAAAATGAGTGAATTGAGTGATGATATGGGTTTGTTTGAGCGTGTGTGTGTGCCCTTTCTTTTTGCAGCTCCTCCACCGGTAAACAAACCTGTTTCAATGGAAATCGATGATGACGAAGAACAAGGGAAAAGAACACTAGAGATACCATGGTTTCCAGACATTTCTCATTATGTCCCAACGCATAAACGGAAGGAGGTAACCCGTGAGAGGAAACTGAGATGGGTTTTTAAATATACGGGCGATGGCCGATTTGATAGGTTAGTTAAAATGTGTGCCAAAAAACTAGGAACGAGGGCTACCCTTGGTGTGTTTGCTAAGCTGGGTCGAGACACAGGTGTGAAAGAGTTCAATGCATTGATAAGGATGTGCATAAAGAAGGCTAGGGAAACTGATGATGAACATGTTGCTATACAAGAAATGAGCAAGGCCTTTCACCTTTTCAGAGAAATGAAGGAACGTGGTTTTCAGCTAGAAGAGCAAACATATTACCCACTTCTTAGGTATTTAATTGACATGGGTCTGATTCAAGAATTTCAACTTTTCTCTGATATGATCAGAGCCGAGAATCCCCATTCAACTTCACGATTGGGTTATTATGAAATGTTATTGTGGATAAGTGTTAATAATGAAGAAATGATTCGGGATATTTGTGAATATATTACAGTTGAAGATAGTGAAAAAACTGCTGCTATACGAGGTTGGTGAATCTATTTTTTACGTGCATAAAATTTTCATAATTTGTTTCATATTATATTTGAACCTAGATTACAGGTTTTTAATGGTAACATGTGAGATTGTGAGTAATTAATGAGTTGCTATATTTTACATGTAGAGACTAGGGTGATGCCTTTCATGACACATTCTTCTTCATTTGATGCTACCATTTGGTATGGATTATGAAATGGAAATACTAAGTGACATGGCATGATCAAAATGGATACTGCGATTAACAAGTTTTTCTTTGTTCACATCTTACTCTTAGCTATTTAGAAACATGGTTAGAAAAATTCATGTTAAACTGTGTCCCTAGGACACGTAGCTGGCACCTAGCTCCATAATAACGGAATCGATTGTGTCAATTGGTGTTGCAAACCAATGCATCAGGTAACACGGCAAAGTTATTGATGCAACGTGGCTTGTTGTGTATGTTTGCATCCAAATGTAAAAGAAACTTTTGTTTCATGTGGTACTAAAGAAAGTTAACTGGATTCAATTCTTGCTGCAGAAAGTTACTTATTGGCTCTTTGTGAAAGTGATCGGAAGATGCAGATTTCGGACGCTTTAAAAAATATTGACATAACAAAGCTTTCGTCCGCAAAATCTATAGCAAATATATTCCAATCGTTAGGCAGGCTACTGCTGGAATCGCTTGCAGAGAGTTTACTTTTGGACTTGAGAGCACGTGGTATGATTGTGATCTTATTTTCTTATCTAAACATCTTTGTGGATGGTATGAGAGGTTGAGCATTTTTCTGTTTTGAAATGTGTTTTTGTTTTCCTTTTTGTCTCTCAAATTCTATATCTCTGTTGTTTTATATTACACTTGACCTCTACTCAAATTAATGCTAGTGCTTGTTTTCCTGACACCCTTCCCGTTTGGAAATCCCTTGATTTACAATTAGTTTCTTACACCTCGACACCTCTTTTTGTTTAAAAAACTTTACATACCTCCCTTTATTTAGGTACAGACCTTACACAAAGTCCTCTTCAAACTAACAAAACAAGGAGGTAGGGGTATTCTTACCCTTTATCTCAATAAATTTCTTCTTCTATAACAAAATTCAAAAATGTCCTAAACAAGGGGTATCAATTTATTAAGGGCTAATACCAGGGGAGGTCAATCTAATTATTCCTATATATATTCGCTGATGTTCTGTTTGAATTTTGGGATTAGCATTATTATGTAGAATTGAAAATGCCTTGCTAATGTTTGGGCTAAGTAATAAGAGTTCAATTAGAATTATTCTAATATTTTTATTTAAGTTTCAGTTTTGATAGCATAGAACCTTTCGAAAAAAAAAATCTTCTAATTTACTCAATTCATACGTGCATAATTTTTATTGATTGGAATAATAAGCTTGATTATCTCTAATTCTTCATTTACTATCTCAAATGTGGTAATCTCACAGTATTGAGAATGAGCAAATGGAAGCTCAAAATATGGGGAGCCTGACACCAAAATAATGTAACACAATTTAGCTATTGATCTAGTATTCCCCTTCTCCCCCAAAATTGAGGATTAATCATTGTCGATAAACAACCGTATTTCTGTAACTGAAAAATTCTCCGAAATGAGGCATAAGAGTTTATTGCATGCCTTAACTACCCATGGAAAATCCTAGGAATGGGGAAGAAGTGGAGGATAGATGGAAATCACTGCACTCAACAGCAACAACACAGCCATGACTAAAGTTCAGGAAAGGCTGGTGAAGAGAGAGAGGGGTGTGAATGGTGCTGGGGGGGGGGACACAAGGAACACATGAAGGAGAAAAGCGGTGGAGAGATTTGGGAATGGGTGTGGGTTCAGAGTGTAAGGAAGGAGCAGGGAAGAAAACCCAATCAGCTTAACAACCAAAATGTAATCAATTTTCAACCTGGAGGAAGATAATGTGAGTTTGTGAATCAATATAGAGAAATAATTCAGAGGAGAGATGGAGGGAATGTAGTAGCAGTGCGTTGGACCCAAGCCAACAGAAACCAGCAGGCTTTTCCTATTATCAAAATTTTTCAGTTACAGCCAACAGAAGCAGCTTGCGAGTGACATTTTGAGGTTGAAATAAAAAAGAGACAATTTTTTTTAATGTTTTATCCTCTGGAATTGCAATAATTGAGGGAATTGTGAGGCGCTTAACGGTATTCCATAATTCTTCGGAATTGTCATGTGGAATCAGGATGCTAATTCTGAATTTGAGGGGTGAGTCTCAAAGTAATGGCTATGGGTTTACTTGGTCAAATACAGAAAAAAAAAAAGGAACACTAATTTAATTTAATTTATTTTTGATGAAAGAAGAATTTCATTAAGTAGAGAAGAGAATTACAAAAAAAAAGAGAAGATAATGGATCTCCTCGATACATAAATAAGAACAAAACTATAAAAGGCTAACAATGGAGTAAAACTTCCCGATCTCTCAATATATCAGCAAGAGAAAATCCTCTAAAACGATTTTAAGCTAAATTTAATGGGCATTTCAAGCTCAGAATTCGGAATTTGAAGCTCAACGCCAATTCTGAGCTCAGTTCTAAGTTCTAGCCACCAAATAGAGTTTTATTATAAATTAAGACTTGAAGAATCTATTTCTAAGTCGAAGGACTAAGCTGGTATGGAATGTCTTTAGCTATGGTGTAGTAAAAAATGCGCTACTTTAGGTTCTTCTAATGTTCTATTAATATGGAGTAGTAAAGAATGATAAAAATATGTTAATTGTCCAGAAGGCTTGAGTATTATATTGCTCTATAGATTTGTGCCCTACAAGTATTTTAATAGGGGATTATTTGTTGGTACATTAATGATAGGCTTTTGTGTAATGCAGATCATGATGAAGATGATATTTCAAACTTCATTGCTAATTATGCTGTTAGCATTCCGAATATAGCGGTGAGAAACTTCTTATGAATGCTACTGGTAATGTCCTTGATGCTATGTGATACGGGGACGCCTTTCTGCCTATCAACAGTTTCCTTTGCCCTAGACATATGTTTCTAGTTTTACATTTTAAAGTTACTTGAGACTTCAGTCAGTATGGATGTTATATGAAATCCAGTTTGCTAGTTTCTATTAACAACTTAGCATGTATTTTTTCTAGGACAAAGCAAACTTTTCCATTTTCATATCAAAATGTTTCATATGCATTCAAAATGGTTCAAAACTGTTTTTGCCCCTTTGGACTGTTTATGGCCAAAAAAGGTTATACAAATGCTCGGTGAGTGGTACACAAATATATGCCATAATTGGTTCCTCGGTAGATAGTAATCCATCAAAATATCACATCTTATTAAGCCTAGCTATATCATATATTATATATACCATATGCACTTTATTATTACTAGTGTGCCTTTGTGCCTATCAAGTATTAAATATAGATAACAATGTAAAAGAAAGAAAATAGACAGCAGATTTAAGAAAAAATAACTTCTACCAAAGAACAAAATAATTGATTAAGTTTTGTTTTTAAGACAATTTTTTAAAAGCAGTTACAAATAGTAAAGAAAAAAATATAATAATTATATAGTGGGTTAAATAACTACCCAAAATTTAAAATAGTAGGCAAGGGTAAAAAGGGAAATAAAGTTGGACACCAAGGAGCAGTTATTCCTTGGTATCCTCTTTATTATATGTATAGATGTTAAACCGTTTGCTTAAAGTTGTTAGGACAATGTTAGTAGTATAGTTAATTGGTTAGTTAGTAGTTACACTAATTTTGGGGTTAGTTAGAGGGATTAAGGAATATAAATGAAAGGGATGAGTTATAGGTCTTTGTCATTTGTGAGTAGTTACTAGAGAGATTGTGGAGCTCTAACTCTTTCACCACTTGTAGTTAGTTTCTAGGGTTCTTGGCACATTGCCATAGAATCCTAATTCAAAAATAGTCATTTGTTCTTCAATACTCCCCAATCTGGTTTCAAGTTCTGACATTGGTATCAGAGCTCCCATGATTCTGGGGAGCTTGTAGGATGTCTGCAAGAATGGAGGCAAGAATTTAAGCACTAAGCAATGCCAGAGGAGGGGAAGGCTCGATGATCATTTGTGGAGGATGGTGTGGGAAAGTCACAAAATCTCTCGACAGAGACAGGAAGAAAGACAATGAAAGCAAAGATTGTGGCATTCTTGAAGCGAGGCAAGGAAGAAAGACGAGAACGGATTGAAGAACGACAAACTTGGAAGGAACGGTTGATTGTAATGAAAGCTTCAATCGGAGCCTTATCGCAGAAATTGCAAAAATAGCGGAAACTTGGGTTTCCCTGATTCAGCAGTGAGGAGGATGTGTGAAGTTGGGTTGACCAGATAGCAAGATTCTTCGAGATCTGTGGTGTTCTTGAGGAAGAATGCCCCATGGCAGATGGCCGTAGAGGGACAAACATTGATTTTGTTATAATTTTGGGAGGTGATGGCAAAGGTTTGTGCATGGAATGAGTTTAGAACCGCGCTGATACAGAGGTTTCAAATGGCTTCATCATGGTTAACTCTGAGTAAAGAAGGGATTGCAAGATCTCAGGGCAGCGGGGATGACCTACTCTCAAGAAGTCCTGACGTTGTTGGAGATGATGACGGCCTCGCAGGAAGTGCCACTAGTAGTGACAATGCAGAGTATGGGAAGAAGTGACAGTCTATTTGAAAGATTACGAGGGATTTCGTGGTCAGGTGCTTCAGATGTGAGTCATGATCATCTGTTGACTTGACAAATGTCTTGTTGTCCAAAGAAAGATGTTTGGGTATTGGCAATTTGGTGTCCAATAACATTGCCTTGGCAGCTAAATGACTATTGCATTTTCATTTGGACCCTTACTCCTCACGGAATTGGGTTATGTGGAGTAAGAATTACATGGTCAATGGGATCCAAAACTACTCATTCTAGGCATGGAAATTCATCTTCCAAGGTTATACTTTGGTTCTTGTGTCAACTTTTGGGAGGATCATTGAGTAGGAGACTCCTCTTTCCATATTGCTTTTCCTCATCTTTATTGTTTATAATCAAAAACCTTTTGTAGTGTTTAGAATTCAACCTTAGAATGAGTTTTTTTATTGGTCTTCATTCTGTCCAGCTTTCTTCTAGCTCTAATTTCAGACCTTGGTCCCTTGATCCATCTTTAACGTTTTCTTGTAAATCATACTTTCAACTCCTCTTTCCTTAAACAGTACCTCAGTCCTCCTCGATAAACCTGTCTAAAGCTCCCTTTAAGGTTAAATCCTTTTTTTGGACAACTGTGCTTAACAAAATTAATACAAATGATATATTGCAGGTTCGAAGGCCACATAGGGCTATCTCTCTTGATGTGTATGTGTGTTATGTGCAGTGCGAGCTCTGAGTCTGTTACTCACCTGTTTTTGCATCATTCTATGGCTGAATCTTTATGGAATTCTCTATTTGATTTTGTTGGTCTGCGTTGGCTTTATCCTAGAATTTTGGATCAGTTTCTGCTGATTGGTTTTGGTGACTTTGGAAAAGGAAGGAAGCCAAATCCTTGAGGCAATGTGCCGTCTATGCCACTATTTGGTGTATTTGGTTGGAGAGGAATTATTGCATTTTTAATGACAGATTTCCGGAAAAGAAAGTTCTTTGGGGCAATATTAGCCGTTTTGCCTTTGCTTGGTGTAAAACTCGTTATTTTAAGAGGGATTTCTCTCAAATTTGTTGAAAGATTGGAGTGCTTTGCTTTATTGATGTTCTTCTCTTTTGTTATCTTTTAATCAATCAAAGAGGATTTCTTGTCCTCTTACATCCTTGTATTCATCCTTTCTTCTTACGTCTAGATTCACTTATAATTCTTCTCTCACTCTTGCCATGGAATCTGGCACAATACATTCTGAAGTTTAACCACGCCATTCTGTTTCATTTCTTTTTCTATAGATGATTACCATGTAGCAAATAAACTAGCAGTCCAAGTTCTCATTTGTGTTCCTTTTTTATTTTTTGATTGTTTTCTAAATCTATCATTACTAGCTTGCATTTAAGTATTTGTATCTTTAGCATTTGTCATTCATAGCAGAAAGTTCTTTAAAGTGGTTTATGATGCGGATTTATTTTAATGTCTCTCAAAGCTTTATGGATTACTAGTTGCCTTATTTTGAGCAGTAACTACGTAATCCTGCTTTAATGAAGAATTTTTAAACCATTGTTCTAATATATTACAGAAATGCATTATTGCTTGTGAAAGTTTGACCGTGGTTTAGAGATGTCAGCAAGTGTTTTTGTTTCATCCATGTTTTTGCTTACTATTCACCTAAATAATTGCATGTTATGAAAAGATGATTTGTGGGTTTTCTTATGTGTGTTGTTGGTAATGTGGAAGGTTGAGGACATCATCTCAAAAATCACAAATTTGCACGAATTATTGGAAGTTTTACCTTCGTCCTCATCATATGAAAAGATCATTTTGTATTGCTGTGACTTACGCAAGGTATAACCTCTTTCATTTTTTGGTATAATGGGTATCGATTGGTTGTGAGAGCCTTAGCCCTCATATTAAAAGATGCTAGAACGAAAATGATAACAAGACTAGTGCCCCCTTCAAAATCCCCTAATAGCACTGAAACACTGCTTTAGGCATCCATCATTTGTGCTAGCACTCCTCACCACTGATCCCACCTAAATGTTTTAAGAGCTAGCAGCAGGATCATAGAAACAAGGGAAACACGTGACATATATCGCAGTTTTGACTGCCATGGCACTAAGGGAGGGAGGGAGAGGGATGCTGGAAACGTCATGATGTAAACTTCACTATTTGGCATACAAATTGGAGGCGGCATTTAAATTGAAATCTTTTAGTTTTAATTTTCACTGCAGGTGGATGTAGCTCTTGATCTTGTTGATAAGATGTGTGAAGCGGGCTTTACCTTGTCATCTGGGGTGTTACAGTCCATATTACACATTTGTGAGGAAACCTATGAATATACTTTGGTATGACACATCCCCTTTTGCTTCTGTGTTATATTGCAATGCATTTGTCAAACAAGTGTCTGATCTTTTAAGCCCCCCCCCCCACCCCCTACAAACACACATAAAAAGCTGTCTAACCTAAAAGCAAACTGTGAAGAGAAATTTGAATTTTCTTTTATTTTTTTTATTTCTTATGCACCTTCTTACTTAGAAATTCTTTCAGTTCAAAGCAAGCACAAAGTATAGGCCATAACTATGTTGTGCTGAATTTTAGTTTAACCATAGGGTTTGCAAATATTTAATTTCTGAGTACTTAGTCTTGGAGGCCATCATACCACACATTTACACGTGACAACTTTAAATGTGAGGTGAAGGTCCAAGATTGGGTAGAATCTTGTTTTATTATAATAAAAAAGGCGAGTATGGTTTCGTTAACATCATCTATTACCCAATTTTATAGAATTCGACCTTTTCGGACCACTATTATCTGACATGTTGAGGTTCCTTAGAAACCAACTCAAGTTTTAGAATATTTTTGTTAAAAACTCAAGTCTTCCCCACTTATACACCTTTTTTACTCAAGAAAGAAGGTTATTGAAAATGTATGGGGCAAGGAAAACCTTTATCATATAGAGTATAAGTGAGAATCAAGCAATGCAATTTATAGTTCCTTTTCCCATTTCTGTATTTTCAAGAAATTGGACACGTAAAGAACAAGTATAACACAAATGAATTCTGATTTTCATGAGAGCTCATGATTTTCTGCTGAAATTATTTTGTGTGCTAACTTTTATTTCTAAATCCTTCTCTGCTGATGTCTGCTTTTTCTTTACTTTCATGATTAACCCAAAAATCAAGGTTCACCAAATCTATTCCATCATATGTCGGTTCCATTTGGAGTTGAATGGTGAAATATGCAGGTCTTTGGTACATTGTTGTGTGAGAATGAAAGATGTAAGTTGTACCTATTTTGTTTACATGGTTGCGTTAATAAGTTTTCTACAATCAAATCTTTTCAGTTGGTGAATCTCTTGCCATGCAAGGTTGACTTTGTTGCCAACTTACAGCATTTACTTCTATTATGCAGTTTGAATGTGCATACAAGATGGTTGATGACTTAGGGAAAATGAATTTCAAACCTACGGCGAGCATGTACAATTCTATAATGGCAGGATATTTTCGAGAGGTGAAATTATTGGATTTTGACTCTTGAGGATACCTCTGTTCTCACTTCTACTATTTGTCCTATCAGAGTTGAATGCCTTGCTTTACTTTCATATGTATATGTGCCAATTTTTGTTGTTTCCAACAATAAGTTTGAGTAGTCTCTTGACATGTATGTCTAGGAGTTTGAGATAGTAGATTGCATGGACATTATCTCTCTCTAACACACACACATGATAACTTAAAGTCACATAACTTGCGTGTTTTTTGCTCTTGGCCATCCATTTAAAATCTAATGGTCAAGATTTGATCCTCTCACTCTCACAATTAATCAATCTGTGTGTGTGACTAACTAGTCTATGCATGTATATCTTTTTTTGGATAAAAGAAGAATTTTATTAAGATAAGAGAACTACAGAAAGTAAGAGGATAAGAAATCCTCAATAAAGAGACAACAACAACTAAAAACTATAAAAGCTATCAATAGTACAGCTTTCATATCTTTCAAAATATCTACGAGGGAGAATCCGCTAGATTGTGAGCTTTACACCAAACAGATGATAAACACCTAATCTTCTCCCACAAAACATGATTGTCTGGAAAATTGCCGTTGAATACACGAGAGTTGTGTTCTAGCCATATGCACCAAATAGTGGCGAAAATTGTGCATTGCCATTGGTAATTATCTCCATTCCTCCTCCCAAAGCCAGCGAATATGGTCAACAAAAAAGTATCTAGGGTTGCAGGACACACCCGAGTTTCACCAAATATCCCTAATAGATTATTCCACCAGAGATTAGCTGCCAAACAATGCAAAAAATGGTGTGCAACCAATTCTTAATTTGTACCACACATAACACACATGCAGGGGAAATAACCTTATGAGGCCTTTGAACCTACAACATGCCATTAGTATTAATTTTGTTAAGCACACCTGTGCACTCCTGTCCAAAGAAAGGATTTGACCTTACAGGGAGCTTTGGACTTCCAAATAGGTTTTTCTAGGAGAAAAGAGGGTGAAAGCAAAGATTGAGTTAGAAACTGAAATAAGGACTGCAAGTGAACAACCCAATAGAATCTAGAGTCCAAACTCTTTTGTCTGAGGAGGAAGACATGTTAATAGAATCCAAGAGACCCAAAAGGACAAGTAACTCAGAAGAATCTCTATCATTCAAATTTCTAAAAAAGTGAAAATCCCAATAAATAATATCGTTTTGAGCACTATAAAAATTCTAGATAGGGACATTGTGTAAAGAAGAAACACGGTATAGACGAGGGAATGAACACCTAAAAGTGGAGTCCGGAAACTCGTAGTGCCCCTCATGGGTCCTAAAGGCTGTCTTTTTCACATCTTCTTCGCGCATCCTGATTTGATGGTACCCGGACTTCAAATCTAAGTTTGAAAAGATTCTTGCTCCTCCTAACTCATCCAACAATTCCTCAATAACGAGAATTGCAAATTTGCCAGGGACTGTCACCTTGTTTAGTGCCTTGTAGTCCACATAAAACTGCCACCCTCCATTCTTTTTCTTGACCAGAATTATCGGGCTCGTACTGGGCCGAATTATGTTTAATTGCAGCATTTCTTCCACTATTTTTTCTATCTCATTTTTTTTGATAACCAGGGTACCTGTAGGGACATCGATGAGGAATTTGAGTCCTTTCATTTAGCGTGATGGCATGGTCTTGCTCTCGTTTTGGTGGCAACCCTTGAGGTTTCTGAAATAAGTCATCATATTCTCTTAAGAGGCCCTGGATGTTGCTGGATAGCTTTGCTTCCGCTCTACAGTTTCTGATACCGGAACATGAGCGATGAGAACCCTTTTTCCTCCCTTTTTAACGCATTAAGAGTTGCCTTCCACGAAGCCTTACTTCGACTTAGAGAAGGGTCTCCTCTTAGGCTATACTCCTTATCTCCCACTTTCCAACTTAGCACTATCTCATTATAGTCACCCATGAATCTCCCCAAACTCGTCACCCATCCTGCTCCTAGAACAACCTTTGACTTGCCCAATTCCATCACAAAGAATGGTTGGACTATTTTGATTTCTTGGACTTTGATCACTACCTTTTCGCAGCCCCAATTTTCCCTTTCAATGGCTCCATTCCCCACCTCCACCTGAAACTCTCTTACCTTTGTTGTTGGCAGATTCAGCCCTTGGACAATTTTATTGGCAATAAAATTTGTGGAAGCCCTTGGGTCAATGAGAATGACAACCTCTTGTCCCAGTATTCTCCCCTTAACCTAAAAGGTCTTGTGGGTGGTGAGACCACAGTAGCTATAAGTTGAAGTTCCAGCCGCTTCATCTCCAATTTGTTTTCCCCAGCTTCTTCTAGATGCATTTTCTGTTCCCTACCCTCCTTCTTTGCTGGTTCCTCCTCTTCTTCTTCGAAGAAAATAATTTGATAGTGCTTCAATTGACACACATGGTCTGGGCCCCATTTTTCTCCACATTTAAAACACAACCCCTTTTCTTGTCTCTCGACCCATTCTTCAGTGGACAGCTTTCGTGGCCCAGTCCCTCTGGCATTAGAGTGGGTGTTGTTGCTAGTCCCAGATGGAGCCATTGTAGAACTTGAGTTGTTCCCCATGGGTTTCGAGTTCTAGCCCATTGTTCTGCTTCCTGTTTGCGCTTCGTTCCCTGGGATTATGGGTGGGTTGGGTCTAACCCATCCTGAGCTTCTGTTTGGCCCACTGCTAGTCCCCTTGTATCCTATTTCACTTTGCCTTCCTCCTGGGACGATTCCCGTGTCCTTCTAGGTAGCGTTACGAGCTTCAATGGCTAAAGCCTTGTCCATGATTTCGGTCAAGGTTTCGAAGTTTGCTATGTCCATCTCTGCTCTTATTTCGTTCTTCAAGCCGTTCATGAAAATCCTCATTAACGTGCCCTGACCCAAATTTTGTTGGGTTCTGGCCGCCAATTCAAACTCGAGGCGGTACTGCATGACTGTCTCGTGTTGTTTTACATCCAGCAGGGGTCTTATCGGGTTTGCCGCTGTTCCCAGTTGGAAACTCTTGAGGACGTCTTGTTTGAATCTCGTCCATGAATGGAAAGGGGTTTGTTCTTTCCACCATTCAAACCATGTCAATGCTTCCCTTGCCATCGCTACGTACTCTAGCTTCTCTGCCGTCGCTATTTGGGCTACCCTAAAGAACCATTCAATGTGCACTAACCATTCACAAGTATCCTCTCCTTTGAAAGTTAGCAGCTCGATCTTTCTATTTAGTCCTAGTCTCGGTGGTGCTAGTGAGTCTCCTTCTTCCCCTTCTTCCCCCTGATTTTGGTTCCTCTGGTATTGCCCCGAGTTTCCTCTTCCCTTTCCCTGCCTTGGTTTTTGATTCAATTTTGCTAGCTTGTTTAGAATTAGCTCCGTTCTTTGAGCTTGTTCCGTGTGTATCTCCTCATGCTTTGGTCGAGTTCCTCTATCCTGGTTTCCATTGCAGAAGTTTGTCGGGTGGAACTTACCATCCACAGCACGTCCCAAGAGTGTGCTCTGATACCAGTTGTAACAACTGGTACCAAATCACTGGTAAGGACAAAATAATTATAATAGGGACTGTTTTATTGAAAGGAAAATTAAATAAGAATAATGGCCAACATTCGAGAGGTTGGATCTCTCCTTGCGTAGTCTGTAATTTCCCAAATCTTCCTTGGTTCTATCCTCCTCTACCCTATGCTATTTAGAGCATTCTAATCTCTCATCTTATCTTCCTAATCTAATCCTATCTTATTTTATCTAGTCTTATTTAGTTCTAATCCTAATCTTTATCTAATTGTAATCTTATCTAATTTTTATCTTTTTTGTCTAATCCTAATTTTATCTTTTTATCCTTCTGCTGTAATTGAAAGGTAATGGAGGAATCTTCCCTGTTTTCTTTCTTTCTTCAGTAACTTCTTTTTTTGATTCTTGGTTGTTAGGGTATGTAACATATTGCT
>QANU01009693.1:113834-158054 GCA_003254905.1 Nissolia schottii
TTTACGATTCGAGTTTGCTGAAACTCCACGAGTTTACTTAAATTGTCGAGTTTGATAACCTTGCATGCAACGATTGTTACTGTTGTTAATTGAGATAGTATTCGTTTCCTGCCATCATTTTTCTTGATTGGAAGCCAAAATTTTGATTAATTTGATATAAATGAATCAATCTATGCTATGACTTCAGAGAAATAGAATTAGAATATTGCAATTAAGATGCTGTAACCCCTAAAAAAAGGTCACATTGGCAATGACTCTTCTGTACTTCCTTCTCAATCAAAGCTTATATTTAATAAAAAAAATATAAAGGTAGCCTAGTGCATGAGGCACCACTTGGTAAGGTCTGTGGAGGGTAGATGTACACAACCTTATCCCCGCAAACGAAGAGACTGTTTCTAGAATTTGTACATATGACTTCCAGGTCACAAGGTAGCAACAATGTTACTGTTTTGCCGAGACTCACCCTCTTTATCTGATAAAAAAAGTATTTAATTATATTTTGGAATCTGGTTCAAATAACACATTCCTTTTTTTATATCATTTTCTGAAATTTTTGCAGAAAAACATTAGTGGTGGCTTGAGGGTTCTCAAGCACATGCAAGATGCCAACGTAAAACCTGATTCACAGACTTTCAGCTATTTGATTACCAATTGTGAAACGGAAGAGGATATAATCAAGGTAAGATGAGTTAAATATTATGATAGATATATCTTTCTCTAAATTGGGTTATGGTTTGGTCATTTGGTAATTTTTCATCCACTATTCTCCTAAGGGTAACGGGGCAAATTTTGACATGGTGTTCATGATTATTTGCTTTCTAAAACAAAAATTACTCTTCAATAATATTCTTGTTGTTTTTATTTTTGGTCCCATTTTTGCTGAGCTTCACTAATTATATCATATTAATTGTATTATGTTGTAGCTACATGAAGAACATGATTTTCTCCTTTTTGTCCGCTTATATCATGATTGTGAAGCCGTTTTTTTGTTTATGTTTGAAACTAGTGGGTTATACAGTGATAAGCTAAGGCACTAAAGGCACCACTCCCAAGTTTTAATCATTTATTCTTGTACTATAACGATGATTTAAAAAAGATACTCATCTGGTTGCAACTAACAGCATTAAGGATTTGCTTGTCTCGGGAGGATATTGATAAAGGATTTTGCTTCCCTTTAGTCATGGGGTAAGCAGTTTCCTTTGCCTAGTGCATTCTTGATGCCAGGCTTTGGTTATATTCCATCGCTAGAATTTGACCAAATGGTTGAATGACATGAATTGGACCCTGATATTTAAGAAATGTTTGAATTTTAAAGTTGATTTGGCAATAATTATTTGTAAGTGAAACTCTGAAATTGAGGTCAAACTTCTGTTTACATCATCAATTATTCTATACTGATATTTATTTATTGTAAAATTATAAAATGTTATTATTATTAGCATCAATTATCCGTAATTGATAATTTTCATTGATTTTTTAAGCAGTAATTATACTGAACATGAAGCGAAAATTGATAAAATTTTAAATATTCATGCAATTGCCACAACAACAACTAAGTCTTTTCCCACTGTGGGGAATATTCGTGCTATTGCCAAGCGCTAAAAATATAGTCACCAACTATGAATCACAAACACCATTTTAGTGCCATGTCTACATGTTGGACACATGTCTGATCTTGTGTGACACATTGACGACACATGTTTGTATTTAATTTAACAAATAACTGTTCTGACTCCAATACATGAAACACAATATAGATAAGGTCATTTAGAATTTGATAAAGGAATAACACAAATTTTGAGTTTATTTTAAATTTTAAATTAATTTCTAATATAAATAAAGAAAATAAGACATAAGTGAGACTTATATCAACTAAGTTATGAATAATGAATCTTTTTCTTTAAATTTTTAATTGTGTGTGTGTGTATCCATGTCTGATAATTTTTAAACTTAGTGTACGTGTGTTAATGTTTGTGCTTCATTGCTTCATAGGTAACCAAGGTTTAGCTTTATATGATAGAAGAAAGATTAGCCCTCTGAATCTTCTACAACTTTCCTTTAAGTGTCTGCTGTGTTTTTTTCAATTTGTTGACCTGTTTAGCATGACTCATTCTATACACTTAATGTGCAAACTATTGTGTCCTGGTTGTTGTGTTAAATGTAAAAACCATCCAAATGGCTCTACCCAACAACTAAAACTTTAGGGAGAGATGGTTCTTGACATGGTATCCGAGTCTATACTGATTTCTACCACTAACATTGGTATAAAATTGGCTTGTGCATTGTTCATGCTTCAAGTCGTATGGGATCTTGCTTGAGGGGACATGTTAAATATAAAAGCTATTCAAATGCTTCTACCCAACGGTTTAAGCATTTGGGAGAGATTTGATTTTGACATGTTTTGAAGCTTGGGCCAGTAACAACTTGGTTGTATTCTGGCTGGAAATTTCACAGCCTTGATTCGGTTTCACTAAGTATCTTGCAATAATCCTGATAATGTGCACGTGTGTACACATAGGTCAAGTTTGTATGCATATTCTGCACTATATGAAATCCTGATGCAAGATTACCTTGGATTTTAGTCGGCATTCTAATCTTTATTTAATCATTCAACAACCATTGATATAAAAATATATATTGTTCATTAATACAGTCGTAATAAATTGGTGAAAATCTTATACATTACTGCATTAATACAGTTGTAATGAATTGGTGTTACTAAGATTTTCTGTAAGCAGAAGTTTTGAAAGCTTAAGATCTTATGTATCAACACTTTTGAGATGCTAATTAGAATGTTTTTTTTGTAGTATTGTGAAGAAATGAAGCAATATGGAATCCAAGCTTCAAAGCAAATTTTTATGGCCCTAATTAATTCATATGCAGCTTGTGGCAAACTGGAGATGGCAAAACAGGTATGGGTGCATACTGATGAGTTACTCGATTGCCTCTGGCAGAAAATATTATCTAACCAAGTTGATATTATTATTATTTGTTTGGCTTCAACTTGGTGTAATAATCTCTAGAGGCCTTTCCCTCTCAGATATGCTGAGAGATTGGAAAGCCCTACTTCATTGATAGTTATTTTGGTTTACCTTTTGTATAGAGGATCTCTTGTCCTCCCAACTTTTGTATCTACCTTCTCTTATCAATGCAACTCTTCTTTTATCCAAAAAAAGAAAAAATTATTGTATTGTCGTCATCGTCTTCTGCTTTAATTTTATATATTGCAAGTACCAAAAAGTGATACAAACCCAAACATTTCATTAAAATCACAGAAGAGAAATCCCTCACTCTCAATGATATGGAATTGAATTGAATTCTTAGTAGAATTGAATTCAAGTGTCAATTCAATTCAATTCTTGTGTTTGGAATAAACTATAAGGTAAGGAATTCAATTCATTTAATTTTACTATTTTGCCCATGTACATCAAAAAGAGCCTTACTGCTCACCAAAAATCAAATGCCCCATGTTCCCCACTTACCCTATGTTCACAAGTCACAACTCCATCTCTTCCATCTGTCTTGGAGCAGTTCTCTCCATCTCTTTGTCTCTCGGATGAGCTTTTTCTTCGTCCCTTGACCATTGATCCGCCACCACCAAAATGCCACCGCACTCTGATTCCTTTGTCCCTCCATCCTCTGCTCAATATGCCCCCTCCTTCCCCCATCATATGTCGACGTTGAGACTGGATCCGGTCCCTTTGTTTTTGGATCGGTCAGATCTGATCCCTCAGATATGTTCTCTGGCGGCGGCGGCTGGCCGATGACGGCAAAGCAGAGGAGGATAGAAGCAGGTGTAAGAGATGGAGTGTTGAGAGAATAGGAAAGAGAGAATAGGGTATTTTGGGTTTTTCCTGTTTTGTTAGAATGAGTCATTTACAAATCAAACCCAAATGTGTCTGATTTATTTTTGCGGAAATTGTTGGAATTGAATTCTGGTTGGAATTGAATTCTGTGGCATTTTTGTGTTCCAAATCACGGAATTGAATTCAATTCATGAGAGAATTCAATTCCATGGGGTTTCCAAATAGGCTATCACTGGTGGTAACCGGAAACACCAATAACAAGAAAGTGATAGATACATTGCAGATTATTTGAGGGGCCAGGAGGAAGCTGGCCCAAAGGCACTAAATCTTCACTCAGTAATTGCTTACCTCTTTTCTGTGCTCTCTTCACATTTATCCACACCCCCCCCCCCCCAATAACTAAGTTCTCCTGATCCATTTTCTACTGCCATGCTGGCAGTCTGTTATACTGCAGTCTGCAGGTCATTAGCTTATATATTTTACCCATCCTGCCCTTATTGCTCTTGACAAGTCCACTGCCTCCCTTTCCATCCTTCCTCACCTTAATAATAGTTTATCATAAACCTTTCTTGTCATTCTTTTTCTTCTAAATATTCTTCTTGTCTGCAAGGATAACTACTGTCCATTCCTTCCTTTCTCAGACTATATTTCTTGCTGTTCATGCTCATATTTCTTATATTTGTCGGTAAATCAGCAGGAGTGCTATTTTACCTATCTGTAAATGATCTATCTTCGTTTACAAAATAAAAGTCCTCTGCAGACCAAAATCAGCTCTTGTAAATGAACTGTTACTATGAGCTTGGGCTGGTTATGCACACTTTCGTTAAAATTACCAAGTAAATACTAAAACCAGCCAATATTAGTTTCATCATAATCTGTAAATCGGCAATGCTTTTATACACTTTTCCTTTTTATATTATAAGCAAACTTTATGTTTTGTATTGCAGGTGGTTTTGGATCCTAACATACCAACTAAAAGCTTAAATGAAATCAAGAGTGTCCTTGTTTCAACTCTTGCATCATATGGGCAATTGTCTGAGGCACTTCTTGTATATGAGGAGATTAATAAAGCCGGATACAATGTGGAACCGAAAGCTGTTATAAGTCTCATTGTGAGGTTTTAAATCATTAGTTATATTCTATTAATGCGCGCACACACACGTATATAGTTCTTTGTATTCTTTCAGATTTAAGACTAATTCTCAGGCATTCTTAGAATGAGTTTTCTAAATATGATGGAGAGCTGGATGGGATGCTTCTACTACTTAATGAATTGAGTGATCTAGACTATTGGGTTGAGGGCTGCTTCAGAGTTATCATGTATTGTGTTCAGAACAAGCATCTAAGGTTTGATTTTTCTCCTCTCCAATATTTATTTATTTATTCTGTATTTAAATTGCATTCTGGAATTTTCATGTGCTCATACTTGTTGCATTTTGGGCCAGCTCTGCTATTGACTTGTTGAAGCAACTCAAGGGTAAGTTAGAAAGTGATGAACTAGTAATGGAAGCTCTCTTTGATGCGGTGAGTTCTGGTTCCGCTCACAACAATTTATATAAACTTGCTTTCAATATTATAAGAATGGATGCATTGGCTATTAATACAGTTTTTGTAAGGCTTAAACTCTTTTAGGCTGCTATTTGTTATGGATCATGAAATATTGCTAAATGGGGGATTCTTTCCACATCTTCATGATGGCGTTTGTTATTACTGGCGAGTGTCTTGTTGACATAAACGCTTGTTCATGTTTGTACAGGTATTTTCCATAATTGCAGAACCTGAGTCCTCACGTTTGCAGATTGGCCTGGACTTGCTTTGGGCTATCAAGAATGAGCTTGGTCTTGTGCCATCACGGCAATGTCTTGATTTTCTTCTAAGTGCTTGTGCAAGTGCTGGAGATTTGAATAATGCTCGTTTAATTTGGAGAGAATATGAGGTTGCTGGATTTCCTTACAATGTGTTAAGTTATTTGAGGTAAGTTAGCCTGTTGAAACTGCAAGTCTTTCCCAATGAGTTTTTCAATATTATTTGTTTCCCTCGTCATTTTGGCTATCAATAATTTCTATGGTTGCAGGATGTATCAGGCACTTTTGGCATCAGGAGATTATCGATCTGCTAAATTTATGCTCAGGAAAATTCCGAAAGATGACCCCGAGATTTGTTCTGTCATCAAAGCATGCCAAGAAACATACTATACCACTCGTCTGTAGAACCGAAGAAGAAAAAGAACGAAAAGAGGGAGGCTTGAGAGAGAGAGAAAGAGATATCTGCCCCACTTATTTTGTATGGCTTAAGAAATGTGCATCACAAAGGGTGGTGCGTTTCTTGTTTATTTAGTTACAACATACTAGGGAGTTCATTTTTTTCTTTCATCACTCCCAAATTCTTTCCCCTCTCTCTCTCTCTACCTAAGTGACTGGTCCATTGAATGGCAAATTTGGCCATCATTGAAGTTAGTTGCAAGGCATGTTGACGCTGCCCCTGCTCTGGCTCATGCCTGGCTTGCTTCAGAATGAGTTTTGAGCCTCAAGATTGGTTTGTTTGTTTTTTTCCCCCCCCATGTTTTAGCCCTAGTTATTGAGGGTAAAAAGCCAAGCCCAGATGATAGCATTTTCAATTTCAGCTTGAAAATGTGCTTTCTGCATGTGAAGGCTGCCAGCTGCAACCATTATTATTTCAAGGCATAAGAGCTTAACATCAAAATGCCATCTTTCAAAGTATTGAATCTCTGCTTCCCAGTATAATTGAAGGTCTGTGTCTAAAGAAGGGAGGAAAAAATTGAAAGCACGTTTTTCTCTAGTAAAACCAGTTTGATGACCTACACTCAATTCTTTAAAACCATTCACTAACAAGGTATGGTTGACACTGTTTGTTTGGGGGGGGGGGGGGAAGAAAAAAAAAACATTTCTATTAACAATACATTATAGTGAGTGTAATTCTCACTAACCATTACTATTACTTATATACTAATTTTTCCTGCTGTGCTATGCTCGTGTCACAACTCAATTCTAAGATTATAAACATTGTGCACCTTTTAACGCTTAATATTTGCAATGGCCTTTTCCTAGATGCTAAACGTATTTCACATCAAAATTACTTGAGCTTTAGTTCTGTCCCACTGAATTTTTTAAGGCTTTCATTTGTTCTATCTAAGCATTGTAAAGTCTTGATGGGGTGAGGTGGAGGTTTTTCATGCTGTATTTCCACTTTGGTGGTGTTATAAGAAGTAATTACTTACCCGGTAAAAAAAAGTTTCGGTTGTCATATTTATTTAATTGTGCTAATTATTATATTAACTACTTTGCAAGATTAATAGGTTTAATCTATGACTTACTATGTACCAAAAAATTTATGACTTAAGTTATCTAAATGGAAGTATAGAATAGGCCAAAATTTTAGAATTATTTAATTCTAAATGGGTGGCAACCAATTGTGATTTTTTGTTTTAATAAAAATGGGCTAAATCATGTGTAACAAGTATAGAAATGTAATAGTATGATGAATGAGAAATAAGAATGATGAATATGGAAATGTAACTATATTTAGTATTTGTGTATGGAAAGTACAAGATAGAAAATGATAGAAAGATGAAAGGGAAAGGTTCTCCTATTGAGATGAGAGAGAGAGCCTAGAGAGAGAGAGAATTGTTGAATCATCATTTTTCACACACTGTGTGAAAGCTTTACCCCCTATTTATACTAATTTGATATCTCCATTTAGACTAATTAGGTTATTGTGCTTATAACTACTAAGACTCATTACATCAAATGCATCTATGAAGAGAATTTTTCACCTGGATCTCATTGCATCTATGGCCTTTTCTTCCTCACAGTTGAAATTAACCGCTGTTGCACCCGTTGCGGACCTTTTGACCTCACAATAATCGGGCCATTAAAGAAATAACATCCTTCAACCAAAACTCTCTTTGTAAACTGAGCTTGGCCCATTACCAAATCAGACGCCCCTCTTCCTTCTCCATTCCCAACAATGACCGCAACTGGCACGACGCCTGCTATTGGTGCCACCTTTCTCACTCATGGAGCATTGAACACACCATCATCCTATTCCTCACATTTAGAAGCTCCTTGTGCTTCCTACTAGAACCTTCTGTAGCTGCTACCATCGTGATGGCTACCTGAGGAGACTCAGAGCAATAGACCTCACTTCAATCTGTCCCTGCACTCAAACCTACCTCTGTTTCTACCCTCACCCCGTAGCCAAGACCATTAAGAACACGACTCAGGCTGAGGGCCTTCGTTTTACCATTGATGAGAAATACTTCTTTGGGCACAAGTGCCCTAACAAACAAACATGTTGGGAGCATCATGGCTAGCAGCAACCTTGGAGGGTTACACGGCCAACCACATTAAAATGTATTTCAAGTTCTACCCACCAGGACAAATTAGTGACCTTGTGTGCCCTGAAGCTAGGAAGACCAACTGAAACCCAGTTCCATCGCATCAAGAGGCTTTCCCACTCCAATGTGATTGATCAATTATTCACCATTCAGTTGAAATGATAACCTGCAGAAGATAATTTGGTCTTGCACCTTCTGTGATAGCATGAGACACCAACAGGCTTACCGCCAGCAAGGAGCACAATCATGCTATACCATTACAAGAAGGAACCGGCCCTGTGAATGCCAAGCCATACAAGCAACCGCGTAGCCAAAAGAATTTGGTTAAGAAAATGGTAAAGACATGTTAAAGGAGGGTATCATTCAACCGAGCTGCGGCCCCTTTGCTTCACCAATCTTATTGGTGAAGAAGGAAGATGGAACTTGATGATTTTGCACAGATTATCGTACAGTGAATGCGACAACTATCAAAGATAAGTTTTCAATGCCAAATGTTGATTAATTGTGAGATGAGTTGTATGGTGCTAAATTGTTTTTATTTCAAAACTAGACCTAAGATCAGGATATCATCAGATATTAGTGCAACCAGAGGATAGATATAAGAATGCCTTTAAAGCCCATCAAGTCTTGTATGAATGGCTTGTCGTGCCGTTTGGTCTCACTAATGCACCTGCTACTCTTTCAATCTTTGATGAATACGGTGTTTGTTGGACTGTTGAGGAAGTTTTGTTCTAGTTTTTTTTTTTTTTTTTTGACGATATTTTGATTTACAACTCTAGTTGGCAACTGCACTTATCCCATATAGAAACTGTTTTGAAACTCTTCGAAGCACACCAACTCTATGCTAAGCTCTCTAAATGTTCATTTGGTGTCACTAACTTATAATATCTTAGCCATATGGTGTCTGCTAATGGTGTTTCAATGGATAAACAAAAGGTGGAGGCTATGATTAATTGGCCAACTCTGTAACATCCCGCTTTTTTCCTTAGTAAAGATTTTATAAATTAAATAGGGAGAATAAGTATCACACAAGCTTTTAGGTCAAATTATCTGTAGAAATATTTCTGTTCGTTTTCTTAAAATTCTGCAGACACTAGAACAGACCCTTTTTGTCGTCTAAGTGCAACCGCATGTCCAAAGTATATGTAAAAAGTACGGCTGCAGACAAGAATTTATAAATACCCCAAGTGAACCTAGATTATTACTTAGAAAAAATTAGGAGATCACAAAGACGTGATCAGAATATTTTAAGAATAGCCGTACTCGAAGTACTGAGATCGGAAACGATAAAATCTGATCAAAATTGATCTGCCGGAGGCCCTTTAATTCTCAGCCACGCAAGTGGCCAAGACACAAGGATGACATGGCCAAGAGGGTGGTCAAGTGGCCAAAGTCAACAATTCAAAGATAAGTCATATGGTGACTCATGAAAATGACATGTAACATAAGACAAAATAAGTGCATTTTCAAAGTTTGTTTTAAATTAAAAATTTTCATTAAATCTATTTTGAAACACATGCATAATTTGGTAATTTTATTTTATGTCAGATTAATTGTTAAGTTTACATTTTTTTTTTATCACATTCTCTCTAATACCTATCTCACCTCCTCCGTCTTCCTTCTATTGCCCGACTCCTTTTAATTTTAATAGGTATTGTAGCTGCATTTAAGGCTCCAAAAATATGGAGAAAAAGAACAAGTATACAAGAAATACAACCTGAGACACACCCAAGGCATTAAGCCACTACAGACTCACCAAAAAATAAACTCCAACTCATTTTACATTCACCCAACTAACAATTCAAGGATACTCCAATCAAAGAAATTGCAAAAAACGCACCACCAGAATTTCAAAGAAAATACCACTACAAAAATTACTCAAGTCCACGTGCTCATCCAACTTGCAAACACACCACGCTATGCTAATAGAAGCTAGCCAAGCCAAGACAGGTTTTTCATAGCATCATTAAAAAAAGACTGTTTTTCTTTACTTAAATAGTAATTCTTTACTTAAATTTTCCATAGCATCATTAAAGACTGTTTTTTCATTCTTCGTGGACGTCCAAAGCCAACAAAGTTTGTAGGCATTATCATTATTTATATCCTTTTGCTCAGTGCCCAGTGTAAGCTGGAAATCAGGATTTTCCCCCAGTACTGCCAATGGTTGTGACTTGTGAGAACTCAACACTTACCATTGCCTTTTTTCCCCTCATCCTTGATGCTCAAGGAAACAAAATTTTCTGTTACATTGAGGAGCCTTAGTTTCCTGCCTAACTTGTACAACACAGCATATGGACTTTTTTGGGGAGGTACAACATATGGACTTTTGTGCTATATACAAAAGAATTGTAACCTATGTAAATTATCTCAAAAATAGAAAGGACAACTCAATGCATGAGACTCCTCTCTGGTGGGGTTTGATGAGGGTAAATGTATGCAGCCTTATCCATGCATGCAGAGAGGTAGTTTCCCGAATTTGAACTCGTGGTCTCCGCTGCGCCAAGGCTCATCTCAGAAAAAAGGAAAAGAAAAATCTTTAATTTCTAATTACATACAAAAATGACAGGTCTTTAAAGTTGATTCTGTAACTGCACCAGTAAACCCTGCATCGAGTCAATCTTTTGACTGAGTTGTTTGACAACTGTAAGGTGCTGTGATGAGGACTCAGAAGTACCAATATCAGTGATTAAGTCATTAATCTTCGCCTGTGAATCGACAATTGCTTCTCCAAGCAAAGTTAAAGTTGGTTCCATTGCTTTGGATGCGCTTGCATTTATGAAGTTTGGTAATGGAGAAAGTCCTCTACTATGGACACTACTGCCATCTTTGCTGAGCTTCTCAGGAGTGAAAATCTTGTCGATGCCTTCACTTCCTGCAAGTTATCATAACATTATTAAAAGGAAAGATGATTGAAGATACGGGTCAATCTGTCCAACCAACGTTTCAAACTCTAGGAAGAATAGAGCATGAATGCATGCATAAAGGCAAAGGATTAATAACACGAAAAATTAAACAAAGCTACAAATCCCAAGGAGGGCTAATAGTTTAGGCTGATCTGGTGATTTGCAACAGAGAACAAGAGGTCTAGGTGCTATAAGGGATAATGTATGAATAAATTGAGGGAATCGACCAAGATAACTTCTGAATTAATATTCTAGAGTTATGCAATTCCAAATTCACTGGTTGTTTTTATCCAACTTATAGATCTGTACTATTAAAAGATCTCCATGTTCTATATGTACACAAAATTACAGTTTGCACAAATGTAAGTTTCCAATTGAGAACTCCAGACCAAAGTAGCACTCATCATTATATTGTCATGTTCTATCTACCAGTTGATAATTAGTGTCTCTAAATTTCACCATATCCACTAGTCTATTCAAGACAATCAATTTAGTCTTCAAGACTTTCTGTCATATCTCATCTTTTAGGGTTTATGAAAACCATTTTAAGCAAATCATATATGATTGCTAGCTGAGGTATACAACAATTTACCAGCCAAATTGATTATATATCCAGAGACCTTGGGAATTTCCTAAAATCTTAAATTTTGCATAAAGTAACACAAATAGAATACTTTAGTCTACTATTCTCATGATACACTTCCTCTTTTCTTTAATCTAGACACCAACCACCAATTACCAATCAAGAATGCTAGACCCAAAATCTTAAATCATTTTTTGCCCTTCATCAAAATTAAGTTTTCTAGAGATAAAACAATGCCAGCACTAGGTAACTTTACATACATACTGCTTAGTGATCACCACTAGAACTTAATAGAAGAAGATTTATTTATAATTAAAAGCATTGCACACAATAAGAAAATTTGACACCATACCCAGGTTGCCTAGTTGATCCATTGCAGACTGGCCAACGGAACCTTCTAGCTTAAGCAGGCGTAGAACTCCAGCCGTTATCCGGCCCATTGCATCAATTTCAGATTTGCACAGAAAGGTGAGGTGTTGAACCTCAGCCTTGGTTACAACTGCCTCAATCTGCATAGTAAAATCTTAATCACAAGCAATCTTCGTATAAAGATAAAGTGAACACATACTTTAAATATGAAATTCCCCTTACCGGTCGCTTAACAGAGAACTTCAGGTTTCCCACTTCCCAGTTAGTCATTTCATCATCAACATTATCCTCACCTAATATCAAGTCCACTTGAAGACCAATTCCCCCAACAGTGTCAGTAAATTCTTTAACGCCATTTGCAGTTAACTTTGATGAATGAATGTCTTTTGGGGTGTTCGGCTTCATGATCTGCAGCCCTTGGACTCCAACCTGCAAGTGCAGGCTAAATATGTAAGGCGTATGACAGAACATGTATAACAACAGGCACGACACAGAATGAAAAGATGCAAAGATAAAATCAATCCATTAGTATCTTAGGTTTAGCTGATATTTAGTGCCTCTGGTGTACGTATACACTGGCTAACTTATTGTGCCTAGTTCTTCATGTTTGCATATTTGAATCCTAATGTCTAGATGAATCAAATGATACCATAGTGTTCTATTGTAAAGTATGCCCGAAGAAAAACCACTAAAATTTCAACATAGTAGTTGTCACTACTTACCACACAGTCAATGGAAAAAAGTGTAGCCTCTATCCATTCAGCAACAAACAACTAAAATGAAAAGAAATAGAAGGGGAGAGAGAGAGAGAGAGGGAGGGATAGAGAAAAAGGAAGAAAACTCTCCACTATGATCTAATTTAGTGTTTGACTGATGAAGGCCATTTGTTGCAATTTGGAAATAAGTTCGCTAGGTTTCCTGATATATGCTGGACTAATAATATCATGGATGACAGAATGGAAATTTCCTCTGGATACACTGTCAGATAAAAGGCCAAACTACTTTTTATGTTAAGTTCTAATGATCTTATCTTTTTGTTCTACATATTTTCTGTTGCCAACAAATAAACATAACTTTATTCATAAAAGAAGCAAGAAAGTCATTAATTCCCCAAAGAGTTGTGCTGCAACTTATACACACACAACATTAAACATTGAAGAAAGCATAAAGAATTATCTCTTTACCGTAATCAGTTCAACAGGATATTGTTGTATTCCATGTGATTGTGCTTTTTCACCTGGAACATTCTTTGGGCTACTTTTTGCATTTACTTGTAAGCTTTGGAAAGTTGTGTGCCAGCACCTCTCTTCTCTGCCTACATCTTCATGGGCGGAGAACCACCACCTTTCAGCCATCTCTGGTGCACCTTCAAGAGCAAATAACCAGTCTCTGAATTCTATGGTTACATCCACATCACCAGGTTTCTTCAATCGTGGAAAACTGGTTTCTTTCCCTTCGCTCAAACTTTCAACTGGAATAAAGATGGTTATTACGCAAACTATTTCTAAAAAACACAAAAGATTATCAAAGAAAAATATATTATATATCAAGCAAATACACTAGCTACAGAAAATCACATGACGCTGCTTCATACCATCTTCTGAATTATCGTCGATGAGAGGTGTTGTCTTAAAAAGTTTTGCCAATGGTCCTGTTTGTAAGTTTTCCAACCCTTTACAAAGACCCTTCCCTGGGCCACCATCAGGCCCAAGTATTCCAAATCGATGTAGGAGGGCTTCCGCATAGTTCATTCCTCCACCAAGACGAACACCAGATACACAAGCTGAGACATTCAAACTACGTGACTCCACATCTAGTTCGCAAAATGGTATGACATGCACCATGCCTATGTCCAGAAAAGAGACTGAAGGAGCATTTCCATTCAATGGATGGTTCTTATGCACCCAGAAAACAGCTCTCAGTTGACGATGTCCATTATCACTAATTGCGGGAACATTTTCTCCAGAACTGAAGAATGAGCCATTTTCTCCTTCCATGTGCTCCTCAGCATCCACACAATCTATCTCAACACTCTCCCAATGTAAAGTGGATGAAAGAACAATAGCACCACCAAGGGTTCTATGAGAGGCGCTAATGAACAAATCATCTCCAATAAACTGAACCAAAGGCATTCCTTCTACATTTCCTGAAGAAGACTCAAGAAATCGAAGTTGGAGGTCTTTTACTACTAAACTTACAGCAGTGTCACTAGGAACCCTGTCCTTCAGCTTTCCACTAAAAGATTCACTCCTAACATCCTTCAATTGCTTCTTTTCACCAGCCATTGCTATTTTCTCACTAACTCTGCCAAAATAAGTATAGAGATCCAGGACAAAAAACAACTGTTCAACAGAAGTGTTGGACAGGTACTGTTCACAAGCAACACCAACCCTCACAATACCCCCAGGAGGAGGAACTTTTAACAATGGACTGCCATCAGCAGTTGCCATGGCTACTTCAATGCAAGCATCTTTCAGATCAACACATCTCCACAGCCCTGCAGTCCATCCAAGAGAGTTGTTACGCTTAGGTGGACCAGTACACGCTTCCAGAGATAAAGTAATCTGGGCTGCTCTGGCAGTCCACTTCTTCTGGCTAGCATCAACTGGTTGATCTTCCCAAAGACAGAAGCAAGCAGGATCCTTCTCCAGATTCAGTATTCTTAGTTTCATTGAGGGCGAATCTAAAAAGGAAAGGTTCTCAATATGAAGCCTGGCACCAGCAAAGGAGGTCTGGACTGTATTACCCATGTTGGTTTTAGAAATATCCAACTGGGCTTTATCCAAAGGAACTGTAAGATCCAGTCCCTTGAGAGTAAAAACAAAAGATTTTACTGAGAAATCAGGTAAAATGTCACCAGGATTGACAACAATGCCATCAGCTAGGAAAGAAGATATCCTAAGGCAGGATTCTTCCTGAAGATGAATCTGGAAAATAAAGAAAGATCATCAAATAATATAATTGACAAGAGTAGATCAAAATAGATGCACCAGCAGGGAATTGATTGAAATAAGTTGCACATACCATAAGAGGCTGACAATCAATAACTGTTTGAGAAGCAAAAGATGGTGGAAGTGGAGAAGGCACAGTCTGAAGGGAATGGAGGCATATTAGAGGAGTTCCCTCAATCAATTGCCACTGCTGTTCTCCTAGAGGATATATTGGAGGACAAAAGCTTTTAGCTGCCCAGAAAAAAAAAAGGATTCAAATTATTTAATTAACCAAACAACATAGGCATTGCTAAAGTGATATATTCTTCTCAAATATATATGTATGTTCACGGGCGTGCCAGCCAATAACTACTAGAGTTTAATTTTTAATCCAGTGACAATATAAAACTTTTTTACATTATCATACATTCACGTGTCATATCATTAAAATATTTTGCTCTTAGAATTTAGTGGGCCAATCTCAACTCCAAAAGTTAGCTTAAGAGGGGAAGATTGTCCAAGTTATTAAAAAGGTTATCTTTGTCATATCCCTAGCCAATATGGGACTTAAAAACTACCAAGCATGCAGCTCTTATCACACTCAAAACTTTTTAAATGAAGCTACACCACAAGTAAATGAAAGTGTAAAAAACTTTATGCTTACTAGTAGATCAAAATTAAAATCAAAACTCAATACCAAATACTGGAACTTGGAAAGACTCTCTTGTGACAGATTGCATTGATGGTTGCACCAAGGTACATGGAGGGCGTGAAAATGTGTCCCTGCATTTCAAGAAAGACAACCTACAATCAGTTACCTAAAAACTATGACAACAATCAATAAACATGGAAAATGATATCATCACTACAACTATCATAGTCTACGCAAACAACTAAGTAGGGAATATTGCTACTCAATTTCTTTTGTATTTCCCCTTCTCAATTGCTTTAGCTGCTCAAGGGCCAACCCAGGATAACTAATGGCAAAAGTAGCAGGGGCTACATAGGTCACAACCCATTGCCAATATTTTCAGATTAGTTGGTTCACTGGTTAGATCAACTTAGTTCTACTACCACAGATATACAATGTGATAGACATCGCACCCAGAAACATGAGCACAAACAGATCCCTCAATCCTTTCAACAGTTGTTATTCTGGCAGAGCATATAGAAACTAAGTAACTAACCTTAAAAATAGACCCGCAATTGTAATCCTTGTCAAATTATTGTCATTATCTCCTTCAGAAACACTTGCCTGCAAGGATAATATATTATACGGTAATTTTTCCCCACTGGAAGCCATGGACATGGAAACTCGACATTGAGGAATGAGGAGAGAACAAGATATGCATCTTTGCCAATGGCATTTTAAATTTTGTATTTTTGATCAGCAATTGCAGAATACACACACCCATAGCATGTATCATTCGAATAACAAACAGGTGGAAGAAGCTTCCTGTCTCTTGGATTTCTTTTATGAATACTTAACTGATAACTAAAGCCTAAAGGATTGAACTTAGCATGCCAAATTCAGACTGCATAAATGTACTGTCTGCAATTCTCATTATCAACTGCATCATCAACATGTAAGACATACATGCCCATAGGTATTAGAGAGGGTTACCTCCTATATTTTTCCCAAAGGCCCATTGGACCTCCAATGAACCAAAAAGAACAATGTGAAACAGACATATTAAGCAAAACAACTTCTGTCTCGACTTCAAATACATGGGTCTGTAGACTCTTTACTAAGTTCCATTGATTGCTTAAGATATAGTCGTTTCAGATAATGTTATTCTAATGTCCGGTTATGTTTAAAGTAAGAAGGTAATGGATGTCTAGATCAATAAAATTCATCGCAATCATAACTCATTAAATGATGTAAGGGTATCCACCCTTACTTTCTCACATTAAGGAACTTTTCCAGTTCATTCTATTCTCTTTATTAGATACAAGACTAAGGTAGCACCAATGTTGAAGAGCAATGTCAAAATATCTACAGAATATCTTGGAATATATTCAATATATAATTTTGTTTAATATCTTCGAAGTATCTCAGAAGATCTTTAGAATATATTGCGGAATATAATTGAGCAAGCATTTCATGATTTATTACCTAATTGTACTATGTTAACTTCTCTAATTAGAATTATGAATCTTATTTTATTAGTTGATTTGAGCTTGTACCGATAGCATTGCACTAGTACTTGATCTGGTTCTTACTATAAATAGGTTGCTTTCTTTGTGTTTTAAACACTTATCATATCATTCTATCGTCATATTATTCAGAACCTCCTTCCTCTCTTTCTTCTTTCCCTGTATATTTCCTATGATATCAACAAGTAATGCGGACACGTATCTAAAAGAGGAAGAATGGATGCACAAAGAAAGACATAGAAAATAATATTATCAACGAAAATTACCCGAGAGAAACAGAGGGACTGCATTAAAAGCTCAAGCCGGAACTCTGCAAGTTAGTGCCAATTGTATGATCATTTCATATGCTATGTATATGCATAAACTATTAGCTCTATGATATTAAATAATAATTAAAGGAGATTTAAATCAATTAAAACAAAAGGACAAAGAAGTACCAGAATCTTTAATGCAAAGAAATATATGGTCCACAACAATTGAAACAAGAGAACGCCCAGCAGCTTCAGTCGATCGCTGTCATGATTCAAATACAGAGAAGACTCAGAAACCTAGAATGCTATAAGAGTTTTGTTCATAACAAGCTTCTGAAAATGGTTTGATCAAAGGAGGGGAAAGTTAAGGCAATACGAAACCTGCTGAGCCTTGAGATCTACATCTCCCCTGTTTAGAACAACATATAATCCTGTCATAAAGCGGAGAAGTGCACGTAGTCCTGCTCATACATGTTATATTAACTTCATGCCACATCTGTGCCACTTATATCAATTCAATATGGATACTAAAGCCCAAAAATGTCCTTTTACTTACCTGGTTCACTTAATGCAGGGCAAACAACTTCTGTGATGTGCAACTGTACCTCAAGCCCAAGTGGACGATTCAGTTCAGTTCTCTGAATAGTGATCTGGTAAATATGTAGCAACATTTCATGAGTCAGGAAACAGTTTTAGAAGAAAGTAGAATATTATAAAATTAGTTAGAGGAACTGTATTCATTACATATGCTTCTCCCGATATTCCTTCTATAAAACGCTCGCCTCCAAAGAATACTCGCTTTGCACCATCATCATCTCTCATGTTTGCTCCCTCTTGAAAGTTGCCTAAAGTAGCATCCGTGAACATGTCAGGATGCGGCAAAAGATCAACAGACAAAGATTCCCATTCCAGTTTCTGAAGAGAAGGTGAAAAAGAACAACTATTATATGGTAATGGAGCATAAGCAATACAACGTAATCAATATTGAGAAACATAGCAGAAACAAATTCCAATGAATGAAAAGACATAAAATAGAAGATTAATATGAGACAAGAAATTCATCTCTCTCTCTCTCTCTCTCTCTCTCTCTCTCACAAACACACAAGAAAACAAAATGAGAAGTGTACAGTACTTTGAATACGTATATATACTTCGTATTGCTAGAGAATTCCCGTGCCTCCTTAAGATTTACAACCTGATAATGGGAAGAAAAAAAAAATCAGTAAAATTTATAAAAGTCCAGAAATGTATTGTAAGCATGAGCCACAGCATAAATACCTGCCAACTTTCATTTGTGGTATACAGCAAAAGGTTGCGTATGGTAATAGATGCCATAGGTGGTGCCCTAAAGCCAGAGGTAGGGAGCAGGGATACTTATAGTTAGATTCTGGATAAAAATTTTAACATAGTATTTCAATCAAACATGAATTACAATCCGTCAGGTTTATGCTTAAAGCATGCTAATCCACAGAACCACCCACTATACTTTAAACTCTATTACAAAAAATGCAGATCAAATATTGCACCAACCCCAACAGAGATTATTGAGATACATAAACTTGCAGTAATTGTAGAGCATAAATAAACTGAAGAAGATAGCCAATTCAGAGAACTGGTAAGAAGAACTTACCACGTTGCCCCCCCTTGACGACGGGCACTCCCATGAGTTTCAAGTAATAGATTAACTGTATGAATTTGTATAGTCATTCCATCTGCAATCTGACAGTTGTCCGCAGTAAGTAGCAATGAGTAACATTCAAATTAAATATCTATATTGAGAGACAAGTGAGTTATATTAGCTAGGACTACCAGTCCTTATCCTGTTCTTATATAGATAATAACCTCTCCCTATGTTCAGTAAAATATCTCTTCCTATATCTTTATTTTCATATTACTTAAAGTTCTCCCCACAACCACTGGCAACAACTTCAATGGAAAGAAAAAAGAAGGGAAAAGAGGAAAATGTTAATATAGACTCCAGTTCATGGTGAACCAGAACCTTACACGTGCACGTGGCAATATATCAACAAGTGATGTCATAATATTTATAATTTTTTAAGTTCAAATTATGTTTTGAATGGTTGATATATTTCCACGTGACATTACTCAAAAAGATAAATCTCATTTAAGGCATGGAGTGAATTAGTTCAAATCCCCTGACTGTGCAAACATGCGTGGTTGCCTTTCTTTTCCCATTTTTCATTATGAAATTCTTTTACTAGCATCACAAGGTTAGTAAAATATGCATGTTACTCTACATATATCTACATATGCTTTATCGCTTAGAAGTGATTGAGTCAAACCTTATCAGCAAAACCATACCCGCTACCCTTTGAAGAGGCACTTGATGGTGCGGAACTGCATAAAACAGTGTAAAAGACAAGGGGAGGAAAACAAGAACTTAATAGCTTAACAGAAAAAAGCATCACTCCACAAACAAGATTCCTTACAGACAATTATAACCAAGAGATTAAATCCATTACCTAGCCGGGCATTCAGAGGGATCAAAATCAGAATTCTCCTCAAGAACCAAATCCAGCCTATCAATTTGCACAACGATTGGCTCTGTCTGTACATTACTCACTGATGGGAGCTAAAAAGTCACACACATTCAACTCAATCAAAAACCACTAGTACTAACACTAATTAGAAGAAAATGAAAAAGGAGCAAAACGCCAAACAAGACAATATACAAATAAGTCATAGAGATGCACAATAAATAAATAAATATTTCCCTCGTATTAAAAAAAAATTAAAATTGGAAAGAAGACCTTGACATAAAAAAGAAAAAGAACAAGAGATACATAATGATTGATAATTCAAACAATCAGAACATTGTGTTACACTGCCACCAACTTTATTTTCTGCATAGTTTTACTAGCGATGCTAATGAACCAAATAGCATAGCCAAAAATTAGAATGAGTGGCGATTGATTAACAAACCATAATCTCCAATTTGCCAACTTTGGCGGTGGCGACATTGAGGGCGGGCGGCAACCCAATACTAGAATGCAATGCATCCCCATTTATATCTGAATCCAAAAACCAACCCAGAATATCAAACTCTCAATCATTATTTTTATCATTATTTTAATCAACACTGATTTTGTTTTATAACAATAAAAAAAAAGAAAAGTCGCAAATTGAGATGTGAAAGGACCTAAATTGGAGAGCTGAACGGTGCGACCCTGCAACTTGAACTGATCCCTGGAGAAGGATTTAAGCCAGTATTTGAGCGTGTACTCCAGAGCTCTCGCCAGGATCGACTCCATACCTAGCTCCTCCCTTCGGATCGAGCTTCGTAAATCTCCCGAACCAAAAAAAGAAAAGAAAGGAGGAAAAAAAATAGAAACGCCTCTGTCTCGGACAAACACCAACAACAAACCCAGAAGAACTGAACCGACACCAATAATAATAACGTCAATACATGTCAAATTCCGATCATGGAAAATGTGTGTAATGAAAAGAAACGAAAAAAATATGGCACTGCAGATTAATCGGGTTTGGATCTGGGTATTCGGGCTAGCATCGGGTTTCTTTGATCTTTTTGGGTTTTGAAAAATAGGATGAGAGGAAAGGAAAAAACAAAAGGAAGGTGGTGTGGTGCGAGTTGTGTGTTGCGGCTAAAACCACGTGCCGGGAGAGAGTGTTGTGTGGGGAGGGAGAATGAGGCACGTGCGAGTGGGGGTTCGGTTTTAGCGGGAGCAGGACAGTTATATATATTTTCTTAAGACGTGAAGGAGACTGCATTTCATTTTTGGGTCAAACTGGAGTTTCGGTAAAAAAATCAGTCAAACTGGAGAGGGATTCAACCAACTTTTCTATTTTTTTCAGCATGCATAGATTCACATTTAGATGTTCTCCTAAATCCCACAAAATGTTTTCTCTAATCTTCTAATATATGTGGTTTCCACATTTTCTTCCTATTTTGTTCTACAAATCTAGGTCTCATACTGCACAATTTTCAACTAAATGCTCCCGCTTAGACTCAAATTCATGAATCTGAAGTACATCCAATACATAAATATATAGATACAGATTTTAAACAGTTGAGGGGACCTTGGTTTAGCAACACTTGTGGTTGAATTCCTTAATAGATTCCATGCAAATATCTTATGGTGCACACTTGGAAAAACTTTCTTAATCACATTTCTCATTACATAGTCACCATCAGTTATAACAAATTGAAGAGTTTTATTCTTCATGCTTTCTACAAATTATTGTAAAACCAACATCTGTCTCTCTCGAGCTTTACCCTTTAATGTGAAGGTAAATTGAGCAATTAAAGAAAATTAATAGCAATGATGATTGTGAAAAATTAATGGGAAAAGAACTATCATCAGGGTAATGATCCATCAACCCGCTAGTTCTTTTTATGAGGCACAAACGGGAGAATTTATCCTGGAAGCGGAAGAACTACTGAAGCTGCGCGAAACTATCACAAGAGTTTATGTACAAAGATCGGGCAAACCATTATGGCTTTTATCCGAAGATATGGAAAGAGATGTTTTTATGTCAGCATATGATACTTTATTTCACCTAAGAAGACTTCGTTATCTTGAAATCCAATTATCCAATTCTTAAGAAAAACAATTGATGGTTAAAGTCCATAAATAAATCACGTCTCTCTTTGAGCGCTTGTATCTCTCTTCCTTGGTGTGATTGTGTAATCTCTTAGCACAAATTACTCCTAAGTGAAGAATGGACATATAAATTAATCCCCCCAAAAATAACCATATAAATCGCATTTGTTCATCTTTGATTTTCACTCAACCTATGGTGATTAAACCTTAAAAAACTCTCACAATCTTTCTATCGAACTCATGCAGGACATATTTAACCAAATGATACGATGCACTCAAAGCATTATGAACATATTCAATCACTCAATGAAAAGAATTAGGAACTGATTGTAAAAAAGGGTTACATCAAGACCCTATGACAAAATAGGTTTAGTTCATGACAATCAATAAAAAAGTACCTCAATGGAGAAATGGTGAAAATAGAGGGGAAAAAATAGAGAAGAAAGCATAGAAGTATGATGACCTTCACAGCAGTAAGAGCAAGACTATTGTGGTGACTGCTACAATGGTACGACGTTTGCTGATGTGAAGTTCCACATTATTTGTGGTGACTTGAGGAGGGGGTTTGCTCCCTTATAAATAAAGTCCCCCTAGCAGAGCTTTAGTTGCTAATTTCCTGCTAAGCTCATAAGGTTCCACTTGTTGTTAGGACTTTTGCTCAAAGTATTAATTGTTCAGTTATGGGAAAGTAGTGCCTCAACATAGGGTAAATTCTCCGGTCTCTTAGGGTGGCTTAGGATAGTAAACCCCGATGCCACTACCGTTGTAATGGTAATGTTATGGAGGTCCACGACCGCCGTAGCGGTGCCAGTTTGCTGCAACGATTCTCTATAGTGGTAGTTTTCTTTCAGATTATGAGTTTCTCATGATATGGTGTCTGTTGGTCAATTCAGGTGCCAATGCTATGTTGCTCGGAGTTGCCAGTACCATTGCTCCTCAATCTTTGACCATTTTAGGTGAATGGAGGTCGCTTGAGATCTTTGCTTGTCCCTAAGCATAGAAAAAGAAAATAAAACAACTATCTAATTTGAGCTAAAGAAAGGAAAATCTTTTTGTTGCAGTGACACTATTAACATCCCCTATAAAGCAGCGAAATTTTGGTAAACACTTAAGTCGACTCAAAAACACTAATTACAAAAGCAGTAAAAACTTTTTAGTTCTTATGGCAAGTGCAAATTATCATGTAACTTACGTCATACAACCCTCATCAATGCTCTCAATCTCAACTCAAAACTATCCAACATTCAATCTCCAAACAAATTAGACCACTCAAATGTGCTAATAAATTAATTGAGGAATTCATCACAGTGTGTGTGTTAAGCCAATCGCCAAATCAGATCATGTGCATGCTAAGATTAAGAAGAGACAATACTCTTATCACTTAATATGTTTTCTTCTCTCTTTCTGCTCAAATTAGCACTAGACTAGAGATCAAAAGAACTTTTCTAAGCTTGTAATGGCAAAGTTAGGTGGGGTATGATGGAATCGTCATTTAGGTTTGTTTTGATACCCTTAACTTAAAGAACCCTCTCTCCTAAACTCACTATGTAGAGGTACCCCCAATTGTTGTTGGTTGCACACTCATGCCTTATTTGTTGCTTTGGTGACTCACTTTCCTTTGTTTCCTTTTTTCTTTGTTCATTTCCTTTTGGATTTTTTTTCACTTCAATTTTTTACCCCCTTTTTTTCACGTCACCCTTTTTTTTCACCTCCACATTGGATTGAAGTGTGAGATGCTTAATTTTTATGGGGTATATACTATGAAATGATTATAACAATTTAAGCTTGAGGGTATATAAGGATCAAAGGGGTTTAAGCAAGAAAGGACACATACATAGACTGCTTAACAACAAACTAGGTGTAATATCCCCCTCATTAAACTCTAAACTTTTCCACAAAAAGAAAAAGGAAAAAGAAAAAAAATAACACACACCCACAAAATAAATAAATAAATATATACATATACATATATGTGTGTGTGTGTCTGTGTATATAAATTGCCTCATTTAGCTTTTTGAGAGTCAATAATTTTGAGCTAGTGAGAAAAGTATATAAAGCTTTTCTAGGCTTGCTCTTAGTACACATAGGAGAAGGAAGCAACGCCACATAACTTCACATAATTGTTCTCTTTGTTCTCTTTTGTTTTCAATCACGTTCTATTGTTATTTTCGCATTTAAAATTTTCAGTAAAGTTCCTAATCTCTTTCTCCTACCAATTATTTTCGTATGAAGCAATCATTGTAATGGCTCTATCAAGGTGAACTAGGTTTCCCTAATTGTTGCAATTGTTTAATACAATATGTTTTGATGATGACAAATATAATATGCTCTAATTGTTCATGCTTAGTGTCTATGCTTATGTCATTCAAATGACTATGCTAGGTTATTCGAATGACTCATTAATTTTTCAACCCAAGAGCTAAGTTTCAGTGTCATTCGAATAAACAACATTGGTCATTCGAATGACAACTGAATAACCTAGGTTTTCAACTCACTCACATATTCCAACAAACACTAGACCTCTGGGAATTATACTTGCAGATGAGAATGATTATGAATTTATGTGTTATATAAATGTTATTACGCATTATGAGGACTCGGTTGTCGTTAGTACGTTAGGACAACCTTAGCACACTAGAAGTTATGTCACCTAAGTATGCAAAGATAAAGAATGAACATAGAGAAAAAGTAATGGTTAATAAAGCCTACGACAAGCTACAGAAAGAAAAGAAAGAAAAGGAAAAGGAAATTAGATGTTGCAATAGAAAAGGGGCTGGACATCCAACCAGAGAGAGTCTGGATCTCCGCTCATAGAAGTCTAGACATCCGACCACAAAGAGTCTGGATCTCCGACCACAGAGGGTCCGAACCTCCGACGACAAAGAGTTTGAGCTTCTGACCATAGAAAGTCCACGTTTCCAACCACAAAGAGTCTGGAATACCCCGAATATAAGCAGAGTCTTAAGAAGATCCCGATCACAGAGAGTCTAGGCGTTCCGACCACAGAGAGTTTTGGTGTTCTGACTACAAAGAGTATGGAACACTCTAAAGATGAGCTAGTCTTGTAAAGTCTTACAAGGGTCCGACCACAGAGAGTCTGGGCTATTCTGAAGATATATAATGAGAAAGTTTCCAACCACAGAGTCTGGGAACAACCCTTATCCCTCATGCATGATATATGATGAATGTCTATGGAGGTAAATATATGTATGGATGTATGCTCAAGTGTTGAGGACGACATGAGATTGCCTCACAAGTATAAACGTGGGTACGTGAAACAGTATCACAATACCCTGACGATCCAGAATAGAAAACACGAGAACATATAATTAGGTAAAGAAAGATTATATTTTCCCTCGATCACCTAGTAATTTAGATAAGACTGCTCAAAACTAGATCGAATAATAACAAGTAGGGATTTAGTATAACTATACCACCTAGAGACCCCATGAAGGTGAAATCATAATTGAAGTGAAAACGAGTAGTTATGCCCCGAAGGACCCTACTGAGGACGTAATGTTCTCCCCCCTCCTTTATGGTTCCAAGCGGGCACGGCGGGGACGAGGCATCGTAGGATGACTTGAGGTTTCAAGGCCGGAAGATCACCGAGGAGCAGCAGGAGCTACCCCTTTTCGCCCACGCATGACGACAATGATTGTTTTGTATTCTGTAATAGTTAAATGGTCTAGATCGCCTAATGACGATTATGTGCAGTATGTGAAATTATGTATTATTACTCAAATGTGTAATTGTGTTATGGACTAGGTGATTGTATGTGTGTGTGTGTGTNTCACATATGGCTCATAATTTATAAAGAAAAGGAATAATGTTTCAAAACGGTCTATATTTTTGAGTAAGAAATATTTGAAAAACTAAAAGTAGGGGGCTAGAAGTAACCCAACCAAAGCAGATAACAACCCCGTGAGCATTGTTTACGACGTATGCGTGAGCAGCTAGCATGGGTGTTTCAGGTGGTGTTTGTGCAGCCTGTTCTCTAGCTTCTCTAGTCTCCCTTTTTAACATTCTAGTAGTTTTCTCAATCTTAGGATCAAAGCTCAACTTGGGGTTGTGTTGAAAGCTTATTTTACACTCTCGTCGTTTTATATATACTACTTTACAGCTTTCAAATCCTCAAGGGATTCAATTGCAGTATAGTCGGGTATAGTCGTATCCACAGGGAGTTAAATAAAGTCATTCTTGAGTTTGTTAATTAAACAATATAGTGGATGATTTGTAATTTGATTTTTAATATAAATAAAGTAAACAAAAGATAAAATGACACCGAGTGAAAACCAGATAGGGAGGCTTGTTGGGAATTAACTCGTAATACAGTTTTCATATATCCATTACTCAATGCATATGAATTATCAATTCCATTGATTCCTCGCCACCAGTTCTTATCTTAATCATCTCTTACAAGCATGAAAAGATCACTCGATTCCTTTGCTATTTTGCCAATCTCTTGCACAAACTAACAAAGCAAACCGATCTATAATTTCTGGTGTTAAAACGACTAATAACCCTAACTCTATCTCTAGCAATTAGGACTATTAGATGATTTAATCTAGTTCCAACTGAATGAATGCAGTTCTCACTCACAAACAATCAAGTTTCAAGTCATGCTTTAGGTAGCTAATCTAAAATAAGCATTACACACAAGATCAAATCATGTAAATCATGGAATATTATAGATTCATACATAAAAGAGTTAAATGGATACAATCAAACCATAATACTTGTCAAAATCCCAACAACAAGAGGATTATAAATCCATCTTACAAGAGGGAATCAAAGAACAAGGTAATGGACGTTCACCATGACACGTTTTCACGCCACCATGGTGAGTGTCGTCGTGCTCCTCGTCCTCTCTTGGCTTCCTTCTCCAACTTCCTCTCAGTCTCTAAGCTCTAAACTCTCTTCTTTCTATCTTCTATTCTGAATGGAAATGGGAAAAAACTGAATGAATCCTCAAGGCCTCGGTTTTGGTCTCCTTTTATAGAGTTTTTCAGGTTCAGGCCGCTCAGCAGATTATAGGGGTCGCTGAGCGGCTCCGCTGAGCGGCGTAGGCAATTTAAGGATTGCTTCAACGTGAAGTTTCTTCAGCCTTAAGGTGGTTTGGTACAGCCGCTCAGCGGACTGGTATGCATAACAGTTAGTAAAATCGCAATAACTTGGGCTTCAGATCTCAGATTGAGGTGATTCAAATCTCCACTTAAAGCTAAGAGATCTAAAACTTTGTAGTTGGAATCAATTTGAGATTCAACCTCCATCCTAGTGCAAAATATGTGGTAAAGTCAGCATTAATTCCTGTTGTGTAGTTCTTTTGATTCATGCCTCTGATCTATGTGAAAAATTGACAAGAATTGCATTAATTCACAATATTTGTATCCTACTTTCTTAAACCTACTAAATTTATACAAAAGTGGGGGAATTGGCTAGTGAATTCGTATTAAACAATGCAGATGAGTGTCATTTTAACCTATGAAAATACCAAAATATGACACTTATCAACTCCTCCTAACTTAAGACCTTGTTTGTCCTCAAACAAAAGGTACTAGTCATCAAAAAATCATGTACAATACTTTTACAATAGAGGAAGCTCGTGAACAGTCAATTGTTACATTTCACTAAATTGATCCATACATTCCAAGCTTTTAAACCAATCAAGACATGTGATACACTATAGAATAATCTTACATGATCAAATGCATTATCACCTTGAATGCCATACACAATTCACACTATTCAATGCCTTTTCAATCAAGGAAATTCCAAATTTTCACTTAATCTGTATTGTGGACAAATAAGGCAAGTGTTTCACTCAATATCATCATTGAATTACAACAAATCAAATTTGTTACCTGTCTCACTTCAGGACTTTCAAGGGTTGTAATGTGGCCATGTTACCAATAAAATTGGTTTTTCTGGATGTTCAAAGTCAATCAAGAGAGCAATACCTACCAATTCCTTTTGTCACCTTTTCCTTTCTTTTTCTTCATTTTCAAACCTTTTCCTCCTTGTTTTCTATTTCTCAATTCTTTTTTTCTTTTTCTTCACTTTTTCCATTGTAATTGAGATATAGATTTTCATATTTTCAGCACATTTCTGCTTCTGTTCCACTAATTTTTAAACTTTGTTTCACTACCATCACTGTCACTCACCTTATCTCCCCCTAACTTTGATCTTTTCCATAATCCAATAGAATGCTCTCTTAATTTAGAAATTAAGGGAAGTCATTGTTTTTCTTTTAGACTTAGGGATTATGCAAAAATTCAATAAATATCTCATTTAAGGCTCAATTAGGGTAGCAACGGATATTCCTAATCAGGGTAAGCTTATTTGGCCAAGTCAGTATTAGTGCTAATGAACAGAATGCCTTGATCCTTTCCTATCATTTCCATACAAGTATCAAAATCAGAGACTCAAACAAATTCAACTATGCAGAACAATGGTGATTTTCTCTATCTTTCCAGTGTTTAGGCTACATTCCCTCACCTGGTTCAGGTCTAATTTCCTTGATTTCAAAACATTTTCAAGGTTATGCTTATGCATTCAAGTAGAAAAATGCATCTTGACATGTTTATGGTACCTATGAGTGTAATCACAATGAATCTACCCTGGATTTCTGTTTTCCTAATATGAATCCATTCAATTCATGTAATTATCTTGTTTGTTCATGCATCATTCTAATGTAAAGTAAACTAGTACTTTGCAACTATTTTCAGGCAAACAAGTCTATGCACAAAATTAAACCTAATTGAAATAAAGAAAATTATGCAAATAAGGTGCTAGAAATAAATTAAAAATGCTCCCTGTTTGTGAACTTGGTGGTGAATGATTCTTTGATGTAGCCTCTGACTCATCCATGTTCTTTCCAAAATGGTCCCTCCCCCTCTCTGGAATAGGTCTGTCCTCAGGCCAATCATGTTGGGCTTCTGAGGTGGAACTGGTCTTTGAGTCACTTCTCTGCTTTGGCTTTGTTTCTTCTTACAGTTTGGGCTACTTCTGTTAAGTTGGGTAAGAAGATTGAGGCTCATCTTCCTCTAAAGACTCATGCTCATTATCTTCTAGTTTGAACAGAAATGAATCTCTCTTTTTATTGATTTTGGAAGATTTCTCTGTTGCTTTCAGGCCTGCAAAAACACTCATAAATTTCTTTCCCCAAGTAGTAGTACAAGAAGCATTACAGAGATGATATGACCAACTTATGAGATGTCATGTTTTCATGTTTGAATCATTTGCAATCAGAAATTCCTACAATTGCGATCAGAATTTTCCGCTATTCTGGTCAGAAGTTCCCACAATAATCTTGGATTCAATATGCAACAATGTATACTTTTCACATTTGCAAACTTGGTCATATCATAGTCATTTCTTTCACCAGGTGCATATGAAGTCTGAAATTGAGAATTCTTCAATTTATAACTTTTCCATTCTAAACCAACTTGAACTTTTAATTTCAGATGCATTTCAATTTGCACATTTGCACATTTGATTAATTAAATTTGATTAATCCCAGCAACCACACCAACTTTGCAATTTGAAGGATCTAAACTCAGAAATCTTGAGATTGATCATTAGGGTTAAGGTTAAGTGCTTCAATTAACAATCTAATGATAGATTAACACTTGGAACCTAAACCTAAGCAATTAAACTATAGGATTTCCAATTTATCATTTAATAGCAAGACTTTCAATTGCAAATCATTAAGGTTCACGACATACCTATACTCCTCCCGTAATTGGAACCATGTATCAACTGGAACCTATCACTTGATAAATCAAGCACACAGGAAATTAAACCATTGATTCATGTATGTCAATTAATTCCTTGGATGTGGTAAGTGAAGGTCGTATGAACTAATGGAATGAAATTGAAGGAAAACATGCATAAGAAGTGAGCAAGAATGATGCTGAATTGGAAGAAAGGGAATAAGCACTGACCATACAAGTCTCAGGCCGCTAAGTGGGCCAGGGGTGCTGCTGAGCGAGACCTTTTAGTTTTGTGTTTTATGGCACAGGTTGCTCAGCGATGACAGCAATCCGCTGAGCGACTTCAGAAGCCTGAAAAATGGCACTTTTAATGATGCTTTTGGGAAGGCTTTGCTTTTGCCATTCACGCACCATTCCATACTAATTTTTTTCTTCTTTGTAACCTTTCTAATTCAGTGAATTTTCATTTCCTAAAGCAATTACAATGCATGCCAATTGATTAATCAAAATTCACCTATTATGCATCAAATTGTCAATTCTTCATTTGATAAGTCAAATTTTGCAATTCTCACTTTTAAGGCATTGCAATTGGTTCTTTCCCCTTGGTATCATTTTTAAAACTTGTCTAAGGCCTGAGATTTAAGGATTATGCATTTTTGGTTTAAAAATCTCAATTTGGCCTTTTAGGTAAGCTTATGGCATTTTCTTCACTTTTCATGGTCATATTGCAACATGTCCATTTCCCAAGGATGGAAATTTGTTTGTTTCCTTTCAATTGACATTTATGACTTGTCTAAACCTTACGATCACTTAATTGGGCCTGTATGTACAAAAATTCACAATTTGACCCTATTATGGACAAGTTTAGCTTGTTTAGCAAGGTAGAATGTCAAATCATGTTATGAGCACAGGAAACACAAACCACTCAATGCAAACACTCATATAAGACCCAAGAGACTTGTGCAAGGCTAAAAATCAACAATTCAAAGATGTTTGGCACAATAGTCATCTTAGGAGTCAAGCCTAGTCTGCATTGCTTTTCCATTTATCACTTCAAATCTTTCAAAACTCACTTTCTCATCAATGTAGGCTTCAAAAACATTTAGAATACCTTATTTAAACATGTGAAAGTCATCAAAGTTAAACATTGTGCCTTTTTCCTCAATTGCACCTCTTTGGTTCCTAATTATGCAAAATCATGAACCTAAGCATCCATTCATCTCATAATTCACCAAACCATTAAAAAGCTATTCTAACACCTTAATCTTATCATAATATATTGGATTGAACTTGTTACGACTTTGAAATTCAATTTCACAGTAGTTTATGCATAAATGACCACAAAGGACTGATTTTTGCAATTGGAACCATAACCTTAACTTGTCAAATTTTGAAAAATGGTTCCTCAATCTTTTTTACACATTCTTTGGCATGAATTGGACTTATGTACACATTGAAATACCAAATTTGTATAGAATTTGTAGAAAATCCCATTCCAATGCATGAAAACACAACTTTATGGTTCATTTCTTCATAATTCATTTTAATTCTTAATTTCTAAATCTTTGAACATGTTCAATATATTTAACAACAACTAGAAAAGATAGTAAAACTTACAAACACTAGGTTGCCTCCCAGGGAGCACTTGTTTTACGTTAGTAGCTTGACACCTTTTTCTAGTTGTGTTGTTGCTTCTCCGGATTGTGTCTTGATATCAGCTGGAGTTGTACCTAGCTTAAACTAAGAATAGTACATACTAGCCAAAAAGATTAGAAACAAGATAATAAAAATAACTAAGAAACTACTTACAATATTCACAATTGCTTAATTTAACAAAACTCAAGCAATGCATTTATGACACAACTCCCCGGCAACGGCGCCATTTTGTTGAAAGCTTATTTTACAGTCTTGTCATTTTATATATCCTACTTTACAGCTTTCAAATCCTCAAAGGATTCAATTGCAGTATAGTCGTATCCACATGGAGTTGAATAAAGCTATTCTTCAGTTTGTTAATTAAACAATATAGTGGATGATTTGTAATTTGATTTTTAATATAAATAAAGTAAACAAAAGATAAAATGACACCGAGTGAAAATCAGATAAGGAAGCTTGTTGGGAATTAACTCATAATACAGTTCTCATATATCCATTACTCAATGCATATGAATTATCAATTCCATTAATTTCTCACCACCAGTTCTTATATTAATCATCTCTTTCAAGCATGAAAAGATCACTCCATTCCTTTGCTATTTTGTCAATCTCTTGCACAATCTAACAAAGCAAACCGATGTATAATTTCAGGTGTTAAAACGACTAATAACCCTAACTGTATATCTAGAAATTAGGACTATTAGATTATTTAATCTAGTTCCAACTGAATGATTACAATTCTCACTCACAAACAATCAAGTTTCAAGTCATGCTTTAGGTAGCTAATCTAAAACAAGCATTAAACACAAGATCAAATCATGTATATCATGGAATATTATAGATCCATACATAAAAGAGTTAAATGGATACAATCAAACCATAATACTTGCCAAAATCCCAACAACAAGAGGATAATAAATCCATCTTACAAGAGGGAATCAAAGAACAAGGTAATGGACGTTCACCATGACACGCTTTCACGCCACCATGGTGAGTGTCGCTGTGCTCCTCGACCTCTCTTGGCTTCCTTCTCCAACTTCTTCTCAGTCTCTAAGCTCTAAACTCTCTTTTTCCTATCTTCTGTTCTGAATGGAAATGGGAAAAAACTAAATGAATCCTCAAGGCCTCGATTTTGGTCTCCTTTTATAGAGTTTTTCAGGTTCAGGCCACTCAGTGGATTACAGGGGTCGGTGAACAGCCTAGGAGGTTTAAGGATTGCTTCATTGTGAAGTTTCGTCAGCCTTAAGCAATTTCAGAGGCCGCTCAGCGCTTTGGTATAGCCGCTCAGCAGTTAGTAAAATCGTGATAACTTGGGCTACAGATCTCGGATTGAGGTGATTCAAATCTCCACTTAAAGCTAAGAGAAATATCTACAACTTTGTAGTTGGCATCAATTTGAGATTCAATCTCCATTCTGGTGCAAAATCAGTGGCAAAGTCAACGTTAATTCCTATTGTGTAGTTCTTTTGATTCATGCCTCTGATCTATATGGAAAATTGACAAGAATTGCATTAATTCACAATATTTGTATTCTACTTTCTTAAACCTAATAAATTTGTACAAAAGTGGGGGAATTGACTAGTGAATTCGTATTAAACAATGCAGATAAGTGTCATTTTAACATATGAAAATAACAAAATATGACACTTATCAGGTTGCTCTTTTGCATTCACTGAAATCACTTTGAAAATGCGTGAAGGGCACACATGATAAGAAAATGAGCACAATGGTACACAATAAAAATAAAATAACAAAATTTGTCCCCAGAAACAGCGTCAAAAACTTGATGCAATTTTTCATGGCAAGTATACATTGTCGTATAAGTAATAACACTGAGAATGATACACTTAGGTTGTCGATCCCACGATGACAAATCAATTGTACAGTTTAATAAAAAATATTGAAAGGGAATGGAGTTACCGTTTAAATTATGAAAAAACAAAAAAAAATTAACAAATAACATTTTAAAAGACAAGAGGAAACTATAGAGAGAAAAATTGGGTTTTAATTTCATGACAAAAACACTTAATGCATTCGATTCAGCTCATTACATGTCTGTCAATTTAATCCCAATTATTCAATTTATGGTTTATTCTATCGTTTGTTGGAATTCCTTTTCTAATTAGTAGTCTCTCTTAAGAACAAATAATTCTCTTCTTACAAGTTGAAAGCCTAATCTCTTAGTGCTAACTAACTTGTTTGAATCCTAATTTGATCTATAAATTCCCAAGTTACACTACACAGGTGACGTTCACTTGTCTAGGACTTTTGCTCAACCTATGACTATTTTAGCATATGCATTCTCATACTCCCCCTCTCGAGTTGCATACAAGACAATAATTCAATTGATCGATGATCAAACGATCAAAGCATTACGTACAACATAAAATAATACAACGAATCAACCATACACTGAATAACCTCGATTAAATTGACAAGATCATAATTGTTTAAATTAGAGCCTTAAGATAAAGGCAATTAGTTCATGTTTATCATGATAGTATCCATAGATAAAAAAAAGATGAAAGAGACAAAATAATAACTTAGAAATCTACAGCAAAAGTTGTTGAGGGAAAATGATTCATCCGCTCTGACTTCGAATTCCTTATTTTCAACTTCACACCGTTGTCTCTTAGTATTTGTTTCTTCCTCAAAATGATGAATGATCCAATTTGGGACTAAATCTCGTTTTTAAAACCGTGTTTCTTTCTTTTTCTCGAGACCCCACGTCAATTCTGAAAGTGAATCCTAAAAATATAACAAAACATGCTAAATAATCTAAAGATGCAAGTATCAATCCTAGGTTTCATGCAAAAACTAAGCAAAAAATAACTCTCATTGGGGAGTTATCAACCACCCAAAACGTTTAGTGCAAATGTTAAGAGCTTGGATGTTGTTGCCAAGGCATTACATATTATTATATTATGATTATGTTTGTGTTTTAAGTACTTTGACACTCTAAGCTTATGAACGTATTTCTGTATTATCAATTTCCGAGTTTATATACATGATAATATCCGAATAATGATAATAGGTTTTGTTTTAAATAAAGACATTAAAATTGGACCATACTCTTCATTATATGTCATGTTGAGGAAGTGGGTTGATGTTACAGTACATGAACGTGACTGTGTCGGGAAATGATAACATACAATCATCTTGACTCACATTAACATTTATTTTGTGTGCATTACGATTTCTTTTTGAATTGGGAAGGTATTGTTGTATGAGGCAAGTGGGAGAATGTAATAATTTGTGTCCCATATTAATTAATTGTATCTCATATAATAGTTTAATAATTATGGAAATGTTAAATCTACTGGCTAATTCATGGAAGAGACATCATCAATGAATAGTCATGTAAGTAAAGATATGACCATATGAAAGTAAAGAAATGACTAGTATAATGGAAGCACACTAATAGGTGGATTTTGTATCTTATTTTATTATTCTATAATTGAACATTGCATACTAAAAATGTGTGGTTTTAATGCTTAATTAATATGTTTTTACACATTATCCTCTTTTGTGAGAAATTTAGAAAAACGCAATTTAAAGCACTATTTTTTATCTTAGAATTTAATGTGTAGATTTCTTTTGTTCTTTTTTAATTTTTTATTTTTAATTGCAAAAAATAAATTGTCAAGATGATCATTGAAGATTTGAAAGAGATTTGATAATATATAATTTTTGAAGAAAAGATCTAGACCAATAAATGCAAGATTAAATTCAAATTCAAAAAGATTTGGTCAAAGATTTGCTGAGAATTTTTTAACGCTGACTTTGCCACGGATTTTGCTCCAGGATGGAGATTGAATCTCGATTTGACCTCAGCTACAAAGTTGTAGTTCTATCTCTTAACTTTAATTGGAGATTTGAATCACCTCAATCCGATATCTCTAGCCGAAGTTATTGCGATTTTACTAACAACTGTACTGAAAGTGCGAGATTTACACTCACTTTGTGTCAATCCTCTACAAATAGACATCCTCTCTAAACAACTTGAGAAGAACTTCATACTTAGCCTCCATTTTTATTTTTTGCACTTTTCCTTTTATTTTATTGCAATTTAGGTTTATGTTAGTAGTGCTTAGTGCTTAGTTCTTAGTTCTTCAAGGATTGTTGGAGCGCTCGCATTGACAACGCAAGCTCTCAACTATTTGCGAATTTCTTTCCTTCTTTTATTCAGGTTTTGTTATTTTAATTCTCCGTTATTTTCCACTTTCTTCTTATTTTTATTTGTTATGAGTTTTTATTCTCCACCCATGGAGGAGTAGTTTCTTAATATCTTGCATGCAGTAACTCTAGATTAGGATTAATTCGAGGTCTTGTGCTTAATGTTTATTCATGATTTGTTCCGCCTGTGATTAATAATATAGCGATCGCATGTTATTGGTTAGGGTTAATTCTAGGTTGATAGATCTTGACGATTGTAGGATTTATTGATTTAGGATTTGGGAACTTTTTGGGGAACTAATTAGATTTAATTAGGTTGTGCAATTGGGACATAATTGATATGGGTTTTAAATGCTGAGATCTTAGTTTTAATTCCTGTATTAATATATGCTTAGGGGATTGGCGATCGTAGTTTCTTAAGTGAATTGCGTATTAGTTAGAGATTTCAACTAATAAACAACATCACCTCTTATGGATAATTAATTAGGAACCAATAACAATTAATCCTTGATCTGGAAACGCCGTATGCAGGATATTACCTCTTATCATTGTTTATTTATTTGTTTTAAGTTTCTTTTATTTTAAACGTAATCAATTCAAACCCCCCAATTTAGTTAAACTTTTAATTGGTTCTAGTTCCTTCCTTGAGAGACGACCTAGGTTAGCCCCCTTTACTACGTTTTTGGGGTTGATTTAGTTTTATAAATTATTATTTGATTACGTACTGAAATTAACGACGTTTTAATGTGGGTCACACACCATTTCATGTCTATATAAAAAAATATGTGCTATTAGAGTTAAATATTGAGCTAATAAGAAATTGGTCAAGACGAAAAAAAAATCATCATTTTTTTGCATTGTTCAGGTATTGTTTCATTTATCATCATCTTCTGGATTGATCAAGGATTGTCCCGTTGATTAGAGTCTATAAATTATTGATTAATCTTCATGCACATCTATAACTTCTTTCTGTGGTAAACGGTATGCTCACTTAATCTAATCTATATGAAAACATAAAATTCTAGATCTTAATATATATTGTGTTTATGATAATTGTTTATGAATAAGCCAATAATTACTTACTAATATTTGCCATCTATATCTGTTTTTCATAGAAAACTTGCTATATTAAAGCCTCAATCTCTTTGGGTAATTAAATAAATGATCTAAATGTTCAGCCTACATGTATGAAGGCTACGAAACGCCAAATGTAACGACAAATCAAGCCATAATATGCAATGGCGAAAATTTCAATGTCCCAAAGACCACATCCACATAAATTCCCCGTCCTATAATGTGTATTCCAAATTTTGTCAGGTAGTTACATTTCAAGTGGCTTTAAGATGCACTGCCTCCAAGACAAATACAGGAAAACAGATTAAGGTACCAATGCTGTCATGCTTATTGAGCAAATCATGCCAAAGATAAAATGATGCTGATGTTCTGAATTTGAGGGATCAAATTAGCTAGCATTGGAATAGAAAGTAGGTCTTTGCAGTAAAGCTATGCTATGCCATGGCCAATCCAATCCGCAGTAGTATTTGCCAATAGGTGAGGCCACCCCTTAGTTCTTATTCTGATGCTTGTGAATTGTGATATCCTTCATAAATTGCATTAAATGCTGTGCCAACAACATGCAAATTGCATCATATATATCTAGAAAATGTTACTTACTAAATTGGGTACAGGACCACCGGGCTTTTGCACCTCTAGGCCTGTCATACGGATTTCCCCTTCTTGCCCTTCAAAACAACTCTGGTTGTTCCCTATTTTGCAATTGAAAGAAGGTATGATGTCAATATATAATAGGTACCGATCTTAGACTATCTATTTCTGTCTATCTACCATGAAAATCATTTTTCATATGTACAAGTAACGTCAGTCATTGTTCAATTTTGTTCCAGTAACAGCAGCTGATGCCCCATGACATGGGTAGGTAAAGAGACTTCATTAAACCAGTGCTGACTATATTTCCAAATTCCAATCCTCTCCTCTGTCAAATTTTGATTTGATTTATAAGGTAATTCTTATTTATGTTTAAAATATATTAGTTTGTGTAGAATAGGAACATAATTGATTTGTTTTATAATTTTTAAAAATCTAATCGATTTCTACTAAATCCTATCAATTTTGATAGGTTTCAAAAACAAAGGAATCAAATTCCGAAAGAAATCATTTCTTATTTTTGGAACTCCCAAACATAAGATTGATTTATAAATAAAATTTAGAGTACCTACCAGAAGAAGAAGAAAAACACCATTCAGTTTCCTTCCGAAAATACCAGAGTAAAGTTTGCTGAATTTTCACTCCAACGACTACATGCTCAACTCCCCAACCTTGAGAGAGAAACAGAGCTAGTCGTTTTCCATGTAGAAGCCCTGTTTGTGTCATAATCAAAGCTCCAAACTCTTACATGCTAAAGAAAACAACTTCGTGTGGAGGCAAAGCCAAGCATACACCAAACAAACCCAAGTTCATATTGAGTTTTCCAACCTTGTCCCTCAATAACTTGCCTCCTTCAAAACCAAGCCAATAGCCAAAACATGAAAACAAAGCAGCGTAACTCTTAGCCCCTATGTCTCTTTCTCTTTAACAACCACCTCTCCCCTATAGGATCTCCACAACAATATCATAAAAAAATAAAAAAAGGCCGTTCAAAACCTGGCCTAAATGCAAAGCAAGTTTAGGTGAATGATAGCAACCTTAAACGACATCAAAATTTTCCATCTACAGCAGCATTTGTCCCGTGTTGTTAATAATCAGGCGGTGGATTTCCAAATGAAATAAAAATACCCCTTTGAAGTGGAGGACCTCAAAGCACATTTTATTTTTTTCTTCTTTTCTTTCCTTTCCTGTTTTAGGTGCTGCCCTGCATTGTTGTGTTGGCACAAATTAAAGATGCAGCTTCAGATATCACCGAGTTTAAGGCATGTCACTGTGCTTCCGGCAAAAGGGTTGAAAGAATTCATCAAAGTGAAGGTTGCATCAAGGAGGCTCTCTTACATGGTGCTCTTCTATGCACTCTTGTTCTTCACATTTATACTCCGGTTTGTGTTTGTTCTGACAGCAGTGGATAGCATCGATGGAGCAAACAAGTGTTCTACCATAGGTAACATTTTCTGCATCACACACACAATGTCACAAAACATACACATGTGCGTGCATGGACATAAAGACACAAAACAGGTGCACCACATGGCGCATAAGGCTTCAATTAACGATGTGTCAAAGCATATAATTATACACAAACACGACTTTGAACATAAATGAGTTCTAAGTAAATACTTCTGTTCTAAAATAACTATCTACTTTTTATTTTAATATTTTCACATAAAATAATTTACTATTTAAATTTAAACTATTATTATTTTTTCTTTTTGGGTGTACATCCTATTTAATTAAAATAATGAAAGAGAGAGGGTATTAGATGAAAGATAATGAAGAAATTTATAGGGATAATTTTATAAAGTATTATTAAATTTGTTTAACTTTAAGACTATTCAATATTTTTTTAATCCTGGTAAATAATTAAATGGACACTTATGGAAGTTACAACTTCTTTGGCTGCAATAGTGACCTTTGATTTTAAAAACATGATTATTGATTAACGAGACTTCTATAATCTGAAGGAACTTGAGTCTGTTGAAAACAACAATACACTAAAATTGTGAGTGTTGTTTCTCAATTTTGGACATAGAATGTATGTATGTTCCGTCATGTAGGCAATTAATGTTAAAAATGTGGATAAGTAATTCATGAATCAATTTTATTGGTGAAATTATATTGAAAATTAATCCATAAGTTTTCTTGACCTCTACTTTAGTTTTGCTCCAATACCAAACTTACCTTGGAGTTTCCATGTATTATTATTAGTTTTTTTCTTTTTTAGAATTGGATTTGGGTAGTTTCTCATGTGTTTCATGTAGTAAATATTATCTTGTACTGATTTTTTCTCTGGATAAATTGTAGAATTTTTGCATTTAATTTTATTATCATTTTAAGATCCAATATGACATATTGATGTGTCATATGATCTAATTTGATAGATTAATATTTTTTAATACAATATTTATAGAGAGGTGTATCATAAGCTCATGTGATTTGCAAATCTTTAAACATCTTATAAGTTGATTCCTTCAATAGTTTGACTAATAAAAAGTTTGTCAATCTCATATAAAATATAAAATAATGATAAAATTTGATGCATTTAATTTTAATAATTGTCAAAAATAAAAAATTTAATACAAAAATAGTATTTATCCCATAAACACATAAGAAACCATCTTGAATTTAATGTAAAATGTGTCTTGCACCGTAAAAGTGTAGTAGAATTGGTCTATGGTTACTGTTGGGGTGTTCCACTTATATTTTATTTTCAGATACATGCGTTACAAATTTATACATAACCACACTTCATAAACTTTACGATCCTGAATATACAATAACAAAGGAAGGATGAACACAATTTGTAGATTGAGAAGCCCTTGTATATTCTTAGATTAAGAGATTCTTTTGCTCTCTTTCATTTAATACTTGACATATCAATGTGTGTTAGTGTTTTAAGAGACAAAATTAATGATGCATCAAACAATAAATGAAAGAAAGTAAGAGAAATCTTTTACTCCAAAAACATAAAAAAAAAAAAAAANAAGATTGGCTTGAATGAATATTCTATTGGTGGCTGAAAATGACATTGGCTTCTGATAGGTCCCGGAAGTGATGTACGACATATTAGATCAACCCCTAGGCAAAGACGAACTAGAGGGGAGGTCTGACATTCCGCAAACCTTAGAAGAGTTCATGGCTGATGTGAAGGGAGGTGGATATGATGCCAAGACATTTGCAATTAAACTCCGAGAAATGGTGCCATTCATTCTCCCACCCATTTCAACAAGAGTATCATGTATTATTAGAACATAGGAAATTGGGATGAAATCTAATTTGAACATGTTTCTTAGGTATCCCTCATGGAACAAAGGACCAGGACGGCCAAAATCCAAGAGTACTTATACCGCCACGTGGCATCAAGCAGCATACCGAAGCAGCTTCACTGCCTCGACCTGAAGCTGGCCGACGAGCACGCCAACAACGCGGCGGCGCGCCTCCAGCTGCCCTCTGCAGAGCTTGTCCCCGCCCTCGTCGACAACTCCTACTTCCACTTCGTCCTCGCCTCCGACAATGTTCTGGCCGCCTCCGTGGTCGCGGCATCGCTCGTCCGCAACAGCTTGCGCCCTCACAGAGCCGTTCTCCACGTAATTACGGACAAGAAGACTTACTACCCCATGCGGGCTTGGTTCTCGCTGCACCCTCTATCCCCTGCCGTCATTGAGGTGAAACCGTTGCACCATTTTGACTGGCTTACCAAGGGGAAGGTGCCTGTGCTGGAAGCAATGGAGAGAGACCAGCGGGTGCGGTCGCGGTTCAGAGGGGGCTCGTCGGCCATAGTTGCGAATGCTGCGGAGAAGCCTCGTGTCATTGCGTCAAAGCTGCAAGCGTTTAGCCCCAAGTACAATTCAGTGATGAACCACATCCGGATACATCTTCCAGAGGTAAACGTCACAAACCATCACATTCGTTCGTTCTCAAAGTTGGCGACCGACTTCGAATTTGTCCTTAGCGTTTTGAAACCGCCCCCCCCCTCAAGGTTCATGAAATTTGCAATAGTCATTCGAGTTTGTTTTTTAACCTCTTAAGTACTAAATCAATTGACTTTTGGCAACTTTAGGGACCCAGACGAGGGGTTTCCAAATGATAGGAATGAATTTGAGGGTGGTTGCTAACTTTTAGAGACTAGTTGGATGGTACCATTAGCCTTTTTCTTTTCTTTTCTTTTTGCCTGCGATGCTTACCGCCGTAGTACATTTTTTGTTTTTTCTTTCTTGCAACAGTTGTTCCCAAGTCTTAACAAGGTGGTGTTCCTGGATGATGACATTGTCGTGCAAACTGATCTTTCACCTCTGTGGGACATTGACCTGAAAGGAAAAGTCAATGGAGCAGTAGAAACATGCAGGGGAGGGGACAAGTTTGTGATGTCAAAGAGGTTTAGAAACTATTTGAACTTCTCTCACCCTCTGATATCCAAAAGCTTCGACCCCAACGAATGTGCCTGGGCTTATGGAATGAACATCTTTGATTTGGAGGCTTGGAGGAAGACCAATATAAGCTACACATACCATCACTGGGTTGAGCAGGTATATATATGCATCTTCCGACCAACAACATTACTGTAGTAAAGGAAAAGGGGGCGAAAAAGTGGAAATGCTTTTGGCATGTTAAAAACATAAGGGAGAAAAGCAATTTAGCCTAGTATACCCCATGTGCCCTTTGAAAATGCGCAAATCGAATCCTAATGTTTCATGTCGGTGCAAATATACTCCTAAGTCGCATTTAAGGGTGGGTCAATTTGCACAGCTATAAAACGTTGGGGCGGGGGGGGGTTTAACTTACACATTTTTAAAAGTTAGAAAGTAAAGCACGCGTATAGTTTAGAAGGGCTAAATTTGTTTATTTCCCAAGTTATAATTAACAAAAAATCTAAGCTTCAATGCTATAGAAAGATGGCGGAATAATATTGTATTTGTGTTTTGCTATATGCAGAATATAAAATCAGACCTCAGTTTGTGGCAGCTAGGGACATTACCTCCTGGATTAATTGCATTCCATGGCTATGTCCACACCATTGATCCTTTCTGGCACATGCTGGGATTGGGGTATCAGGAAGATACAAATGCAGCCGATGCCAAGAGCGCCGGCGTCATCCATTTCAACGGCAGGGCAAAGCCGTGGCTAGATATAGCTTTCCCGCAGCTAAGGTCATTGTGGACCAAGTACATTGATTTTTCAGATAGCTTCATCAAGAGCTGTCGCATCAGGGCATCGTAGCTTGGGTCTTGCGGAAAATGTGACCTTTTTGGATGATCAGTTTAAGCGAAGAAATCAGAAATGGCATTCGTACGGCAGGGGAAACGAAAAAATTGGAGGACTTTCTTCCCAAGCAAAAGAAGCCCATGCATGACCAAGTAGAGGCAGCAATGATAGGCCATGATGCCTCCCTTCTTGTTTTAATTTTTTTTTTTTCTTTCTTTTTCATTTTATTTCAAATTCTCCAATTCTTTTTCTTCTACGATCCACATTTGTAAGTATGCATGTTTGTAGATCGCATACATATGTGTGTAAAGAAAACACTGCTCTTTTGGAGAAACACATGCAATGCAAGCTAATGGCTTAACTCTTGAAGAATAATTAGCTATTGGTAAGATGAAGAAATACAGAACTTTGGGGAAAAGAGGGAAAGGACAAAAAAAAGGGACCACCATTCAGAAATCATACGTCTTTCTATAATTTAACACGTTAACAACAGAGCTTACACCATCATATATTAGATATATTTAGGCCTTAGCACCCAACCATCTAATGACATCAAATGTTTCACAAAAACACATGGATATGTTTAGCTCTCCTGCTGTATCATGCAATATATAAAAACAAAAATGATTTGTCTATACCAAAATAACTACCACTGTCCTACTACTACATATAATATATGGTCATTTGATATCTCATACCCAAAATGGAAAAATGTAATCCTCACGCGACTTGGCATTTACTCCCACACGAGTTTTCACTCACTCCAACAGCAGCTACAAAACTCTCAGCTCCAACATAACAAGACGATATCTCACGCAAATCTCGTTGCTTCTTCGCCATCCATTGATTCTTCGTGCTCTTCCTCATCGTTCTTTGTTTTTTGAATAATCATCATCACTCATCATTATTTGTTCCGTTAAATTCTTTTTCGGTTCCTAATTCATCATTTGAGATACAATTCTCTCCTAAACGATAGTGTTGGTGTTAGAATAAACAAGACATATCAAACTCTCGTTCAACGAGGTGGTGATCATGACAAATTGAAATTCGTTGAAAAAGACATCAGGAACTATGTCAATAGGGAGGTCCGCGTTGTTCGAGAAGAAGGAAATGCCAAAGCGTTAATGCCCCATCGGCTATGACTCGATCTAGGTAACAATCGACAAAATAACCAAGTCAGCACACATCGTGCCAATCAACACCACCTTCAAGGCCATAGATTATGCAAGGATCTACATCTAGGAGATAATCCGACTTCATGGAATCCCCCTTTCGATCATATCAGACATGGGTGAACAGTTCACTACCAGGTTTTGGAGGGCATTTCAGTCAGCCTTGAGCATAGATTTAGAGATGAACATAGCTTTCCATCCTCAAATAGACGGCTTGTCTAAGAGGACTATTAAGACGCTTGAGGACATGCTTAGGGAATGTGAAACACCCTAGCTAACTGCATAAGCTTAAGTCGCACGCAAGCTCACTAGGTCGTTTACTACCTGGTCGGAATACCTTAGTCCATAGTTACTTTCGCAAATAGTTGATTAAGAAAATAAGGACCGATTTTAAACTTTTCATTTGCATTGATTAATTACAAAAATAGAGCCATGCGTCGGAAAAAACAAGTATAACAAGCGGTAAAGCCTTTGGGCTTAGCGGATAACAATATAATGATAAGCCATAACATATACATACATTTGGTCGATCAAAAGATCATGTAATTATAATTACAATAAGTAAGTACGAAGAACATATACATAATCCAAAAGTAGCATATACATAATCCAAAATACAAAATATCAGAGTGCAGGGGCTACTGGAACACTACTCAGCAGGCCCTTGATCAAAAATCCCAGTGTCCAGCTATCTCTGG
>QANU01009695.1:10864-22020 GCA_003254905.1 Nissolia schottii
ATACAATGGCTTTACCAATCCTAAATTCAGGGTTGGAAGTTTTCCTGAATAGAAAGCACAAATGATATAACAGTTAAGGCTCAAAGGGCTTTCTTAAGATTTGGATTGAAACACCATTGAAATTTGATCAGAACTTTGTGAATATGAAAGTAATAATTGAGTTCTGGAGTGGTGTATGAGTTTGCACGAGTTTGGCACTTATATAGGCATACGTGCCTCTTCATGAACCATTGCCATGGCTTCCAAATGCTAAACAACACATTGTTTCATGAAAAAACACATCAGTTCGTACATGTAATCAATTAACAAAGTGTAGTAATCGATTATACTCATAACCGTTACCAATTTTCAAAATTCAAATGATGGTAATCGATTACCAAGAGTGTGTAATCGATTACACATGCAACAATTACCAATTTTGAAATCCAGGATGGAGATTGAATCTCGATTTGACCTCAACTACAAAGTTGTAGGTCTATTTCTTAGATTTAATTGGAGATTTGAATCACCTCAATCCGATATCTATAGCCAAAGTTATCATGATTTTACTAACTATTGTGCTGAAAGTGCGGGATTTACTCCCACTTTAGGCCAATCCTCTACAAATAGACATCCTCTCTCAACAACTTGGAGAGAACTTCATATTCGGCCTCCATTTTTATTTTCTGCACTTTTCCTTTTATTTTATTGCACTTTAGGTTTATGTTAGTAGTGCTTAGTTCTTAGTTCTTCAAGGATTGTTGGAGCGCTCACATTGACAACGCAAGCCCCCAACTATTTGCAAATTGCTTTTGTTCTTTTATTCAGGTTTCGTTATTTTAATTATCCGTTATTTTCTACTCTCTTCTTATTTATTTTATTATGAGCCTTTATCCTCCATCCATGGAGGGGTAGTTTCTTAGTATCTTGCATGCAGTAACTCTAGATCAGGATTAATTCGAGGTCTTGTGCTTAGTGTTTATTCATGATTTGTTCCACCCCTAATTAGTAATATTGCAATCGCATGTTATTGGTTAGGGTTATTTATAGGTTGATAGATCTTGACAATTGTAGGATTTATTGATTTAGGATTTGGGAACTTTTTGGGGGAACTAATTAGATTTAATTAGGTTGTGCAATTGGTACATAATTGATATGGGTTTTAAATGCTGAGATCTTAGTTTTAATTCCTGTATTAATAAATGCTTAGGGGATTGACGATCGTAGTCTCTTAAGTGAATTGCATATTAGTTAGTGATTTCAACTAATAAACAACATCGCCTCTTATGAATAATTAATTAGGAACCAATGACAATTAATCCTTGAGCTAGAAACGCCGTATGCAGGATGCCTTTTATCTTTGTTGACTTACTTTTGTTTTGCTTTCTTTCTATCTTTATTCATGAATTCAAACCCCCCCAATTTAGTTAAACTTTTAATTGGTTTTACTTGTTTCCTTGAGAGACGACCTAGGTTAGCCCCCTTTACTACGTTTTTGGGGTTGATTTAGTTTTATAAATTATTATTTGATTGCGCACTGAAATTAATGATGTTTTAGTGTGTGTTAGCGACCTAGAGTTTCCTGGGCTGCTTGGTATCCCCGAAAACTCCTGGTTCACTTTGTCACCCTGTCCAGGTCTTCATGAGAATGACTAAGTTTTAGGTCCCGCGTCTAAAGTATCCATCATAGGTACGGCTACAGACGATCATTCACAAATACCTTAGATTAATTAAATTATTCCTTAGAAAATTAGTAGATCACCAAGACGCGATTAGAATATTTTTCGGATGACCGTGCGTGAAGTACTGAGACAGCTAACGACCAAACACGATCAAAACTGATCAAAATTTGGTCTTGGAAATTTTAAGGCCACAAGGCCACCCAGGAAGCAAGAAAGACACGGCCAAATTGTGGCCAAGTTGCAAGTCAAAGAGTCCAAAGTAATTATGAGGTTTAGTGACTTGCGTAATGTCTAAGCACATGACTAGGCATGCTTAAGTCATCCATGACCTCATAGTTAACACAATTTGGAATTAAATTTGGGGAAAAGATGGAGCATGGAGGGCCGGCCAAGGAGGCTATAAATAGCCCTTGGTCTTCATTAAATTTGAAGACATGAGAAAGAATAAGGAAACTCTGCGGTTTGCACACTCCGCCGAACTACAGATAAAATAGTTTTCTATTAATACAAACCCTAAATTCTCCATAATCTCTTATCTAGAAATCATCCCTAATGCTCTTAAGTAAAATCCTTCATCCATAACCTTAAAGAAATCTTCCAGTGGCAAGGAGCACAAGTTATCAGATTCTCAGAGGTCTTGCAGGCTTGTAACAAATCTAGTCCCCAAGTGGGTAAACTGACTTATCCACTGTCTATGTGGTATATCACTTAGAGAACATACTTCAAGCTCAACCCCCTCGTAGCGGTGGCCTACTGCCACAATCTTACTTTGTGTCTCAATATCGTGAGGACCAGACAGCGCTTAACCTAAGTAGCTCACGATAAGAGAGTCCATCCTTATGCTAGGGATGGCAAGGGGATCCTACCCCGTCCTTATGCTAGGGACGAGATAATCCCAGGGTTCGTCTTGCCTTTCCTGCCAGCTAGTGGCACAGCTAGGAAAAGATTCCTTTAACCTCAACCTCCTTTATTCCTCTTAGGGACTTAGTGATGTCATGCCCTATACTTTTTCTCGTCAACAGTCCATAGATCCAGTCAACAATTTATATATCCAGTCAACAGTTCGTTCATATATCCAGTTAACAATTCATATATCCAATCCACAATTCATATATCCAGTCAACAGTTCATATATCTTGAATATGTATCATCTGTTCACAAATTCATACTTTCCTAAAAATCTGTTCATGAAACACAGCACGTCTGGCAGGTAGAACACATATTTACATAAAATATTCATAGCTCAACATTTTATGTCCAAACATACTCTAAACATAAACAAACATATTCGGTAGTTATTCTAAATATCACTAAGTAGGGGTGCACACGGGTCGGGTCGGATAGGACCCGCCCATGTCACAGACCCAACCCGACATCCGGCGGGCGGGTCGGGTCGGGTAAAAAATGCATTTTTTATGGGTACCCGCCAGACCCGCCACCCCCCAGGTCGGGTAGGTTTTGGCGGGTCGGCGGGTGACCCGCCCTCTTTTTTAAAAAAAAAAAACCACAGCAAACAGCCCAGACCACATAGCAAATAGCCCAGCCCACACACATAGAGCAAACAGCCCAGCTCACACACACAGAGCAAACAACCCAGCCCCCCACACACACACAGACAGAGTCACACAGCAAAAGCAAAATTAGGGTTGAATTAGGGGTGGCTGCGGGGTCGCGGTTGTAACAGCCCGATGCCCGCTAGCAAGATATTGTCCGCTTTGGCATCAATTTCACGGATTTGTTCTCCCGGTTTGGCATCAACCTCCCCGGAAAACGTGTCTTGCTAAGGGGAACAAAGCATGCCTTATAAGGGTGTGGATACCTCCCCTTAGCAAGACGCGTTTTCCGGGGAGGTTGATGCCAAACCGGGAGAACAAATCCGTGAGGTTGATGCCAAAGCGGACAATATCTTGCTAGCGGGCATCGGGCTGTTACAAATGGTATCAGAGCCGGGGCCCGAACCGGTGGTCCTGCCGGGGANGTGAGGCCCACGAGGGGCCAAAGCGGACAATATCTGCTAGCGGGTAAGCCGGGCTGTTACAATCGGGCTGTTACAAAAGGTTGATGCCAAGTCCCACATCGGTTGGGGAGGGGAACGAAGCATGCCTTATAAGGGTGTGGATACCTCCCCTTAGCAAGACGCATTTTCCGGGGAGGTTGATGCCAAACCGGGAGAACAAATCCGTGAGGTTGATGCCAAAGCGGAAAGTATCTTGCTAGCAGGCATCAGGCTGTTACAAATGGTATCAGAGCCGGGGCCCGAACCGGTGGTCCTGCCGGGGACGGCAGGAGCCCCAAGGGGGTGGGAGGAGGTTGATGCCAAGTCCCACATTAGTTGGAGAGGGGAACGAAGCATGCCTTATAAGGGTGTGGATACCTCTCCTTAGCAAGACGCGTTTTTCGGGGAGGTTGATGCCAAACCGGGAGAACAAATCCGTGAGGTTGATGCCAAAGCGGACAATATCTTGCTAGCGGGCATCGGGCTGTTACAAAAGGTTGATGCCAAGTCCCACATCAGTTGGGGAGGGGAACGAAGCATGCCTTATAAGGGTGTGGATACCTCCCCTCAGCAAGACGCGTTTTTCGGGGAGGTTGATGCCAAACCGGGAGAACAAATCCGTGAGGTTGATGCCAAAGCGGACAATATCTTGCTAGCGGGCATCGGGCTGTTACAAAAGGTTGATGCCAAGTCCCACATCGGTTGGGGAGGGGAACGAAGCATGCCTTATAAGGGTGTGGATACCTCCCCTCAGCAAGACGCATTTTTCGGGGAGGTTGATGCCAAACCGGGAGAACAAATCCGTGAGTTTGATGTCAAAGCGGACAATATCTTGCTAGCGGGCATCGGGCTGTTACAAAAGGTTGATGCCAAGTCCCACATCGGTTGGGGAGGGGAACGAAGCATGCCTTATAAGGGTGTGGATACCTCCCCTTAGCAAGACGCGTTTTTCGGGGAGGTTGATGCCAAACCGGGAGAACAAATCCGTGAGGTTGATGTCAAAGCGGACAATATCTTGCTAGCGGGCATCGGGCTGTTACAAAAGGTTGATGCCAAGTCCCACATCGGTTGGGGAGGGGAACGAAGCATGCCTTATAAGGGTGTGGATACCTCTCCTTAGCAAGACGCGTTTTTCGGGGAGGTTGATGCCAAACCGGGAGAACAAATCCGTGAGGTTGATGTCAAAGCGGACAATATCTTGCTAGCGGGCATCGGGCTGTTACAAAAGGTTGATGCCAAGTCCCACATCGGTTGGGGAGGGGAACGAAGCATGCCTTATAAGGGTGTGGATACCTCCCCTTAGCAAGACGCGTTTACCGGGGAGGTTGATGCCAACCCGGGAGAACAAATCTTTGAGGTTGATGCCAAAGCGGACAATATCTTGCTAGCGGGCATCGGGCTGTTACACAACACATAGTTACACATTGGCATACTAGTAAGTATTACACCAAAAGGTATATATATATAAGTCCTAGGTCTTATGCATCAAAACATTGATCGCCCTAACATGCGAATAATAACTCAGCTACGGTCTTGGACTTTTCCTGCTACAACCATTCATCGTCTACCATGTGTCTCGCTTGTCGATCCATTCGCACTGTATGCCTGGACCCATAAAGGAGTGGGGGTGAAAACTCTTCATCCTCAGTAGGGATCCCTAGCGTTACCTATCGTTTCATTACTCCGTTATGTTCTAGGCCACTCAGGAGATATCTAGGTGTTCATACATACTAACCTCCTACTGATTATTATCTTTGATAGGTCCTGAATGGCTTTATCTACTTTACTAGGTGATCAGGGAATCTAATCTTTCTTTACTCACGTCTAAGTTCTCACGCTTTCTATTTCTAACCGTCATATGTAACATCCCGCGCTCCTGCTAGAGAAATAATCGTCGCGATTAGACATTATTAATTTCTAAAGCATGAACTAGGGAGGGTTAGGATGTAAAATTGCCAGTCAAATGCCCATGGGATATGGGGATAGTTGTTGTAGGAAGTCTCGCAGACAGTCGATGAAACACCCTAGCTAACTGTTTACCCGTACGTAGTAAACAAAGCTCACTAGGTTGTTGTCTACTTGGTCGAAATACCTTAGTCCATAGTTATCTTTTGAAAATAATCGTTGCTCAAGAAAATAAGGACCCATTTTAAACTTTTTCTTGTATCTTATCAATACTAAAATAGAGCCATGCGTTGAAATAAAACAAATATAACAAAACGGATAACATTATTATAATTAGAACATGTAATATACATCCATTGGGTTCGCCATACAAGGTCACATCATTGTATATATATAGTGAGTAAAATATAAATCACATACACATAAACTGTAATACTGAATACATAAGTCAGAGTACATCACATGAAAATACAAGGACTACTGGAATGCTACTCAGTATGTCCCTGGCAAAATGTAAAGGTCTAACCATCTCCTAGCCGCTCATGGCTCAGTTGACGGCTCATCTGCATCCTCAAAATAAGATTCATCATCTTCTGTACCTGAAGTCATAAAACAGTAGGAATGAGAACGGTAGGTTCTCAGTGGGAATAACCCTAGTTCCTGAGTCGTATATCAGATTATGTCAGACTTCAGGCCGCTCAGAGATCTCTAGTGAACATGTATACTAAAGTCCCTACCATTTATTATCTGGCCTATCTGAACGGCTTTATCTGCATTAATATGTGACATGGGAACTACTCTTACTTACTACATTCTCGTGCTGATTAATATCTCGTATAAACCGTCTCGAGCGTACTTTTGACGGTACGGCATAACAACAGACTATCTATTCAAGCAATCACATTGTATAACAGAATACATTCAGCATAATAGAATCATCGGAATATGCATCACAGCTGGTCATCCAACGTAGACATAACATAATCAGCAGAGTACATGTAGCATAGTCAGCAGCATAAATATGATAGAATTATCAGAATAACATGTCTAACAGAATGTAACGGCATCATAGAATGTAACAGCACAACAGAATTTGTGTTATTCCCACCATAGTAATGTCCTCTGTTGACACTAGTATGACGGAATAACCTCACACCCTCGGTATAGGCCGACACTGTCTGGACCTTACTGCGGTGGGCTTCCACCTGCCATGTGCCCCCTCGGGACCCCTCGACAGTGGGCGGATATTGTACCCCCACCTAAGCTTGCTCCCTTTCGACAATGCATAGGCGTGGTAACCGCACATTTCCAGGTATGCCATATCGACACCACCTGTGGCGGGCTTCCACATTCAGGATGCCTTGACCTCCTGAAGTTGGATCATAGTGGCTCACGTGATCACGGCCTATTCAGCATGTGGCATATAGCCAATTTCAGTATTGGGCATTTTCCCTGTGTCAGCAGCATTGGGCATTAGCCCTTTTTCAGCAACATTGGGCATTGGCCCTTTTTCAGCAGCATTGGTACCTGCAGCATGGCATACTGTTTCCCTATGGTTCATTTCAACATCCTTACTTATCTCAGAGTTAATTATCATGTCTTTAACTATGTGTGTCATGAATGCATGAGATGCTACAGATTTTATCATAAATTACACGTAACATGCATGGTCAGTACATTTTCATTACATACAGCATATACGTTCATAGAATTCAGCTAACACTCATCTTTACAGCATCAAATACCAGACTATGAGCCTCCAGAGGGTGCCATCAGCTTTCTCTAGACTCAAGCCGCTCAACAAAAACTAACGTTCGCTCAGCGGTTTGAGCTCCTCCGCTCAGCGATAGAGGTTGTATCGCTCAGCGGTACTGATTTCATCGCTCAGCGGCTGAAACTTTGTCGAATTTTCTCCACCGCCTTACATTAAAAATATCTTTTTCACTTTCCACGTGGGCTTCAGCCCGCTCAGCGGCGCCTAAGCCTCCGCTCAGCGGCCCCTGTGCAAAAGCTGAAAACTGAATTGCTCATCTCTTCCATTTTCTTCCCTTAGCTTCCATGGAACCCTACATGAGTCTCACACATAATTCAAGCACAATAATCCTATCTAATCCAGGTCACAAGACCCTTCAGAATTGTCTTCCTAAGTCTTGACATCATTTCTAGCATTTATGTCCATAAACTCAAAATTCACATACATACACATACAATCACACAACACTTAGCCACCATCAAAGGGGTGAGGAACTAGAGTTACCCACTTCCTCAAGAACTTGTTGATGCTAGAAGGAAGAGGAAATCAAGCCTTGCTTGCTTGTTTGAAGCCTCCTTGACCTAAGATAAAATTCTTGACATAATTAGGGCAAACATGGTTATGGAAGCTTGGCTTTGTACCAAGTGATGAAAACTCACCAACTACTCTTGCTTGTCTTCCTTAGGTGCTTAGAAATGAATTAGAATGATGGAAAAGATGAACTTGAAGCTTGCTTGAAGTTCCTTTGTCAAGAAAGCATAAAACCTAGGTTATGGAAGATTAGGGTTTGGAACCTTGGTTTCTTGGATTCCACTTGAAGAGAAACTCTTAACCTTGACACTAGCTTGCCTTCTTGATAGATTTGAGAGTGATTGATGATGATGAGAACAAGAGATGATGGTTGAACTTTGATGGAGAAAAGCTTAGGTGAGGTTTAGGTTTAGGAACTTAGGAGAAAATGAAAATGAAAGACTTGGAGAATATGTGTGTGTGTATTTTCGGGTTCCTCATGGGGGAAGGCTGCCGTGGCTTTTTCTTAGTCCATTGGCCATTCATTATTCCTATTTTGCCCTTAGTGTGTTTTAGGTCATATTTGTTCATTAATTATTTATGTCCGGACGTCCTAAAAATATTCCGGACACACCGTGGTGACCTATTAATTATCCTTGTTAATATTAAAATCTTAGTTGGAATATTCTTAAATTTATTTTCATATGAATATATTTTACAGACTCCTGTAAGTCGTAAGGAAATTGTAATAAAACCCTAATTTCGATCAAAACGTCACCGGACGTCACGAGATTGTCAAAGGATTATTTTTAACTAATATTACAGAGATAAAATTAATATTTGAATTTTATTTCATTTTTATCTCACCTTTTCCTTCTTCTTATATTTTTAATTCTTCCCTAAATAGCATCTTAATTAAAGGGAAAAGTCGGGTTGTTACATTCCACCCCCTTCGAAAAAATTCGTCCTCGAAATTGAAAGATAAGGATAATACCATACCTCTCAAAATAACTCCGGATAAGCTTACTTCATATCCGCTTCTAACTCCCATGTGTGCTCTTCTACTTCTCCGTTCGTCCATACCACTCGTACCATAGGAATCTCATTGTGCCTCGTCTGACGAACCTTATGATCAATGATCTTCTGTGGTGTCAGCGGTAAAGACAAATCTTCTCTCAACTGTATCTGTTCTGGTTGTAGCACATGGTCAGGGGATGCATAATACTTACACAACTGAGAGACATGAAAAACATTATGGATATTGGCAAGATTTGGTGGAAGAGCTATACGGTATGCTACCAGACCAATACGATCTAGAATCTGGAACGGTCCAATGAATCAAGGATTCAACTTCTTGATCTTCAATGACCTCCCAATATCTGTTGCTAGAGTAACCTTTAGGAAGACATGATCTCCCTCTCGGAACTCAAGCGGCCTCCTCCGGTTATCTGCATAACTCTTCTGCCGGCTTTGCGCCATAAGCACTCTTTTACGTAACAACTTCATTAATTCTTCTATCTCTCGAGTCTCCTCAGGACCTAGACAACGATACTGCCTGCTGTCATTCTAACATAAAGGCGACTGACACTTCCTACCATACAATGCTTCGAATGGAGCCATACTAATGCTAGCTTGATAGCTGTTGTTGTAAGCAAATTCCACAAATGGCAATATTTCCTCCCAGTTTCCTGGTATATCTAGTGCACAAGCTCGCAGCATATCTTCCAAGGTCTGAATAGTGCGTTCAGACTGACCATCAGACTGAGGGTGATATGCAGAACTCAAGTGCAACTGCGATCCATAAGCTTTCTGAAACGCAGTCCAGAATCTGGAAGTAAATCTGGGATCCCTGTCTGAAATAATAGAAGATGGTACTCCATGCAACCTTACCACCTCCTTGATATACAGCTGTACAAGCTTCTCCAACGAGTAAGTCATCTTGATTGGGATAAAGTGAGCAGACTTAGTCAATCTGTCCACAATTACCCAAATAGCATCAACTCCAGTTCGGGTACGTGGTAAACCTGAAACAAAATCCATGGCTATGGCCTCCCACTTCCAATCTGGAACCTTTGGAGGATTCAGCAGCCCTGGTGGTTTCTGGTGCTCAATTTTTACCTTCTGGCAAACCAAGCACTTCTGTACCCAGTTCTCAATATCTCCTTTCAACCCTGGCCACTAGAACATACGCTTGAGGTCATGGTACATCTTAGTAGTACCTGGATGCATCGTGAACTGACTCTTATGAGCCTCCTGCAAAATATCCTCCCTTAAGCTGCCTTCCTTAGGCACACATATGCAGCCGTCACATCTCAGGATCCCATCGGTATCTGTAGTCGCCTCTTTAATCTTACCGTCTTCCACGGCCTTGCAAAACTTGCACCAAGTATCCTCCTGACAACTCTTCTGAGCCTCCACTATTCGGTACTTAAAATCACTACTGACTTGAAGAGGGTACAATGTCAATCGGTTAGGTTGGCGTGCAACAGTGAGATTAAGGTCACGAAACTCCTCCAATAACTTCGCTTCCTGTACCATCATATGAGCCATCTGCAAAGACTTCCGGCTCAAAGCATCAGCTACTACATTGGCCTTCCCTGGGTGATAATTGAGATTGAAGTCATAATCCTTAAGGAATTCGATCCACCTCCTCTGACACATATTCAACTCCTTTTGATCAAATAGGTGATAAGTGCCCAATTTACACAAAATTGACATATTAAAACGACACTTATCCCTTATGCTTTTAAAGAATTATCTAATTGAATTCCCTTATTTTGTAGGATTTATAATATATTTTGAAGGTGGATGCAAGTAGCTTAATTAAGGAATAATCCCATGAAGAATGGAAGAAAAGGGCAGAATTGGAAAAGAGCTTAAAAAGAAGATTCTGGACGAGGCACCGCTCAGCGAGGAACAAGGTATCGCTCAGCACTAAAGGATAAACCGCTCAGCGGAAAAACACTTATCGCTCAGCGAAAGTACGTCGGCAAGCAACTTGCGCCGGCGCAATAAATGCGCCAGCTGGAGCCAGCCTGGCACCGCCATCCACGTCAGCCGCCGCCCTGCAAAAGCTGCTGAGCATTTAATGAAGACGCGTAAAAGTACAATCACTCAGCAATAGTGCGCCGCCGCCCAACGATTCAGAGCTTACCGCTCAGCGATGGTACTAAAACCGCTGAGCGATGGACCCCAAATTTTGCCTATAAATAGAGGAGGCCGAGGCTCATTCGAGGCATTCCATCCAACCCCCTCCATTCTTCACTTGTTTCACATTTTCTTTGTATTTTTAAGCTTAGTTTAGTTTAGGTTAGGTTAGGAACAAAGACGA
>QANU01009697.1:0-13487 GCA_003254905.1 Nissolia schottii
ATCACCTTATAATTATTTATTACACTAATTATCCGGACAGTGAAAAAGCGGGATGTTACAGAAGGGATGGAAATGAGGAACTCTCTTCCTAGAGGATTGTCGTGTCTTTGGCATGGTGACAACGGAGTTAGGATCTACCTCAACGTCTTTCTCAAAGGGTGTCGGCTCCTCGCTGGTGTCCGGAGCTGGGATGGGCTGAGGGGTAATATCTTTTGAACTCAGGGGTACCTCTAACCTTGTCCTGGAGAAGAACTGTGCGAGGGTCCAAAATCCACTACAAGTTCACAGTCCAGCCGGTAAATTCCTGTCATGGCAGTGGGTGGATCCACCTGAGTCTCGATAACATCATTGGTGCTAAGATCCACTAGCATAGTGATCTGTGCCAACGAATCTGGTTCTGCTACAGAGGGGTTCATTGCTGATTCCTAGAACCATAAGGGGCGGGGGTGAGAACACAACATTCTCAGTGGGAAACCTCCAACCTCGCAACTTATGTTAAATTCAGTTATGATTCCGTCGCCGGGGGTGTCTAGGTGTCACAGTTACGCTATATCCCTACTAGTTATTAATATTCGTGCTAAGCCTGAGCAGCTTTATCTAATTTACTATATGACTGGGGAAGCCTTTTTTTCTTTATCTATGTTGTCTGTTCTCTACCCTAATTCCTAGATTACATAGTGTCACATAATAAGCTTCAGCTTGCGCCACTTATAAATGCGCCCATTTTAATTATAAGCTTCTGTGCACCTCCACTTATGTACAGTTGTATATCATATAGTTCACATACTTAAGTTCAACCTTCTCGTAGGGGTGGCCTTACCGATACATGCTACCTTTTAACTCAGTATCGTGAGGACCAGGCAGCGCTTAACCTGAGTGATTCTGCTTCCCACGAAATATCATCACTCTTGATAGGAGTATCCATTCTTCTGCTTTGAATGGTGAGAGGATCTATCGTCGTTCTTTGGCTTCGAATAGGGTAGTCCAAGGGTTAAACTTGTCTTTCTCGCCAGTCCTATCGACGCAGCTAGGAAAACATTGGTTTCGTTGGCATTATTATCATTTAGGGACTTAGTGAGGTCACGTCCTAGGGTTCCTTGCCTTATCTTTCCTTTCATTAGTCCGGTTCAATTTTTCAAGTCCATAGTCCACATAGAATAGCATAGCCAGATACTTTATGCCAGATAGTTTACTTAGTAAAAATGGCAGATCCATGGATAATTGCAATTAGATTAAAAGCTTTGGTTGAATAAGTCTCATAACCAAGAGTTTTAGACCATGTTGCATGACCCGAAGCGTCATGGGTTATAGACAAAAGGGTTAAGTTTAACTTTGAGAACCTGAAGTTCAGTCAGGCCGCTCAGCGCCACCTGATGAATTTCAGTCCCAATTCTTGCAATTTTCCATGTTCCTGCAAGGTTTCTCATACCTAATCCTAAAACATTTCCTCCAACATTTATTATCCATTCCCAACAGTATAAGAGACATAATCCCATGCTTAATCATTTCTTAAACGTAGACAAACATAAATCCAACAACTATTCTAGTAATCACAAAACATGCATCCGCTTTCTGTCAGAAATTAGCGATCATAAACCGGAGAGGTCCAAGACTGACGCTCACGAAAATGTCGTTAGATTTTAGTGCGCGACCAAATAATATTTTATAAACCAAGAAAACCCCAAAAACGTAGTAAAGGGGGTTAACCTAGGTCGTTTCCCAAAGAAGCAATTTAGAACCAAATAGAGTTTAATTAAATCAGGGGGGTTCTGTTTGATGAAATTAAAAGAGATTAGAATGAGAGTAAAGCAACAATGACAAAAGCAATATCCTGCAGACGGCGTTTCTAGATCAAGGATTAATTCTCATCGGTTCCTGATTAATTATCCGTGGAAGGAGATGTTGTTTATTAGTTGAAATATCTAATTAATATGCAATTTACTTAAGAAACTACAATCGTCAATCCCTTAAGCATTTGTTAATACAAGTATTAAAACCAAGATCTCAGCATTAAGACCCATATTGATTAAGCACCAATTGCACAACCTAATCAAATCTGATTAGTTCTCCAAAAGTTCCTTAATCAAAGTTTAATAAATCATACAATCGTCAAGATTCATTAACTTGGATTTAACCTTAACTAATAACATGCAATCGCTATATCATTAATTAGGGTGGAACGAGACATGAATAATCTTTAAGCGCAAGACCTCAAATTAATCTTTAATCTAGAGTTACCGCACGCAAGATATTAAGAAACTACTCCTCCATGGTTGGAGGATTAAAACTCATAACAAGTAAAGAAAAACAAAGTGTAAATAAAGAGAATGAGAGAGTAAATGGCAAGGAGAAATGAAACAATAGAACCTGGAATTAATTCGGCAGAACTTCGTTACAAGTCTTGAAAGAAAAAGGCTTCTACAAAGCACTTTACTAACATAAACCTAAAATGCACAAAATGGAAATGTAAAAAGTGTAGAAATATGGAAGGAAAAGGTGGAGTTCTCAGCCTAGGAGAACTAGGTGGATGGTGGAAGAGAGATGGAAGAGATGATGATCAAAATGAATGCCTTGGCCTCTTATTTATAGGCCAAGGTTCGGCAAGATCGCTCAGCAGTTTAGCACCATCGCTGAGCGATTTTAGGCTCATCACTGAGCGGTTTGGCGGTGGCGCTGAGCGGCTGAGTCAATTTAGGCGGCTTAAGCGGCTTCATTAAATGCGTTGGTCAGCTTTTGCAGGGCAGCTCTGAATTCTGAGCTGGCTCCAAGCTGGCGCATTAAATGCGCCGGTGCAAGTTGGTACTTTCGCTGAGCGGCTAAGGCACCATCGCTGAGTGGTTTTCTCAGCATCGCTGAGCGATAGCTTCTTATGCGCTGAGTGCTTCCATGCTCACCGCTGAGCGTTAGTTGCTTATGCGCTGAGCGATGTTGCTTCCTGATTTTCCTCTTTTTGTCCTTTTCCAAGCTTCTCTTTGAGCATTTAATTCCTGCAATTCAAAATAGAAAACTCCAAAAGAAATGTTAAATTCTAAGAGTAAAATAATGCCTAATCTTACCTTTTGCTTAATTTTTCTCAAAAGAGGACAATGTGTAAAAACATATTGATTAAGTGTTAAACCCACACATTTAAGTATGCATTTGCTCACTTATAGAGTAATAACTTAGGGTACAAAATCGACTTATCAAATTGCCCCACACTTGAACAATTGCATGTCCTCGTGCAAGAAATTCAAGAACTTAAGCAAACAAAAATGAAAATCTTTTCGGTGCGGCGACACTATTTACATCCCCCTACAAAGCCGCGAAACTCAGGGAGGCACTTAAGCCGACTCACTAATTATCAAACGACTGTGCAAAAATTCATGCCAATCCAAAAATTAAAGTACATTTGACAAAAGATGATATCATTGTGCATTAAAAGTAATTTCCTTGGCATATCAATCATGAACAAAGAATAAGTCAAGGCATGTTAAAATTAACTGGGCCTCACAGGTTAGTGTGTGTCACTCATCACTCAAAGTGTATGTGTTCATCCAATGCTCTCTCAAACACTATATAGAGTTGCCTCCATAGGCTTGACTTTCTTCTAAGCATCATGAATCACCAAATATATATAACATGAATCAAGAGGTCTTTTTAAGGTTGTAATGGGGTCAAGGTCAAGGTGGGATATTCATATGGCCAGTGAGCTAAAGCCTAAGACTTAGTAGAATTCATGGCATATGTGCTTAAACAACGATGTAAGGACCTTGATCTTCATTAGCTTCTCTTGTCACTGCTTACTCATAGCTTAGGGGAGCATTGTTGTTGGTGCACCTAATTGGTTGTTTTTGCAGAAAAATTTCAGTCTTTTTTTTTATTGGTATTTTCCAACCAATAGGAGTAATTGTGGTTGCTCTCCCCCCTACTTGAATGTTACATGGCCTCATGTAACCCCACACTTATTGCTTAGCACATATGAATAGATGGACCACAATTCTCCTAAGCCCTAAAGCTAGGTGTATCATGGTTTTTCTTGGTTAAATGGCTCGTAATGGGCTAATTATACAATAAAAGGCTAAAAGGTTCAAAGGGGCTAACAAGGGTCAAATATTCAAGGTAGGCTTATATAGATATGTAAGCTAAATGCATAAGAAATGCCTCAATCATATCACATGTCATATACAAAGGCAAAAGTGTAATACAAAGAATCAGGCAAGTTCTGGACTTGAACACTAGTTCGTGTACGCAAAACAAAGAAAGGAATAACATGTAAGGTTGCTATCCTATAAATAGCTCAAAAGCTTACCAGGTAATATCTTCAATTAATTAGAACATGCCAAGATTTATAAAATGCTCAATCAAACATAATGCCATAATCAACATAACAATTCACATTACACAAATCAATCATCCACTAGTCTAAATTATACCTAATTTATGAATTCCCAGAATTATTGCACAGTAAAAACCTTTAACTTCCCCACCCCACACTTGAAAAATTGTACTAGCTTTGATGCACAAAACAAGGCAAGAAAGGAAAGATAAAGATAAAACAAATAAATAAGAGATAAGGAAAGAAAAGCTCACAAACGGTGGGTTGTCTCCCACCCAGCACTTTTGTTTAACGTCCTTAAGTTGGACGTTGATAGCTTATTCATGGTGGCTCATATGTCATTCTGGTCGCCTTCGTCCAACCTGTCATATTGTTGTGAACACGAGCATTTTTGTCTACCAAGCTAGAGTGAGGAAGAGATGAGTTAACAATAGAGTCTCCCCACCCTATCTTGCCTGCTCCAGGATCTCCCTTTCTTCTAGTAGGCAGTGAGAATAAGGAGTTATATGCCACCCCCGTGGTTATGTTTATTTGACATACATGGCTTTTCTTTTTCTGATCACTCTTGGTATCAAAAATACTGAATAGAGCCCGCTCGCCCCCAAACTCCATGGAGAGCATACCAAGATGGACATCAATTTTCGTACGAGATGTCTTGAGGAAAGGTCTCCCCAAGATTAGCGAAGTGTGGTCCCATTTTTCTTTATTTTTCATTGGGAGGACATAAAAGTCAGCTGGGAATATTAATCCCTGCACTCGCACTAACACATCCTCAACAACCCCCGCTGGTCTAACCGTGCGTCGATCGGCCAATTGAATAACAAGTTGAGTAGGTAGCAAAGGGCCTAGCCTAATGGAGTTATAAACAGAGAGGGTCATGACGTTGATGGCAGCACCCAGGTCAACCAAGGCATTTTCAAAAGTGGTTGTCCCTATTTCACAATTGATGGCGAACACCCTTGGATCAGAGCATTTCTCAGGCATTAATTGGGTCATTGCAGAGACATTCTGGAGATAGTACACTTGTTCACACCCTACCATCTTTTTCTGATTTGTACACCATTCCTTTAACAGTTTGGCATACTTTGGAATTTGTTGAATGACATCAAGAAGAGGTATATTCACCTCAACTTTCTTAAAGACATTTAAGATTTTCTTTTCATCTTCTGTAAGGGTGCGACTCTTAGGGTTTGGTGCCTTGTAAGGGAAAGAAAGTGGGACAGGTGCTTCTTCTTTCTGCAGTAGTTCTGGGCTCCTATTAGATTCTTTGGTCTGCTTCAAGCCGTCTGCTTCAGTTTCACTGCTACAGTCTTCTTCTCAGGCTTTTCTGTCAGAGTCTTTTTCTTTAGTGTCATCTCCAGAGTCTTCAGAATCTCCAACCTGTGGTGCCTGCAAAATAGTACTAGATCTCAAAGTGATAACACTTACATTTGCTCGGGGGTTCGGTATAGTCTGAGAGGGAAAATGGGATGAGCTGCTCAATTGTGACTGCTTGTTTGAATGGATTTCATTATGTATTGCTGACAAGGCAGCCTCATACTTCTTCTGGGACGCCTGCATATCCTGCATCATTTTTAACATATCTTGTAACATAGAATTTTCAGGTGCAGGGGCAGCTTGTGGAAGTTATGGAGAGGGATGGAACTGTTGTTGTGGCGCGGGTTGGAACTGTTGTTGTGACCTCTGCGGAGGACGCACATATCTTCTTTGTTGTTGTTGTGGGAATGGTTTGGGTTGCGGTTGCGGATTCAGCATGTTGGAGTTATTACTCCATTTGAACGCCGGGTTGTCCCTCCAGCCTGGGTTGTAAGTATTGCTGTAGGGATCATACCTCTGCTGGTTGGACTGGTCTGGCTTACCCGAGAACATGGCCGCAACTGCGGAAGTCTCGTCCCTGAGTAGTGGACACTGCTCGGGAGAATGAAAGGTGCCATCAGGACAAAGAGAGCATACCGCTTGAGTTTGGTGTCCCATAGCCAGTACACTGACCATGTCTGCCAATTTATCAACTTTTTCAGTAAGAGACACACTCATTATTTGGGCGGTCAACAGAAAGTTCATATGCTCCTCTGGTATGCCAGTTTGCTCGCATCTCGTATCTAGAATGATCAGCCATCTCACTGATCAACTGTCTGGCTTCCTCTGGTGTTTTCCTGTTCTTGAGAATACCACCAGCAGCTGAGTCAATCCATTTCTGATCCATGAGGCTGAGACCTTCGTAAAAGTGCTCCAATAGTTGTACGTTAGTGAACCCATGGTGAGGGCACAGGTCGCACAAACTTTGGAATCTCTCCCAATATTCTCCTAAGGTCTCATCGGGCCTCTGTTAGATTCCAGAAATTTCTGTCCGTAGAGCGGAAACTCAGCTAGCTGGGAAGTATTTTTCAAGAAACAGTTTCTTTAAGCCCAGCCAACTATTTACTGCTTGGTGAGGGATACTGCAATACCAGTCTCAGGCCGCACCTTCCAGAGAGAATGGAAAAGCTTTAAGCTTTACCAAGTCAGGGGTGGCGGACTGCGATCTCATGGTATTACAGGTCATCACAAACACCTTGAGATGGCGGTGTGGGTTTTCTGACGGCAAGCCATGAAACTTGGGTAAATGATGTAAAAAGTTGGACTTTATTTCAAAGTCCATGGCATCGTCAGGGAAAACTACACCGGATGACTCATAGGAATAGTCAGGGGCTGCCAACTGGCCCCAAGTTTGGGCAGGGTTTGCCATGTTACCTGTAACAGAAATAGTATTATCAGTAGCAAAAGGAGGTTCTCTTTGTTGCCTCAATTCCCTCCTAATTCTCCTTAGCGTTCTTTCGATTTCGGGATCAAAATTGGCTAAGGTAAGATCAGGTAAGGAACGAGTTATACATGAGAACTGGAACTAAATAACAAAAAGGAAAAAGAAAGAAGAGAAAATAAAAGAGTTTGGCTAAATTGCTTCCCTGGCAACGGTGCCAAATTTGACGATTACCAAAACGTCGTTAGATTTTAGTGCGCGACCAAATAATATTTTATAAACCAAGAAAACCCCGCAAAAGTAGTAAAGGGGGTTAACCTAGGTCGTTTCCCAAAGAAGCAATTTAGAACCAAATAGAGTTTAATTAAATCAGGGGGTTTTGTTTGATGAAATTAAAAGAGATTAAAATGAGAGTAAAGCAACAATGATAAAAGCAATATCCTGCATACGGTGTTTCTAGATCAAGGATTAATTCTCATAGGTTCCTGATTAATTATCCATGGAAGGAGATGTTGTTTATTAGTTGAAATCTCTAACTAATATGCAATTTACTTAAGAAACTACAATCGTCAATCCCTTAAGCATTTGTTAATACAAGTATTAAAACCAAGATCTCAGCATTAAGACCCATATTGATTAAGCACCAATTGCACAACCTAATCAAATCTGATTAGTTCTCCAAAAGTTCCTTAATCAAAGTTTAATAAATCATACAATCGTCAAGATTCATTAACTTGGATTTAACCTTAACTAATAACATGCAATCGCTATATCATTAATTAGGGTGGAACAAGACATGAATAATCTTTAAGCGCAAGACCTAAAATTAATCTTTAATCTAGAGTTACCGCATGCAAGATATTAAGAAACTACTCCTCCATGGTTGGAGGATTAAAACTCATGACAAGTAAAGAAAAGGAAAGAGTAAATAAAGAGAATGAGAGAGTAAATGGCAAGGAGAACTGAAACAATAGAACCTGGAATTAATTCGGCAGAACTTCGTTACAAGTCTTGAAAGAAAAAGGCTTCTACAAAGCACTTTACTAACATAAACCTAAAATGCACAAAATGGAAATGTAAAAAGTGTAGAAATATGGAAGGAAAAGGTGGAGTTCTCAGCCTAGGAGAACTAGGTGGATGGTGGAAGAGAGATGGAAGAGATGATGATCAAAATGAATGCCTTGGCCTCCTATTTATAGGCCAAGGTTCGGCAGGATCGCTCAACAGTTTAGCACCATTGCTTAGCGATTTTAGGCTCATCACTGAGCAGTTTGGCAGTGGCGCTGAGCGGCTGAGTCAATTTAGCGGCTTAAGCGGCTTCATTAAATGCGTTGGTCAGCTTTTGCAGGGCGGCTCTAAATTCTGAGTTGGCTCCAGGCTGGCACATTAAATGCGCCGGTGCAAGTTGGTACTTTTGCTGAGCGGCTAAGGCACCATCGCTGAGTGGTTTGCTCAGTATCGCTGAACGATAGCTTCTTATGCGCTGAGCGCCTCCATGCTCACTGCTGAGCGTTTGTTGCTTATGCGCTGAGCGATGTTGCTTCCTGATTTTCCTCTTTTTGTCGTTTTCCAAGCTTCTCTTTGAGCATTTAATTCTTGTAATTCAAAATAGAAAACTCCAAAAGAAATGTTAAATTATAAGAGTAAAATAATGCATAATCTTACCTTTTTCTTAATTTTTCTCAAAAGAGGACAATGTGTAAAAACATATTGATTAAGTGTTAAACCCACACATTTAAGTGTGCATTTGCTCATTTATAAAGTAATAACTTAGGGTACAAAATCGACTTATCAAAGACCTTACCCCAAGGTTTTTGATAGCATTAAGATCTTTTTTCATGCTTAGAAATTCATATTTTAACCCCAAAATCATGAAATTACTGTTTTGCCCCTTTTTCCCAAAACTGCTATTTTGCCCCCGTAATGCCCTGATTTCTTTGGAATTTTAATTCTCAAAAATCCGATGGACTCAAGACTTTCCCATAGAGTTTTTAATAGGTATAAAACCATATTTTCTGAAAATAAACCCAGTTTTTCAGTTCCAAAGCTCAAATTCCCGTTTTGCCCTTGTTGCTTAGAAACACTGTTTTCTGTCTGTTTGCTGAGAAATTCATCGGGGATTCCAAAAATCACAAAACTTGACATCCCCTATCAATTTTTTGTGTAGAACTCAAAAATAACATTTGTTTTTTATGATAAAATTCTCAGCATACAGTTCCTTTCAAAATGTGATATATGCTTATTTCCGTCTTAGGCTTTCCTAAATTGTGACAGAATCACGGATAGCACTAGCAGTTCCAGACAATATCAACAACACACATATATATATAAGCATGGTTACATATAACATCCTAACATCATATATCATCTAACACACAACCACATAGATATTGGATAAGTCGGTTACCCACTTGGAGACTAATTCTTCACAAGTTCTGCAAAAAATCCGAGAGTCTAGCAACTTGTGCTCCTGGCTACCGAGAGAATTCTAAGAGGTTAGGGATGGAGGGTTTTACTTAAGGAAGTAAGGATTGGTTTCTAGAGAGAATATTATGGAGAGTTAGGGTTTAGGTTAAGCAGAAAACTATTGTATCTATAGTTTGGCGGAAGAACGGCAGAGTGTGCAAACTGACAGAGTTTCACTAAGCTTTCCTAGTCTTCAAATTTGATGAATGTCCAAGGCTATTTTTAGGCCTCCCATGGCCAAATTTCTTGAGCCAAATTGGCTTCAAATTTAATTCAAAATTTAAAGAATTATGATGTCATGGTGGTGACTAAGCTTATGACTCACCATAGGTCATAATTGCCTTGGACACCTTGACAGGCTACTTGGCCTTAGTTTTGGATGTGTGTTCTTCCCCTCTAGGGCCGAATTCTTGGCCTGAAATTTCCAAGGCCAAACGCTGATCAATTTCAATCGTGTTTGGTCGTTAACTATCCCGGTACTTCGCGTATAGTTATCTAAAAAATATTCTGATCACGTCCTTGTGATCTACTAATTTTTCTAAGGAATAATTGAGGTTAATCTAAGGTATTGGTGAACTTTCTTCCGTAACCATATAGTTTACGGATACCTTAGATACACCATTGCACTTGGATGACAAAAATGATTTGTTCTAATGTTTGCAGAATTTTACGAAACTAAGCAGAATTTCTTCTACAGACATTTTGACCTCAAAACTTGTGTGAGGGCTTGTTCCCCTATTTAATTTAGGAAATCTTTACTAAGGAAAAAGCGGGATGTTACATCAACACCCACCGCTTCACCTGTCAAGGCGTGTCTAGTATGTCTCAAGTGTCCGCTCCAGCGACAGGACAGAATGTTCATGGTTGATCTTATATGTATTCCCCTAATGGGCCTAGATGTAATTCTAGGAGTGGATTGGTTGCGTGACAACCAAGTGATCTTGGATTGAACCAAGAAGCTGGTAACTTTTCCTCCCGTGGTCTAAACCACGACAACCTTTAAGGGGGAATTGGTAACCTTGTACTGCTGCCCATTGGAGAATCAGGGATACATCTTCTTAGCCTCATCTGAGGTGGAGACAAAGCAAGAGATCGTGCATATCCCATTGGTTTGCGAATACCCGAGCGTGTTCCCGGATGATATCGCAAAGTTTCCCCCAAAAAGAGAAGTGGAATTCTCCATTAGTTTGGTTTCAGGAGATGGACCAATCTCGATGGCACCATACCGTATGTCCATGGTGGAGCTGCAGGAGCTAAAAAAGTAGCTGGAAGAACTATTGGACAAATGGTTTATTCGACCCAGTGCGTCGCTATGGGGAGCTCCAATTTTATTCATGAAGAAGAAGGATGGTTTAATGTGGTTATGCATTGATTACCGGCAACTGAACAAAGTCACCATCATCAATAATTATCCGTTGCCGAGGATAGATGACCTGATGGATCAGCTGAGAGGCGTCAAGGTGTTTTTTAGGATCGATCTACGCCTGGCTACCATCAGATACGGGTCTCAGACGACGATATTCTGAAGACGGCCTTCAGAACTCGCTATGGCAACTATGAGTTCACCGTGATGTCATTTGGGTTGACTAATGCCCCTGCGATCTTCATGGATTATATGAACCGAATCTTTAGAGCCTACCTGGATGTATGTGTGATAGTCTTTATAGAGGATATTCTGGCGTATTCCAAGACTGAGGAGGATCACGCTTAGCATCTCAGATTGGTTCTGGACATCTTGAAGGAGAAGCACTTGTACGCTAAGCTTTCTAAATGTGAGTTCTGGACCAACGAGGTGAAGTTCTTGGGGCATGTGGTGTCGGAGCAGGGAATCTCGATGGATCCAAGCAAGGTTGCAGCAGGGAAGGACTGGGAAAAACCCACCTTAGTCATGAAAATCAGGAGCTTTTTAGGTTTTGTAGGCTACTACTGAAGGTTCATCCAGGGGTTCGCTCGAATTGCACTACCCTTTACCAAGCTCACCCGCAAAGGCGTTATGTTCGAGTGGTTACTAGAATGCGAGGAGAGTTTTTGCAAGCTCAAGGAGAAGTTAACCACTGCCCTCGTACTGATTGTACCTGATGCCCACACACCTTGTGAGGTATATTGTGATGCCTCAAGCATTGGGTTAGGATGCGTCCTCATGCAAAACCGCCAAGTGGTGGCATATGCCTCTAGATAGTTGAGGCCCCATGAGCCAAATTATCCTACCCTTGATTTGGAATTAGCAACCCCAAATTGTTACTAGAAAGCTTTTACGATCGCGGAAACACCAACGGAACGGTCCTGTTCGGACACTAACAAGAGATAACGGGTCAAAGGTGTAACTCTAGATAGCAACCTAAGAGGGGGGTGAATTAGGTTTCTCTTATTTTTCTCAGATTTTTGTTTCTTTGAAAGACGTGAAACCCTAATCCCAAATTAAGAACAAGACCCAGCAATTAAGCAAATAATTGATGATGTTAAAGCATCGGAAATTTAAATTGCTGAATGTAAAATGTAGGGATAAGAAAAATCACACCGGAGAATTTATCCTGGTTCGCCTTCAACAACCGAAGGCTACGTCCAGTCCCCTGTTCTGATTCAGGGATTTTTCCACTATGTAAACTTGTGTTGTGTACAACCTCACCCCGAGGCACTTACACCGACAACTACAAGAGAACAACCCGTTCCCCTGGTTACACAATGCCTTCACCGAACACTACGGTGATAATTAGAATCCACACCGAACACTACGGTGTTTACAAAACCACACCGAACACTACGGTGCCACAATTGATTCACAATTGTTGAAGAAGTAATACAATGGCTTTGCCAATCCTAAATTCAGGGTTGGAAGTTTTCCTAAACAGAAAGCACAAATGATATAACAGTTAAGGCTCAAAGGGCTTTCTTAAGATTTGGATTGAAACACCATTGAAATATTGATCAGAACTTTGTGAATATGAAAGTGAGAATTGAGTTCTGGAGTGGTGTTTTAGTTTGCATGAGTTTGGCACTTATATAGGCATAGGTGCCTCTTCATGAACCATTGCCATGGCTTCCAAATGCCAAACAACACATTGTTTCATGAAAAAACACATCAGTTCATGGATGTAATCGATTAACCAAGTGTGGTAATCGATTACATTCATAATCGTTACCAATTTTCAAAATTCAAATAATGGTAATCGATTACCAAGAGTGTGTAATCGATTACACTTGCAACAATTACCAATTTTGAAAGTTCATAAGGTGGTAATCGATTAACACGAATGGGTAATCGATTACACATATGAAAAATGTCATAATTTCGAATTTCTTATGATGATAATCGATTACCATAAGTGTGTAATCGATTACACACATAGAAAATGACATATTTTCAAATTTGTGATGATGGTAATCGATTACATTAAGTGAGTAATCGATTACTCATGTAAAAATGATTTCCAAGTGTTGCAAACCGTAGAAAAGTGTTGCTATATGAGTTTAGGGTTTTAGCAAAAGTGTTAGACTTGTTAGAATGAAAACCTTATGAGCCATTAACCATGATATCAATAACAATTGGTAACTATTAAACTCTAAGGTAAAAACACTTGAACCTTCAATATGATGATTGGTTGATCGTTACAATTCATCGGTTGTGTCTTTGCCTTTTTCTTGCTTTTTGTTGATGTGAGTTGTCTTCATCAAAACCAAGCCACCAATGGTCAGAGAAAGAATCTTCTTCACATTCTCCCCCTTTTTGATGATGACAAAACCATCTTTGAAAGTTGAAGTTCTTTGTCTTAGCGCTCCCCCTGTGTTTTGGACTAACTGGCCTTTCTTGGTTTCTCAGCATTTGCTCCCGCTATTTAAATCAAACCAAGCAATACCAAACAAGATCTTTCTCCCTCTTTTTGACATCATCAAAAAGAAGAAAAAGGACCACAAATAGAATATCCAAAACAATGGTATAGGGAACAACAGTGTATATAAAACAAGACATGT
>QANU01009697.1:13710-25741 GCA_003254905.1 Nissolia schottii
GCGTACCTATTCTTCCAATGCCAATTATTTTTCCTCTTTCGTTGTTGCCATATGTCACAAATCCTTTGTTTCTCGGCATAAGAAATGAGAATTTTGTTTTGTCTCCCGTCATGTGTGAGGAACAGCCATTGTCAAGATACCATAAGTCACTTGCTGTCCTCATGCATACCTACAAAACAGATTAGAAGTGGGGGTAGGGTACCTAATGTGCTTTGGGTCCTTGTCAGTTAGATCCTTTCATAACCCACTTGAGTTGTCCACTTGGAACACCATACATTTTAATATAACATGCATTAGAGGTGTGTCCTTCCAAGCAACAATAGCTACATATGTTCCTTCTTTTAGGAATCAAATAATTATTTCTTTGTACATACCTTTTTGAACTAGAAGCATAGTAATTATTTGGCTTAAGACAAAACTTTGATGTAGGCACATAATAATTAATTTTTCTTGACATATAATAGTTTCCAATAACATGGTGTTTAGGTCTAGATTGTGATGAATTTCTTTTTACGTGCATATTCGGTTGTGGATTACTAGATTTTACAAAAAACGTTTTCTTAACAACTTTTTGATTCTTTTGAGTATACCCTAATCCATTTTTATCCTAATTATCTCTTTGCATGCTTAAGATATCATCTAATCCTTGCTTACCCTTTTCAAACTTGCATACTATTTGTTGTAAATTTTCTACTTTAGATTCCAAAGTAACACACTTAGTGCAAGTAACTTGATTATCTATCATAGATCTAATCAAGTTTAATTCTTCCTTTTTAGCATATATTTTTGAAAAATTTAAACATATTTCATGTAAACATTCAAAAGCAGTTTGTAAATCTTCATAAGAAAGTTTATCAGTACTAACCTCTTCATCATCATTGTCGAAGATGTGTGTAGCCATAAATGCTATATGTGCTTTTTCATCTTCAGATTCTGATGAAGAACTGACATCATTATCTTCCCATGCCACATATGCTTTTTTTCCCTTTTTGTTCTTGTTGTCCAATCTATCTTTGTGATTGTTCTTCTTTCTTCGAATATTTGGACAATTGGACTTGATGTGACCGGGTTTCCCATACTCAAAGCATGTGAATTTTTGTGGAGAATGTGAGTCATTTTTCTTTATGAACCTCTTAGATTGACAAATCCATATTCCCTTTTTCTTGAAAAACTTTCCAAGATTTTTAAACAAAAGATTCATGTTGTCACCTTCATCTTCCTCTGAATCTCCATCATAATCATCTTTGTCAGAATCAATTTTGGCTTTTAAAGAAATTGACCTGTGATTCTTTTCATGTTGTTCGTGTTGATCCAGACGATTCAACTCCAATTCATGTTCTTGCAGTTTGCCAAATAGAGTTGCCAGAGTCATCTTGGATAGGCTCTTGTTTTCTGAGATCGGCGTCACCTTCGGTTGCCATATCCGAGTCAACGATCTTAGCACTTTTAAGTTCAAATCTGCACATGAATAACTTTTGCCAAGAGCAGACAGATGATTAATAAGATGAGCAAATCTTTTTTGCATATCGAGAATCCTTTCTCCTGGGAGCATTCTAAACATCTCATATTCTTGGGAAAGAGTGTTTAATTTGGATCTCTTAACTTCATTTGTACCCTCATTAGTGGCTTCTAGAGTATCCCAAATTTCTTTGGCTAATTTACATGAAGAGACTCTAAAGAATTCGTCCATACCTAAGGCAGAGGTTAGGTAATTCATGGATTTAAGATCATATTGGACTTTCTTTTTCTCTTCATCATTCCAAGCACTCATGGGTTTAGGTTCACTTCCATTTTCAATGGTAATCATAGGCACAAATGGACCTTTTTCTATAGTTTTCCAAACTTCAAGATCTTGTGCTTTGATGAAGATCATCATCTTGATTTTCCAGAAATTGTAATGATCTCCATTAAAACAAGGAGGCCTATTTACATTCAACCCTTCACTCAACATAGGTCTTGAGGATGCCGTTTATGGATCTTTTAGGAGTAATTTTCCTAACCTTACGCTCTGATACCTATTGTAACTCTAGGTAGCAACCTAAGAGGGGGTGAATTAGGTTTCTCTTGTTTTTCTCAGATTTTTGTTTCTTTGAAAGATGTGAAACCCTAATCCCCAAATTAAGAACAAGACCCAGCAATTAAGCAAATAATTGATGATGTTAAAGCAGCAGAAATTTAAATTGCTAAATGTAAAAGTGTAGGGATAAGAAAGATCACACCAGCGAATTTAACCTGGTTCGCCTTCAGCAACAGAAGGCTACGTCCAGTCCCCTGTTCTGATTCAGGGATTTTTCCACTATGTAAACTTGTGTTGTGAACAACCTCACCCCGAGGCACTTACACCGACAACTACAAGAGAACAACCCGTTCCCCTGGTTACACAATGCCTTCACCGAACATTACGCTGATAATCAGAATCCACACCGAACACTACGGTGTTTACAAAACCACACCGAACACTACGGTGCCATAATTGATTCACAACTGTTGAAGAAGTAATATAATGGCTTTTCCAATCCTAAATTCAGGGTTGGAAGTTTTCCTGAATAGAAAGCACAAATGATATAACAGTTAAGGCTCAAAGGGCTTTCTTAAGATTTGGATTGAAACACCATTGAAATTTGATCAGAACTTTGTGAATATGAAAGTGAGAATTGAGTTCTGGAGTTCTGTNGAGTTCTGGAGTGGTGTATGAGTTTGCACGAGTTTGGCACTTATATAGGCATAGGTGCCTCTTCATGAACCATTGCCATGGCTTCCAAATGCCAAACAACACATTGTTTCATGAAAAAACACATCAGTTCGTGCATGTAATTGATTAACCAAGTGTGGTAATTGATTACACTCATAACCGTTACCAATTTTCAAAATTCAAATGATGGTAATCGATTACCAAGAGTGTGTAATCGATTACTGATAAGTGCCCAATTTATAAAAAATTGACATATCAAAATGGCACTTATCTGTTATATTTTTAACAAATTATCTAATGAATTCCCCTTATTTTGTAGGATATTAAAATATATTTTGAGGATGGATGCGAGCAGCCTAATTAAAGAATAATCCCATAAAGAATGGAAGAAAAGGGGCAGAATTGGAAAAGAGTTTTAAAAGAAGATTCTGGACGAAAGCGTCGCTCAGCGAGGGACGTGCGTCGCTCAGCGCTTTGAAACAATATCGCTCAACAGACATGTGGTTATCGCTCAGCGAACTTAAGTCGGCAAGCCACTTGCGCCGGCGCCATCATTGAGCCAGCTGGAGCCAACTGGAACCAGCCAATCACAGAGTGCCACGTCAGCGCCGCCCTGCAAAAAGCTGCCAAGCAATTAATGAAGACGCGTACAAGTACAATCGCTCAGCGATTCAACGCCGCCGCCCAGCGATAACAACTTAATCGCTCAGTGATAGTACCAAAATCGTTGAGCGACGGAGACCAATTTTTGCCTATAAATAGAGGAGGCCGTGCCCACTCCGAACCATCATCCAACCCCCTCCATTCTTCACTTCTTTTATACATTTCTTTGTAATTTTAAGCATAGTTTAGTTTAGGTTAGGTTAGGAACAAAGACGAGGCTTGTGAAGGAGCCGGAGATGTAGGAAGCTTGGCGAAGCCATGGCCATGATAGCGTGAGCAAGTGTCATGGTAAGTGCTGATAAGTCAATTTTATACCCTAAGTTATTACTCTATAAGTGAGCAGANTGATTTTCCAGAAATTGTAATGATCTCCATTAAAACAAGGAGGCCTATTTACATTCAACCCTTCACTCAACATAGGTCTTGAGGATGCCGTTTATGGATCTTTTAGGAGTAATTTTCCTAACCTTTTTCTCTGATACCAATTGTAACTCTAGCTAGCAACCTAAGAGGGGGTGAATTAGGTTTCTCTTGTTTTTCTCGGATTTTTGTTTCTTTGAAAGATGTGAAACCCTAATCCCCAAATTAAGAACAAGACCCAGCAATTAAGCAAATAATTGATGATGTTAAAGCAGCGAAAATTTAAATTGCTGAATGTAAAAGTGTAGGGATAAGAAAGATCACACCGGAGAATTTATCCTGTTTCGCCTTCAACAACCAAAGGCTACGTCCAGTTGATGAAAGCCTTTTTAACCACCTTCTCTGATCTTGGCACAACTTAGGTTTTGTCACAACCATGCCAAGCTCGTTGAAAGCTTCTATGCACTTTTGTCATTCAAATTAAATATTTATATATATACCTACTTTTTGGCTTTTAGATTCCAAAGGAATGCAATTGCAGTATAGGGTATGGTCGATCCTACAGGGAGTTGTAAAAATACCGTTCTTGAGTTTGTTTAATCAAATAATAGAGTGAAGGATTTGATAATTGTTTTTATAAACTAAATAAGTAAATAAACAGCATAAAAGTAAATAGGAAACAAAGCAGAGGTAGTTTCGGAGCTTGTTGGGAATTTTAATCACATCATAGTTTCATGCATTCCAGTGACTTATTACATAGAACTACCAATTGATTGCCTGCCACCAATTCTTAACTTGTCATCACCTTCGCGCATGACAAGATCATAGGTTTCCTTTGTTAAACTGTCACTTCCGCACACTATGCCGGTAGCTGTAAACTCTTCTTTCTCGATGGGAAGAATAGCCCTATCGTAGCCAAGTCAATGGACTTTCCTTTCTTGCTTGAATCAACTTCCTAAACCTCTTCCTGCTCATTATTGTAAGAACTGTAAAATGGGACAGGTGATGAGGGAAGACCTTCTATCTTAGACAAGAAAATATACCGAATACATATAAGGAAAGCTGTCTACTCATGCCCAGGCACAGCAGAATAAAAGGGCTAACTCTACTCTCAAAGTAGTGAAGTTCCCCAAGGGTTCGGTATCATAATAGTATGATAAAGGTGGAAAAAGAACCCAGACTGGGAATCAAGGCCTCGGCAATCCCCACAGAAGGACAGCAAGTGATGATATGTTTTCCCATTGTATTTACTAAACTTCGGTATCTTGAACCCTTCCGGCAGAGCTACATCTGGATGTCGGCAAAAATCCTTGAATCTCAGTTTCCTCCCGTATTGGTCTGCTCTACTGCAGCTTATATCATTGCCTCAATCTCCATCTTTCCGAGGCCACGGGGACCACAGAGCGATCATAGTATAACTCTTCAATAGGAGATTCATAAGCGAATCGCTTTCGGATTGCCCATTCATGAAATAAGGTGCAGGAGTTCTTTGCATCCGTAGAGGAGGCTCATCCATGATTGGGAATTGGAATGTGGGTACTTGAATGGATGCCCCTCCATTGATCTGATCTTGGCTTGCTTCATTGCATTCATGAATTCTTTGTTTGATTCTTCGGGCTTCTTCCTCTTCTGCCCCCATCTTACTAATCATAATGAAGGGGCAGGAAATCGGTCAAAGGTATCCCCAAGTCGGAATTCCGGCAAACACCAAGAAGTATCCATTCTTAACACAAAAAAACCGCCGGCTTTTAGAGAATCTTTCCTCTTCAATTATGCACGATTTACTGGGTTGTCTTCCTTTCTTGGGAGTTAAAAAATGAGTTGGGTAAGCTTCCTAAGGGTATGGCTTCTCCGGAGCGACTAAGGACACACCCAATCAAACGATCGGTAAAACGGGTCTCCTTTGGTACAATCTCCTCGGCCGAGTATATCCCGTACGGTTGTTTTCAAAAAGTAGTGCAATCGCATTCTATGAACGAATTCCTTCATAGCCTTCATAGATAGAGTAGAGAGAAATGGGAGAAAGCGGATTAGCCACGTTCTAACTCTTCGCNCTAGCCTCGTCTTTGCTCCTAAGCTAACCTAAACTAAACTAAACTTAAGAATACAAAGAAAATATCGAATAAGTGAAGAATGGAGGGGGTGGGATTGAATTTTTCGTATGAGCCTCAGCCTCCTCTATTTATAGGCAGATTTTGGGGTCTATCGCTCAGCGGGTTGGGTACTTTCGCTGAGCGATAAGCTCTGAATCGCTGGGCAACGGCGCACTATCGCTGAGCGATTGTACTTTTCATTAAATGCTTGGCAGCTTTTTGCAGGTGGTGCTGACGTGGCACTTGGCTATTGGCTGGCTCCAGTTGGCTCCAGCTGGCTCAATGATGACGCCGATGCAAGTGGCTTGCCGACATAGCTTCGCTGAGCGATACAAGTAACCTCGCTGAGCGATTATTCTCTAGGCGCTGGGCGGTGCTTCGTCCTTCGCTGAGCGATGACGCGTCCAGAATCTTCTCTTTTAAGCGCTTTTCTTATTCTGCCCTTTTCTTCCATTCTTCATGGGATTATTCTTTAATTAGGCTGCTTGCATCTATCTTCCCAAAATATATTAAAATCCTACAAAAATATGGGGAATTCAGGATATAAATGGTTTAAAAACATAACAGATAAGTGCCATTTTGATATGTCAATTTTGTGTAAATTAGGCACTTATCACTCCCCCTGACTTAAAACCTTGCTTGTCCTCGAACAAGAGGTAGTAGAATTATTTCACAAGAGATCAATGCTTATGAACAATCGGTTAATGCAATGAATTGAAAAGTTTCAAACAGTTTAAGCTTGAGACCATGTGAAACATAAAAGAACCTGAACAAGTCAAATGCACAATTACTTGAATAGCATGAGCAAATCACTCTATCCAATGTCTTTTCCACCAAGGAAATTATCATTTATGCACACTATGGTCAGTGGACCAATTTGGGGTGAGTGCTTTCGCTCAATATCACCATTGAATTACAACAATTCAAATTTGTTACCTGTCTCACCATTCAATGCAAAGTATGGTCATGCAAGGATCACAAAGGACTTTTAAAGGGTTTTAATGGGGCCAGGCTACAAAGAACATTGGTTTTTCTGGATATGCAATTGTTCCAATTAAGAGAGCATTGAAAACCAACTTCTTATTTATCGCCTGTTTCTTTTTCAATAATCTTTTGCTTTCTCGTATTTACCCCTTTTCTCCTGATTTTCTTTTTCCTCTATCCCTTTTTCTTTTTCTTCTTTTTGTTTTGGGATAGAATGTGTTCCTCTTTTCTTGATTTTGTTCTTTCAATTCATCTTTTTGTACATTCCCACTTTATTCATCCTTTTCTCCCCCTCACTTAGATCTTTGCTCATAATCCATCTGTAAATGCTCTTTTAATTTAGAAATTAAGGGAAGTCATTGTTTTTCATTTAAGGTTTGGGGACTATGAACAAAAAATGTTCTCATGTTAGGCTCAAATGGGGTGCAAAGGATGTTCCTAATTAAGGGTAGACTTTATTTGGCCAAGTGGGTTTAAATTCTAAAGACAAAATGCCTTGATCATCTCCTATTATTTCCATACAATTATCAAAATTAGAGACTCAAACAAATTCAATTGTGCAAAAACAATGGTGATTCTCTCTTTCTTACTAAGTGTATGGCTCACTCCCTCACTAAGTTAAGGTTTTATTTCCTTGATTTCAAAACATCTTCAAGGTTATGCTTACGCAAACAAGTAAAATATGCATATGAACATGTTTATGGTATCTATGTATGAATCACAAAGTCTATGATGGATTATGAAACAATTTCAATTCATGATATGTTTTGTGTTCATGCATCAAATCCAAGTAAAATGAACTACTACCTTGTTGTTTTCAACAAACAAGTCTTAAGCTCATAATATATCCTAACTAATTTAAAGGAAATTAATTAAGTAAGGTGCTAGAAAATTAGAAATGGCTCCCTGATTATGGTGAACTTCTTCTCCTTGATGTAGCCTTCTTGCAGGTGTTAGGGCTACTTTTTTCTTTGAGGATATAGAGGCTCATCTTCTCCGAAGAATCATGCTCTTCTTCCTCTCTGTTGTCTGGAATTGATTCTCTTTCTTTATATAATTCCAAGGAAGGTATTCCTTGTTGCTTTGTGGCCTGCAAAACAATAAGAAACTTCCTTTCCCATGGACTAACATAACAAACATTAGAGAATCATATGATCAAAATTCAAAAGATAATGTTTTAATTTTGAATCCTTTGCAGACAGAATTTCCTGCAACTGCGGTCAGAATTTCCCGCTATTTTGTGAACAGAATTTCTCACAATTGTGGTCAGAATTTCCCACTGTTGTGGTCAGAATTTCCCACAATGTTTTGGATTCAAATAAAACATATGGTCTTTTTAATTTCTTGGTTTTGATCATAAGGTGCTTTTTGGAAAGATTCTTTTCTTCAAAATTTTTCATTTTCTGAACCAGCTAAGAATCTTATTTTCAAATCATGGTGCACCTTTTTCAGACAATTGATGAAAGGTTTAAAATCAGTTATTAGGTTTAAAATCAAAGTGCTTCATGTAAGCATATGTTGGAAAGGATTACCACTAAGAATTTTAAACTAATTAGATGAAAAAAAAACCTTTATTAGGAAACAGAATGCTAACTATGGTCTTTTGAATCTGATTTGGGTTATTGCAATTTTTAGCATTCTTTTTCAACATGTTTCATAAAAAATTTGTATTCTAACACCTTAAAATTATCCTTAAAATTAATAAACTACTAAATGAAAAACTCACAAAAGACTGGGTTGCCTCCCACGAAGCGCTTGTTTAACGTCGTTAGCTCGACGCCTGTTTTTAGCTGAACTGTTACTCCTCCAGATTATGTTTTCGGTATTGGTCGGAGTTGAACCTGATATAAACTTAATAACAGAACATGCTAGCCAAAAACATTAGAACAAGATAAATAAAAACAAATAATAAACTATTTACAATATTCACAATTGCTTAACTAAACAAAGCTGAAGCTATATATTTTTGACGCAACTCCCCGGCAACGGCGCCAAATTTGATGAAAGCCTTTTTAACCACCTTCTCTGATCTTGTCACTCCCCGGCACAGCTTAGGTTTTGTCACAACCATGCCAAGCTCGTTGAAAGCTTCTATGCTCTTTTGTCGTTCAAATTAAATATTTATATATATACCTACTTTACGGCTTTCAGATTTCAAAGGAATGCAATTGCAGTATAGGGTATGGTTGATCCCACAGGGAGTTGTAAAAATACCGTTCTTGAGTTTGTTTAATCAAATAATAGAGTGAAGGATTTGATAATTGTTTTTATAAACTAAATAAGTAAATAAACAGCATAAAAGTAAATAGGAAACAAAGCAGAGGTAGTTCCAGAGTTTGTTGGGAATTTTAATCACATCATAGTTTCATGTATTCCAGTGACTTATTACATAGAACTACCAATTGATTGCCGCCACCAGTTCTTAACTTGTCATCACTTTCGCGCATGACAAGATCATTGGTTTCCTTTGTTAAACTGTCACTTCCGCACACTAGCTTAACAAAGTACGCCAACATTAATCCAGATGTTAAAACGGCTAATCTTTATTCCAGTTATGGCAACAAGATTAGATGAAATGGTTTAGTTCCGACTCTAATAATTGTAACTTTCGTTCACAACGTTCAAGTCTTGGTTCTAGTTAAGCATAATGATGTTGATCTTAACTTGGTTATGATTTAATTAGCATAACTATTGTTCATACAATTAAATCCCAAATCAAGAATCAAAACATTAAACAAAACTATCATTAAGTACAAAACCATTCAAGCAAATCATAGAAAGAGGATATATTCATATGTAACAGTTACATGGCTACAAGCAACTACAATAGTAATCAAAATCCCAAAAAAAAGAGGGTAAGGAACCCATCTTACAAGAGAATCTTGGAGGCAAGGTTTAGGCACTTACCATGACACGTGCTCACGCCGTCATGGCCATGGTTTCCCCAAGCTTCCTTGATCTCCGACTCCTTTACCAGCCTCGTCTTGGCTCCTAAGCTAACCTAAACTAAACTAAACTTAAGAATACAAAGAGAATGTGGAATAAGTGAAGAATGAAGGGGGTGGGATTGAATTTTTCGTATGAGCCTCGGCCTCCTCTATTTATAGGCAGATTTTGGGGTCTTTCGCGCAGTGGGTTGGGTACTTTCGCTGAGCTATAAGCTCTGAATCGCTGGGCGACGGTGCACTATCACTGAGCGATTGTACTTTTCATTTAATGCTTGGCAGCTTTTTGCAGGTGGTGCTGACGTGGCACTTGGCTATTGGCTGGCTCCAGCTGGCTCAATGATGACGCTGGTGCAAGTGGCTTGCCGACATAGCTTCGCTAAGCGATACATGTAACCTCGCTGAGCGATTATTCTCTAGGCGTTGGGCGGTGCTTCGTCCTTCGCTGAGCGATGACGCGTCCAGAATCTTCTCTTTTAAGCGCTTTTCCTATTCTGCCCTTTTCTTCCATTCTTCATGGGATTATTCTTTAATTAGGCTGCTTGCATCCATCTTCCCAAAATATATTAAAATCCTACAAAAATATGGGGAATTCATGATATAAATTGTTTAAAAACATAACAGATAAGTGCCATTTTGATGTCAAATTTGTGTAAATTAGGCACTTATCACCAGTCCCTTGTTCTGATTCAGGGATTTTTCCACTATGTAAACTTGTGTTGTGTACAACCTCACCCCGAGGCACTTACACTGACAACTACAAGAGAACAACCCGTTCCCCTGGTTACACAATGCCTTCACCGAACACTACGGTGATAATCAGAATCCACACCGAACACTACGGTGCCACAATTGATTCACAATTGTTAAAGAAGTAATACAATGGCTTTGCCAATCCTAAATTCAGGGTTGGAAGTTTTCCTGAATAGAAAGCACAAATGATGTAGCAGTTAAGGCTCAAAAGGCTTTCTTAAGATTTGGATTGAAACACCATTGAAGTTTTGATCAGAACTTTGTGAATATGAAAGTGAGAATTGAGTTCTGGAGTGGTGTTTTAGTTTGCATGAGTTTGGCACTTATATAGGCATAGGTGCCTCTTCACGAACCATTGCCATGGCTTCCAAATGCCAAACAGCACATTGTTTCATGAAAAAACACATCAGTTCGTGCATGTAATCGATTAACCAAGTGTGGTAATCGATTACACTCATAACCGTTACCAATTTTCAAAATTCAAATGATGGTAATCGATTACCAAGAGTGTGTAATCGATTACACATGCAACAATTACCAATTTTGAAAGTTCATAAGGTGGTAATCGATTAGCACGAATGGGTAATCGATTACACATATGAAAAATGTCATAATTTCGAATTTCTTATGATGATAATCGATTACCATAAGTATGTAGTCGATTACACACAGAAAATGACATATTTTCAAATTTGTAATGGTGGTAATCGATTACATTAAGTGGGTAATCGATTACTCATGTAAAAATGATTTCCAAGTGTTGCAAACCGTAGAAAAGTATTGCTATATGAGTTTAGGGTTTTAGAAAAGTGTTAGACTTGTTAGAATGAAAACCTTATGAGCCATTAACCATGATATCAATAACAAGTGCTAACTATTAAACTCTAAGGTAAAAACACTTGAACCTTCAATATGATGATTGGTTGATCATTTCAATTCATCGGTTCTGTCTTTTCCTTTTTCTTGCTTTTTGTTGATGTGAGTTGTCTTTATCAAAACCAAGCCATCAATGGTCAGAGAAAGAATCTTCTTCACATTCTCTCCCTTTTGGTGATGACAAAACCATCTTTGAAAGTTGAAGTTCTTTGTCTTAGTGCTCCCCCTGTGTTTTGGACTAACTGGCCTTTCTTGGTTTCTCAGCATTTGCTCCCGCTGTTTAAATCAAACCAAGCAATACCAAACAAGATCTTTCCCCCCCTTTTTGACATCATCAAAAAAAAGAAAAAGGACCACAAATAGAATATCCAAAACAATTTATAGGGAACAACAGTGTATATAAAACAAGACATGTGTTTCTAGATGATATGTCTTCTAAAGATTTCATGAAAACCTTATTAAGCTTGAAAACTTAACTTCTTTGGTTTTCTTATCCTTAACCACACAAATATCATCTTCAGATTTGACTATAAAGCCTTTTGTCACATAATTGACTAATGCTAAGCAAGTTATGATCTAGGCCTTCAATATATAACAAATTCTCAATGGTAGTTTGAGGAGGCGTACCTATTCTTCCAATGCCAATTATTTTTCCTCTTTCGTTG
>QANU01009787.1:4853-102562 GCA_003254905.1 Nissolia schottii
GCAACTGCAGTTTTATAAATACGTCAAAAATTGTTGAATGCATATGGCATTTAGTCTAGTCATTATTCCTTACAAAAATATAATGTCTTAAATGTTTTTTTATTATAATTATAACTAGTGTGTCTTGACAGACACTTTATAATCGTCAAATATTAAACATAGATAATATAAAAGAAAAAAATGAAAGAAAGAAATATATATATATATATATATATAATGGAATTAAGAAGAAATTAACATAAAAATGTAGGTAGAACCAGCCAGCTTCATATTTATAATATCTATAAAAATAGTGGGGGGTGTTTTGGAAACTTATGCCTTCCAAGAGTGGTAGGATGGTCTAAGAATCAAGCTTTTCAATATTTGAAGGACAGAATTTGAAAGAGAATCCAAGAGTGGGAAGAGGAGTGTTGTCAAACAGAGGAAAGGAAGCTCTTATCAAAGCGGTGGCTGATGCGCTTAATATTAACATGTGTACTAGTCGCGATAAGTAATAATGAGTCTTTTTAGGGATTTGAGTTGTCGTAAGCACGAGGACTGAGTAACTACGTTATTTTACAAATGTGGGTACTCTTAGTTGTTTGGATGGTGCTTTGGGGGCTTTTAGATTAATTATGAAAATATATAAAACTATTAAAATAAAGCAATTTAAAAAAAAACATATTAAATGTATGAAGAATATAGATGAGGAGAGGCTTTAGGACACTTGACTTCCATTACTCTCGCCTATGTTGCTAGTTACTAATTTTGTCCAATTATGAGAATAATCTATGATTAATGGTCAGGTTAGTGGTTACTAGTCTTTCTTGAGGTCAAGCAACCCTCTTAGTCTAGGTTGGCCACACTAAACTCTTAGGAGGTCTAAACCTATTCTAAGGGTATTATGCCCTAATCTACCGGCCCCTTACACGACCACACCGATCGCAGTAAACTTTCTCAGTGAGACGTCAACCTACGGTTTGCTAAACCTCGTCCTATCTCACAATCTTTCTCTCTCGTTTCATGCAAGGGGAACTCACAGCGCGCTACAGCAGTGCGGTGCAAAAGTCTCACATTGGAAGTGTTATCAAGTAGGAGTCTCTAGTTCCCCCTATATATAGAAGCCTCCCATGAGTGTTTAGACGTGCTAATTCACTCAAGAGATTAAAAGGTTCCACTTTATAGCGAGACTATTCGCTCTAGTTCTTTTTATTCTTTTCTCCCTCTTGTTTTTTGTTCGTGGGGAAGGAGTATCTTCATATAGGGTGTCAGGAGCCACCAAAGTTATTTCTCCTTAGTGGTCAGCCATTTCGAGTGAGTGGCTTTTTTCACAGTCTATTTTCAAACCATGTACTTATTTTCATAAATTAGTTATTTTATGCACGTTTTATGAAATAGTAGGAGGCTAAACTTATTTTATTATTTATGAAATTAGTTATGCATTTTAGGAATTTCCTTATTTATGAAAATAATGATTTATTTAGAAAACTTCTTTATTTATAAAAGTAGACATTTATGAAACTATATTTTAGATAGTCATGAAACTATTTTTGAACTACATGGGACCATATGTTTTATTGCATGACATGCTGCATGTGTATGAATATTTATGATTAAAGCCATGTTATGCTATCAATTATAATTTAAAATATCATGTTATCATGTTCATGCCATTTCATGTTATGATGTTTAAATTGTTTTTATGGGAGTTACGTCTAGGATAGAACTATAAGTCCCCAGCCTACGTTGACCCTGGTATACCTTGTACGATCAAACTTAGAATTGGAATCATGTAGATATAGGGAAAGACTGTGAAGGCCGAACATGTCAAATTTGATTAAAATGGAATTAAGATGATAAATTTGGCACGTTTTTTAAGTCCAATTTCGAGTGTTGAACACACTCTTACAATGTTTTATGTATTTTTATTCTTTTTAGATCCATACTAACCTTGTACAAGCTAAACAATCGCATTTTAGTTTTCTTGACGCATCTTCAGTCGAGCAGCGGACCAACGCGCAACACGTCGTGACACATGGCACTCGCTTGATCACCACGTGTTACCCTACATGGCCCTTATGGAGCCACGTGTCACAATCACACCTTCCCCATGAGACGAGTGTCCCATGCCACCCTCCATGGTGGACAAGTGTCCAAGTCATACATAATAACCTCATTATTCCTTCATAATTCTTTTCTTCTCTTTCTTTGGTTTCTAAGAAAGAAACTTGCTTGTGTGCTGATGTGGACGAATATGTGATCCATTTGTTCATGTCTAAAAGATTTAGTCACGCCCTTTTAGGGTCAACCTTGTGACCCAAGAATGACATGAAAGGGACAAGACCCTTTCTTGAGTTTCCTGCAATTAGTTATGTCGCCGATGCGCCTCATCTGTCGATCAAAAGCCCCATTAATCAGAAAATTGTGCTTGAATCCCACACGCTATCATGTTGCAATTGAGAGCTATGAAGCTTGAAATAGAATGTGGAGGAAACCATCCTTAATTCATCCTTGTGTTCTTGCTTCATATTAGTTCAGAGGACGTTCCTATGCAAAACAACACTCCAAGAACGATTGGTTAAACATATAGGACCCTTAAGAAAACATTCCCCTTAAAATGACACAATTTATTCATAATTCACAAAACTAAGTTCTAAGAGAACATATCACACGTTTGTGTTAATTTCTTATTCTTATATACAATCATCATTAAAACATGTGATTAAAGTGAGGTAAATAATTGAATATTTACAATACATCAAGTGTATGTGTAAGTGTCTGTATTTCATGAATTTTTGTCTATTCTAAATTGTCCTAGAAAATTGTGTGTGTTGTGATTTGTGTTGGATTGGTGAATATTGTGTTTGAGAATAAATTTGATGAGTTTATGCATGGTTGTGGTTGGGTTCGGTTTAGTGGTTCTTTTTAAGGAAAAAAATTATTATGTAGAAAATTATGTTTATTGTGACTGGAAAATAAAATTGTGGAGTTTGTGTGTTATGTGAGTGATTTTAGGTTGCTTGAGGATTTTAGAGAGAAAAATGGGAATTTTATGAGATATGATGAAAAGGTTGTCGTCTTTGAGTTTGAGAGTGAAATTGGTGAGAAAAATGAAATTTTAGGTAACAAAGGGTTCTTGGGGACTAAATTGAGTTTTTGGGTGTGCGAGGTTACTTGAAAAGAAATTGAAATTATTAATGAGAATTGAGGTTGTTTTGGTTTAAAATGTATTTGTGAAATAATTTGGGCAATAAGTGGTTTGAGGGACTCTGAAACGATTTTTATGAAATTGCAAATGTTTTTGAGTTCGTCTGTGAGTTTTTAGAATTGTTTGCAAAAAGAATGTCGGCGTGAAATTTTAGAAAAATTGAGCAAGAGAGACTTAGAGACCTAAACTCGAGTCCCTGTAGAGTCGTCCAAGTCTAGGCTAAGTCCTTCGACTCTGAGTTATAGTAGAGTCCTGACAGTGATGGGATGCAAGGTTTTAGAAAAATGGTCGTAAGTTCCGCACATAGCTATGTGTGAATTTAGCAAGGAGTTCTGTGAGTATGATTCAACCATACCTCGAATAATAATATCTATGATGAACTGTCTGAATTATGTTTGAATACTAATGCTGATAATATTAATTACTTATCTGACTGTATATAGATCTGGTTATGATAATTTGATGTTTGTGATGTTCTTGTATAAAGTATGCTTCTACATTACGTCTTTAGGTGCTAGTTAAGATAGTCATAAAAAGTTAAAGATAAAAATTAAATTAACTAAGATAATAGATCAAGAAGAGTTGAGGTTTCGTTCATTCCAGTTAAACCAATTTAAGATAGCATGTTAGTATAAGGCTATCTATAAGCTTATAGACTTTTAGACTCCCTTTGGTATGGCTTAGCTAAGTCAGGTACCTCACCAGCTAAACTAAGTTGGTCTTTCATACTATATGTTTTGTGGGTCGTGTCCATAGGTTTGAGATCAACAATTTTAAAGAAGGTTGTACCTCAAAAGAAAGCTTTCCATACTGTTATAGATACACACACACACACCCCTTGGTCTGGCTTAGCTAAGTCAAGCACCTCACTAGCTAAGCTTAGTTGGTCTTTTACACTATATGTGTTGTGGGTCACATCCACTGGTTTGAGCTCAATACAAATTAAGAATGTTGTACCCTGATAGAAAGCTTTCCACACGGGTACAGAAGGGGTTACTTCCACAAGAAATACAATCAGTCAAGTCTACGTGCTTATGTGCTTAGTTGTTTTGAGTTGTCTTTCCCCCTCACATAGGAAAGTAGGATAAAGTCATTCAGTACTAGATTACAATATTAACGACTAATGAAATTGTTATGTTATGCATGTAACTCAGAAATCTCCCGAGTGACAGAACAATAAGAAAGACTTAAATTAAATCGTCCTCTATGGTTACCCACTGAGAATACAAATTCTCACCCATGCTTGCTTGTCGTTCCAAGTTTTCAAGAAGGATTACATGATATACCAGTGTTAGAGGCGAATAGTTAGATTAGTAAATATAAGACGTTTCTTCACTTATATTTAATTGACATATAGGCTATTGTGTGATTAGCCCTTATGCATAGTTAGTCTGATTGTAATTATAAACTATGTGTGAATTAGACCTCTTCATGTACATGTGTCTGTGTGTGTGTATGTTTCAAATGTATGTTGGTTCTGAGATGTAATGATTGATATATAGATATGTTCCTTAGTACAGAGTACATAAGTTTATTCATGCTATTAGTTCACTTTTTCAATTTACCTTCCGCTGCTCCAAGTATGACTCACATTTTTGTATCAAAATGTTTTCAAACTAAAAAAAGTTTTAAATTGGTCAATATTTTCACAACTAAGTATATATTTTTAAAAGTTAATTCTAAAAACAACCAAGCCAAAAGGTAGCAACTAATGAACATTATTTATGACTTAAGTGTAAATAGCTAGCTAGGGTGTTACATTTTGAGCCATCATTCTTCATATTTCTTGCTTTTCTTGGCTCCTAAGTTTCCTAATCTTTCATGGCTTCCTCCAATAGGCATCTTGCACCCAAAAACACCCAAAAGTATATATTTTCACCTAGCATGTCTAAATTATTAGTTTGTGCAACCTAAGATGAATGCATGCAAATGCAACCTATTATGCAACTGAAATGCCTAAAAAGTACATGGACTAGCAAGCAAAAGGAACTCTAATTGGAGAGTTATTAGTGGCTCAAGCTATTCCTACCATTGGGAGTTTTTAAAGTTTCGAAGTTTCTCTATGGTGAACTTAGAATGATGATGGTAAGATTTTGGTGGGGGAAAAAATTATGACTCACAAATTATCCATTTGGGTAGCTTAGGATAAGCTTTCTTGGCCAAAGAATTGTGGAGGATTGGATTTCTGGGACCTCCATACCTTGAATTTAGTAATGTTAGCTAAGCAAGGATAGCGATTATAGTTCATGATGTAGCAGGGAAGTTCTTGGCAAGGAAGATGATGAGGGGTTGGGGGCCGTAGGACTCAAAAAAGGATGAGTTGTTGGCCATAAGGGAGGGTGTTTTGTTTGCAGCAAAGAAAGGGTTTCAAAATGTATCAAAGGAGGGGAATTCCAAAGCTACCATAGCCAGGTTCAATGAGGAAAGTGGAGATTTATCTCATTTAGGCACTCATGTGAACGAAACATTTTCTTATGCTTTGAGTTATATATATATATATATATATATATATATGTATGTATGTATATCTTTTAATATTTCTTTTGCTGTTAGATCTTGTAATTTAGTTGTTGATGGCCTAGCTAACACTACTATTATGTTAGGCCCTAATGAATGGGTTGGGGATCCTTCCAAATTTTTGGTTCCCCGCCTAGACTATAATATATTTCATTATAATAAAGTTTATTCTTCCCATAAGAAAAAAAAAACTAAGACTGTGAGTTGTTATTTTTAGTCAATTTCTCAAAAGTTGTTGCAAATAAAAAAGGAAAAAAAAATGAAACTAATTATGGATTAGTTTAAATAATTTTTTAAAAGGTGAGATAGTTGATAAGGATAAAAAGGAAAAAAAAATTGAACACTAAAATGTTAGTTATTTTGAGAAATTCTCTTTATCATCTTGTATAGATGAGAATTGCATTATAGTAATATTCTTCAGCATAAGGGTGAGTTTGAGTTGAGATAATAAACGATGATAATTTTTTTTATTGATTAAATTTATGTGTAAAATCGACACTACAAGGAAAGTTAGGAAACTAGTCATTTGCCCTTAGTTTATTGAGTTTTGGTACTTGATCATGGTTATTAATTAGTGTAAGAACTATATAATTTTATTATTGTTTCTATGTTTGTGGAAACACGAATGCTAGGTGAACAACTAAATATTGGTCAACGTATGACCATTGTATAAAATATAGATAAAAATGGGTCCCACGTAAAATAAAAAAAAGTAATCATCACTTTATTGTGTTTCTTTCTCTTTTCGTCAACTTTTTTTTTGTCATTGTCCTTTCATTTTTTCTTGTTCATCTCACATTATCTCTCTCTACTAGAATGAAAATTCAACACCATTGAAAAAAGAAACTAATTTCATTGAAAAAAGAAACCAACATATTTAAACAAAGAAACCAACTATAATGTTGGTTTCTTTTTCAACAGAGTTGAATTCTTTATTCAACGAGAATAAGACAACAAATGTTATTGTTATTATCTTTCCTCGCCATCAATTTGTTGCATCTTTTCTTGTAACTCTCTTTTTCACGTATTTTCTCTCTCTGTTATAGAAAGAAACCAACTCCAATGAATAAATAAATTAACTTTGCAGAAAAAAGAACCCAACATTTTTAAATAAAGAAACCAACATAATGTTGACTTCATTGTTTAAACATGTTATTTTCTTTTTTCACTGAAGTTGTTTTCTTCTTCTTTCAAACCCCTCATACATCTCACTAACTCTCTACCAGAATAAGAATTCAACTATGTTTAAAAAAGAAACCAACTCTGTTGAAAGACGAAACCTCTACTGAGAAAAGAAACGGACATTATTAAACAAAGAAAACAACATAACGTTGGTTTCTTTTTTTTAACAAAGTTGGTTTCTTTATTCAACGAAGTTGAATTTTTATTCTGAATGAGAGAAAAGAAGTGACAGAAAAAGTTGCAATATATTGATGGAGAGAGAGAATGACAATGACATCTTTTGTCCTTTCTCGTTGGAATACGTTCAAATATCATTCCTGTTGTGCAGCAATGTTATTTGGACACCAAAGCTGCCCAAACACCATATATACACCGTATATGGAGAAGAAAAAGACAAAAATGTTGTATTTGGTTCAATGAGTAATACCTTTGACGTGGACGGTATCAGCACATGTGCATATGATATCAACACTCATGCCTATGGTATCAACACTCATGCATATGAAATCTATCTACATAATTATTTTTCAATCTTCCAAACACATTCTCTGTCCACCAAATCACACTTTCTCTCCATCACGTCATACGACTCTCCGTTAGAGTAGACTCTCTCTCCTCTACTCTCACTCTAGCTTCAAGCTCATTTACCTTGTGGGTGTCGACAAAATAAAAATAGGTAGCATTATAATAAACATACGTATGAAGCTAGGTATCACCATATTCTCTCTCCATATATCAATGTAATAGTCATAGGTATTAACAAAATGAAATAGGTATCAACATATTATAAAAGTATATAAGTATTTAAACAAAAAAGAGTATCAACATTAATTTTTTATATAAGATTGATATATTTATAATATGTTGATACCTATTTCATTATGTCGATACTTATCTCTATTATGTTAATACTTATTTTTATTATGTTGATACCCATCTGTTTTAAATAAAGAGATTGAGAGCAAGAGAAAGAGTGTGTGTGTGATTTGATGGCGAGAGAGTGATTGTACTTTTAATTGTATTTTATGGTCCCCACTAAATGTCACTGTCATGGTGATTAGAGTTCTTGTGTATTCTGGTGTGAAAATAATAGGTTTCTTTTTTCACCAGAGTTATTTTTTTTTCCTTTCAAACCTCTCATATATCTCACTCTTTATCCACTAGAATAAGAATCTAACTCTATTTAATAATGAAACCAATTGTGCTAAAAAAGTGAAACCAACTCTACTAAAAAAAGAAATCAATATTATTAAACAAAGAAAACAAAATGTTACTTTCTTTTTCAATAAAGTTAATTTCTTTAGTCAATGGAATTAAAAGTTTATTCTGATGGAGAGAGAAAAGAAGTGAAACAAAAAAATTGCAAAAATTAATGATGGAGAGAGAGAATGGCAATGACATTTTTTGTCTTTTTTTTTTCGTTGGTACTGTCTTGTATTGTTGTTGTTCAAATATCATTCCTGTTGTGGAAATGGTGAAAAGAAATGTTCAAGGGCCTGCGGTAATGTCTCAATAAAAAATAAATGAAATTGTCATAATGATACATCAAAATCAAGGAACAATTGTAGAGTTGTCAATATTAATTTTATTTTTGGTCGAACGATCGTTGTCCATATGAATTTAAATGACAACCATATCGTCACATAAGGCCTACTTCTTTCTTTTTTTCTTGGGTTCAACATAAGGCCTTTTATGCTCAACGCATAAGGCCTTCTCCCAACATGGAAAGTGGACACTAGCAATATGTCAACCCCTTCAAGACCAGAAAAAATAAATAAAATCTTATCCGACCAAACAAAAAAAAATGAATTTTTCCCTTCCCTAACCCTACCACCTCCTCTGCCCTTCATGCCACAACACCGCGAACACGAAGAGGACCGCAAAGACCACCACCACGGAGAGCCACCGTGACTCTTGCTTTGTGCTCTTGCCCGCCTGCCTTCAGTGCACTGCTTATTGCTTCTGCTAATTGGACAGTTGATTTCATGGAACGGAGCCACTGCGAAGAAGTTCCACGAGTTTCAAAAGAAACTTTGAGCTCATATTGGTCATGGGTTGAGAACGGGAATTGAACTCTATGAGATCAAATATCCCGTTGTTCCTCAGTAGCTCAATGGTAGAGCGGTTGGCTGTTAACTTACTGGTCGTAGGTTAGAATCCTACTTAGGAAGATTTGGTTCATTCTGAATTCTTAAATGTTTTTGTTAAATAGCCATTGGCCAAAATCAATTAGATGGGCCCAAAGGACATGTAGACCCGGCCCAATCCCAAAAGATACGAAATGAATGAATGGATGACACATGCCATTGCGCAAGCGACTGCGGAAACCTTCTCTGCACCGTTTCGCCGACGCTGAACGAACGAACGAACCCTTTGCGTGCTCTATAAATATTGCCGTTTTCCCTCTTTCTCCTTTCGTTTCGTTCATTCCCATCCAACGCAGCCTCTCTTCGAGTTCTGACGCTCCACTCTCATTTGCTTCTCCGAAGAAACGAACCAACCGCATCGAACTTAACCAAAAATCTTCTGAAAAAAGAAGTGCTTGCGTCTCTGTCACCATGCCTGGATTAACGTGCAACGCTTGCAACAAAGAATTGAAGGATGATGCCGAACAAAAGCTTCATTACAAGTCCGAGTGGCATCGTTACAACCTCAAGCGCAAGGTCTTTTTTCATGTTTTTTTATTCCTCTCTTATTCAACCTTGAAGATCAATCCATTTGTTCAATTGCATGGTGATGCTATTTATTTGTTGAATATTAGGGTTAAGGTCTCAATATAGGCTTGTCTTATTTGGTGATGAATGATGTTAAGTATTACGAAGTTCTACGGACGTTAGCCTGTTTGTTAAACCCTAATGTTTTTTATTTGAACATTTTTTGTTTTCGTTGTTCAATCAATCCAGAACTGTTTTTTATTTAAGAAAAGTTGTTATGTAATTTCATTTTTGTGATCATAGTTTAAGTTCACGCTTGTACATTTCGTTCTTGAGTTGAATTTGTAATTTGGATTAAGGTGCTGTGACGATGAGATAAAATAATCTCGTTAATCTGATATTTGACCATGAGGATGATTTTTCTCATCCATTCATTCTTATCTGAGCACCATCTCTCTGTGTAGACAATGAGTTATGAATGAAAATAAATATCGTTTATAAGTTCTGTGTATATTTTGGCTTATTTTCCCCCCTAATAGTCCCATTGGTTATGTGCTGAAACCTTAAAGTATACGAGCTTACCATTTCTCAGTTGGTTTTCTCTCTTTCAAAAATCCCATGCATCTATGTTAGGTTTATTATTTTATTTATTGGATTTTCTGGGGTGGATTTGTTATTGGTTGTTGTTTAGATTGGTTATAATTGATATTATTTCAATTGTGTTTCCGGTGAGGGTTTTGGTTCAATTGCTAGAATTGAACATTGTCAAGTGGAAACAAGAAATCTTGGGTTTGATTTATACTAGTGGTCCTTCAGGTTCATTATTGGTAGGTTACTTGTTAGTACCAGTGTAAAAGTGTAAAAGACATGATGATGTCTTTAGGCTTAAGAACATTTTTCACTTAGTAATTGTTGACCATAGTGTTAGGGAGGTTCTATATTATTGGAAATTGCTGTCGGCAAAGGAAGGGGGCTTTAGGCTTGTAGATGACTAATATTGCTAGTTTTTTTTCCCTTTCATCGTTATTTATTTATATGTATTGTTTTGGATAAATAGGTGGCTGGGGTTCCTGGGGTGACAGAAGCACTCTTTTTGGCTAGACAATCTGCTCTTGCTCAAGAGAAAGATAAATCAGGTGAAACCCCCATGCTCTATAGCTGTGGCCTTTGTGGCAAGGGGTATAAAAGTTCTAAGGCACATGCTGAGCATCTTAAGTCACGTGGTCATATCATGCGAGCTTCTGAGGGGACTAGCCAATCAGATGAGAAGGCAATAATCAAGCCACTTCTGCAGCGTGTTGTGAATAGGCCTTCCCCTAGAAGACAGGTAGACAACTCTGAGAATGAAGAGAGTGAAGATGAATGGGAGGAGGTTGATTCTGAAGATGATTTGATTAACAATGCTGTGAAGTCTGTGACTGATCTGAACGTGAACGAGCATGACGACAATGTTGATATGGATGAAGATGATGACAATTTTGAGGAGTTGGATCCATCGTGTTGCTTTATGTGCGATCAAAAGCATAAGACAATAGAAAGCTGCATGGTTCACATGCACAAGCACCATGGATTCTTCGTTCCAGATGTTGAATATTTGAAGGATCCAAAAGGCCTCTTAACTTATCTTGGCCTTAAGGTATAATTCTGTGCCCCACAACAAATTAACCCCCTCCCCCCTCCAAAGAAAAAAAAAAAAACAACAAAAATCTCTGTGATCTCTATTTTACCACAATCTTTCCATTGTCTAGGTCAAAAGGGACTACGTGTGTCTATACTGCAATGATCGATGCCATCCTTTCAGCAGTTTGGAAGCAGTCAGGAAACATATGGCAGCAAAAAGTCATTGCAAAGTGCATTATGGTGACGATGATGATGATGAGGAAGTGGAGTTGGAAGAATTCTACGATTATAGCAGCAGGTTTGTTTTTTTCCTGCTTATTTTGTTTGAACTTATCCTCATTTCTTAACTATCCCTTATTTCCCATACAACTCGTAAGGCCTACTGATGCAGCCAATCGCTAATGTTCTCTTTATTTTTGTTCAGTTATGTGGATGATCAAGGCAAGCAGTTGGTTGTGTCTGGTGATGCGGATAACAGTATAGAACTTGGCGGCGGTGGGTCTGAGCTCATAATCACCAGAAAAACTGATGATGGAATATCAACCAGAACACTTGGTTCCCGTGAATTCTTGCGTTATTACCGTCAGAAACCTCGGCCATCATCAGCAAATAGTATGGCCATCACTGCTGCGTTGGCTTCGAGGTTTGCCTTTTAACCCTATGCTTCATTTTCTTTGTAATCCCAAAGGAGAACATTTGGTTTATGAAAAAGGCAAATCATAAATTCATATGGTGATATGGATCTTTTGTCTTTATTTTCAGGTACCGCAGCATGGGCTTGGCCACTGTCCAATCAAGGGAGCAAATGGTGAGGATGAAGGTGCTGAAGGAAATGAATAGGTCAGGTGTGGAGAATATGCGCAGTAAGATGGCCATGAAGAGTAATGTCATCCGGAACCTGCCAAAGAATGTCCCGTATTAGTTCGCTGATTCTCTTCCTTTTCCTGCACTCGTCTGTCTGAAATTTTTGCCATGTTTTGCAGTATAGTTATTAAGTCTATAAACGGTCTTTCTGGTGTAACTTTACATTGCTTGATGGTCTACAATATTTAGAGAGTTTGTGGGTATCGCCCCCCGTCTGTTTTAATGGAATGCCATATTTCCCATTGAGGGGAGTTGAACAGCTTCCTTTTATTTTATTCTTTTTCCTTTTTGTGGTGGTTGGTTGTGTCATCGCCACCGGGGATGATAAGGACATTATTAGTATAGGTAATTAAGACCGAGAACTTGGTTGATAATGTTTGTACCAGTTAATTTTGAAGAGAATGCGATCGTGATCTTTATAGGTAAATTGCATGTGAGTTGAAGATCTCTAACTAATGAACAACAACCCTTTCATGAACATAATTTTAGGATATGATAATTAATCCTTGATCTATGAAAAATTGTGTGCATGGTACTTTTTCTTTTTATTTTGTTTATAATTTTATTTTATTTGAGACAATCTTTCAACTCCTTTTTATATTTAATTGAATATAATATAATTAAATTAGTTGTACTTTCTTGAGAGATGACTTAGGTTAGTCTCATTTACTATGTTTTTAGGGTTATTTAATGTTTATAAATTATAATTTAATTATGCACTAGAATTGTGACATTTTGGTGTGTGTGCCACAACTCCAAGAATCTTTCCTTTGTTCTTCTTGTCATAGGTAACATGACCATGATGTTTGATGGTTATGGAAACGAACGGGGATGAGTCAATCGTCATGTGCTTAGAACAACTGCTATTTTGACACCAATTTGAATTCACATTTGTTTAAAACATCCGTGTAAAACCTTATATAAAAGCCACACCCAAGTTTATACAAAAGATATAGCAACCGCGCTTTGATTTCAATAAAAAAATGAAATTAATCCAATTTCTTGAATAAATTTTATTCGTATCAAAATAGTAGAAGATAAACAAAAGCATTGTGATTAAAATGAATCGCACAAAACAAAAACCAAATAAATTATCCTAGCCAACAATTGAATATATACTCAAGTATATAAATACACAATTGTTAACGTTTAACAAGTAGAACAATTTATATTCAAAAAAATTTGCAAATCAATAATACAAAAACAAATTGTTTGGATACAACGCTTGAATACTAAAATAGAGAAAGGGAAGAAAAGCGAGACACAAGCAAGTTATACTAGTTTGATCCAACCACTAATCTATATTTAGTTTCACTATATCAAACAAGTTTCCGCAGGTACTTCTGAACCTTTACAAAATCGCACAATCCTTATACTCTTATGGTTATCCCCAAGCTAGTGTTTGGATTATTTCGAGGGTTCCGCACCCTAAGAATAATTTCTAGAGCACACACTTAGAAATGTGAAAGGACCATGCCTTTCTCCCTTAAAAGGTATTAATCGATGAGATTAAAAATACCAAGCAAATTTTTCTCAAAATAGTGAAAAGCTATTTTTCTTAATTCACTCTCCCAAAGAGTATATATACAAATAAAGCCTAAAAGCTCTTTCTTAATAAATGTTCCTTAAGTGATCACCAGAGCTTATATGTAATAAATAGAAGAAATGAATGAGAAAGCAATTTGACAAAGTTTCAAAAACGTTTTTGGCTAGCAAGTGTGTACAAAACCGTGCATATGAGATCCTATTTATAGCCAAGAAGGCTGACCTCCAAAGAGAGAAGGATATCACAAAAAATAATCAGAATTTGCTTCTTCTTTTTTTATTTCAGCAGACCAAGATGAATCAATTCATGTGTTACTTAAATCAATTCAATTCAATTTGATTTTGAATTATTTTAAATCCCGTGTTGTCATGAATCGATTCAATGTTTCTGTGAACCAATTCATCAAAAACCGAATTTACAATTCATTTTAAATCACATCCCTCATGAATCAATTCTTACTAAGGTTGAATTGATTCAACCAGTCTCTAGGAAAAGGATTTTAAAGAACACTTTGAGATAAACATACATGCATACATCCACCTTTTACCAAAGCCTTTTCAAAAACAATTTTCTTAAAAAGCATATTAGTAAACCATGCGATGCATATATTAGTAAAACCATGCAATGCATATGCTCATTTGATCACTTTTAGAAAACTTAACTTTCAAAAAGTTTTTCACAAATATACTAGAGACCTATTATCACTAAGAGGATAAATAATAAAATAAATCTTGTAAGCTTCCTCTTGGTCTCCAAAACTTTTTGTGTTGTCCTTTGTCTTTTATTGTTATCACTTGAAAATGGAAGCTTCTTAATAGAGCCGGCAGGCCCTGTCTAGCAAAATCTGCTTTATCTTCCATCCATGTCTATCATATGCAAGTTCATTGAGTGCCGGAAGTGACTTGCAAGCGTATTGATCGCTCGATCCGCCAGTTTTTTTGGAATCGCACCTGCTCTCTGTTGGAAAAAATATATATACGCAATGGATTGGTCCTAAACGATCACGAGCGATTACTGCAAAAATATAAAGCACAAACAATGGAAATAAAAATTGAAGAGACACACAATAATTTACATAAAAATTAACATGGTTTGGCAAAATCCTACCTACATCTACTGGGAGAAACTTCTTTCACTGGTGAGAGAAATAATTCAACCGTACAAGAATACTGTAAGTTTGAACCCAAACCCAACCCAGATCCCTTATACATCCTCTCTCATAAATAGAAATAATTTATCTCCCACTTGCCAATAACCATAGTGTGGAAAAACTTAATGTGATCTAAACATGTCAAAAATCATATAGATTAATCAGCGGAAACGTAAATAGAATTAATAGAACCAACCTCCCGCCATTGCCTTTTCTCTTCTGCTGCATACAGTCCCGTTTGTTCCTTCGATTTTCCAAACCCTCACTTGCTCTCAACTTGATGGTGTTTGTTTCAAAAAAAGAGCAGCAAGTTCAGTGACCCAAAGAAGAGCAACACATCCCTTTTTATTGGCCATCACATAGTTTGGTGAGTGAGGAGCAAAAAACGTGGGAGAGGTTGAGAGAGGTTAATGAAGGTTGTTGAGGAAGTGGGTTCTAAAGCCAAAAATGGACCACAAAATGGGGCATGTCAAAATCCACTTCTTCTAAAATAAAGGAAGTGGAGAAAATGCTAACACATAGCACACCACAATGTTGTCTGAGCGTATGTCTCTGGCCCTTGACTTTGATCTTATTTATAGCCACCTATGCCTTGGCCTCCAAGTTGCTAGACTTTCCCACAAGGTAAAGCCTCCAAGCAAACTTGCCCACCAAACCAACTTGCTCGCCAAGTAATAGCTAATAAAATAAAATCAATAATTTCTTAATGAAGAAATTTTTACATGAGTCAAAAATACCAACACTTTCATCGGATCCTCCGCCATGCGAGTTGGGACACTCTTTATCACTCCGAAGAGGTTCAGTGGGTCGGGAATTCGACATGTTTAGGAGACAAAACGTTCCTTTACTAGGAAACATGGTGTGGCAATTTTTTTAATGGAGCGGCATAGGCCATGGATGGCTATTCTCCGTGCCAAATATGCTATGCTGCCTCCCAGGACCTGTTCTCTAATGGATCATGACGATGTTAGTATCTTAAAGTTTGTGTCCTTTCGTAAGAACAAAGATGCTATATTGATGGTCTCAATTTCTATGTATTTCGAGGAAAATGTTGCATATTAATAACATAGCTTTACATAATAAGTGGCAATATCATAGAGGTGTACAAAAAATAAAGTCGAACCAGCAACAAATAAATCGACAAAATTATGGAGCTGTGAGGTGATACCTGTGGATATGCCAAGACATTGGTTATACATCTGATACCTCAATCCTATATTAGATTTTTTATGTTATATACGTACTTATTTTACTATTAAGTGAGATTTTAATGAGACTTATATTTAAAAAAACTTTTATCTAATAATAAATAAAGTATAAGTCAAAACGATATCTTATATAAAATAAAGAGTGAAGGTTCTCTTTGCCCCCTCCCCCCTCTCACCGTTGTTTAGGAAGACAAAATAGTCTCTCACTATTTGAAATGGACACATTAGTTTCTCACCATACAAAAAAGGGGACACTTAGTCCCTCAATTAACATAGTTTTTTACTTTACTCAAAATGCACACATGTACAATTCACTGAGCTCATTAACTCCATACTAACATAGTGTCGTTTTACTATAATCCTAACTTAAAATTTTACTCTGACATAGAAAATGAAACAGTGCAAATCACGGGGACACAAGACCGCAAAGACGCAAAAACATAGAGACAGGTGCGCAAGTGCATCAAAACGACGCTATTTTATACTATGATCGATTTAACAAAGTCAATTCAATGAGTTAACAGTCTAGATGTCTATTTTGGACATGTTAAAAAACTAAGTTAATTGAGGTACTAATGTGTCCCCTTTTTATATGATGAGGGACTATTTTGTTCCCCTCAAAAATGGTGATGGGCAAATAGGACATTCACTGCTTGGATCATCCTTTCTCTTAATTATTGCTTTGGACTAAAATTTGACCCCTAGTTACATTTACATCGGCCTCTCAAGTGCTGAATGAACGAAAGACCAAAACAAAGTGCTTAATAAAAACTAGTCAGAGTCAGAGAATCTTAGTGTTATTAACAGTTGCTTGGTAATTATATTTAGAGAAAGAGAATCTGTTGTTAAGAATATGTTTCAATTACATTTAGAGGAAGAAGAGAGGGAAGTATGTTCGGAACCATGACAAAGAAGGCACACGGAAGAGGAAGGTTACTTTTATAAAATGTGTTTGGTAAGATTTCTTCTTCTTCTTCTTCTTCTTCTTCTTTTCTTCTTATTTTGTAAGAAAATGGGATGACCAAGAAGAGAGTTGAAGCTCCCTCCTTGCCCTTGAACTCCTTGGAAATTTTTCCTGGTTGAATTACTGTTTTATCCTTATTAAAAAAAATACAAACCCACCACTATTTGCGCAATGTAGACAATAGGAAAAAGTACAAATCTTCTATTGATACATAATCTCATAGCATCCATAGATGTCAGGAAATAGACTTCCTTAAAAGATGTTCTCACCCACACTACAGCCCCATGGAACAAACAACTTAATTTGTGAATTGTCGTATTGCATTGTTGTTACTACATCAACGAATCTAGCAGGCATGCAGTTTCTTCAGTTGTTCAGGGAGGAAAACTAGAATAAAGGCATGTCCCTGAATCAAAGCTCAACACACAGAATGTCCAAAGACGAAGGACATTATTTCCATTAACACTGTCTAACAAGGTATTGTCAATAATGGAAAATAAATAATATTATACTATCTTACAATGAGCCTAATCAATAATAACTACATTATCGTGAAGACCAGAAATAGAGCCTAGTATTTTAGACCAGGGGAAAAAATGAAGCTCGCCATGTTCCAGCAAGGGCCGTCTACATAGAACTATCCACTTTCCGCTTACCTGAGTATTGATAGCCATTGCAGTTTGTGTCGCTTACGTCAATTTCATTCTTTTTGTAGGTCCTTGATCAATGATGGGGTCAGCAGTAGGAGCCTGCAACTCTGCAGCTTCATGAGCTTCAGAGCCTTTATTATCAGTTTCTCCCGTTGAAGGTGGAACATATCCTTCTGGAAATGGTGGTGGAGGTGGAGCTGGTGGTAGCTGCAGCAGCGTCACTTCATACCAATAATCAAGGACAAGAGAAACCAAAATGATGCAGAGAATGTGCTAAAATCCTAGTACTAGTTCAGGTTTCCGAACTGCTAAAGTTGTATATTTGGGACTTAATCACAGCAGGTAAGACTTCTGATGCATAAATGCAAGACTAGTCAATAAAAGCATAAGATAACACCATCTTTTTAAGCACTTCTTCTAAAGTTAATAAAATTAATTGACCCATGATAGGTTTTTTTAATTTTATTTATTTTATTTTTTTATACAAGTAACCAGGATATAAACAATTTATGTTGTTTCACAACAGATATAATTTATATCCAGGACAAGAATTTTAATTTAATTTTTCCATTACCCCCCCTTTTTTAAAACAAATAATTGACAAACTTTTCATAGTGTGATACTGCTACGTAATTATACAATTATAAGATAAGAAACATGACAAAGTTGAATTATTTCAGCTTACCTTGCGTTGCAGGGATGCAAGAATATGATCCACACGCATAACTTCCTTTAAGTCAATTCCCTCCTTACCAACCTTTGGTTCCATCACCGCAGCCTCATTTTCAGAATCAACTGATCAAACAAGAATCAAAATTCAGTTTAATATGAATTAATAGAAGTCAGCAAAGTACAAGATCTATGGTCATAAACTTCAACCAGATGATGACGGTCGTAAAGGCAGGTAGAACAGAAGATGTAAAGGGAACAAAAGTATGAAGCATTTCCCTATATGATTGCAACAATGACCTTCCATATTACAAATTCAATAGCCTAATAACCCTTCGAAAGGCTATCCCTCAAAAAGAAAAGAGGGATGGATATACACTACAAAGACCATATAATGGCTCACAATAAACAAACAAACAAACAAACAAAACTAACAAGTCTTGTCCCTCTAAATGGAGTTGGCTATATAGGTCAAACAACACCTTAGTGTATAGCTGTATAGTTTTAGTAACAACTAATTACTAAAGATTCAACTAATTACTATAGCTGTATAGCTTTAGTAACAACAAAATTTTTAAACCCTGTTTATCACCTCACTGTGATTAATGTCACATCTTCACAAAATGAAAACCATTTTCTTACCATATCCTATCTTCTCCAACTTCGATGCAGCTGTAGTAAAGGCCTTTTGTATATAATAGAGTGCCCTTCCCTACAAGATCAATATCATAACAAGTATTGGATAAAACCTTCTCTCCCAAAATTAAAGGAAAAAAAATACTAAACTACAGAGTGTATAGGATAAAGCATATAAGTACAAGCACCACTCATAAAATTTCTTGCTATAGTGCCACCTGGATTTCAAAATGGTAAGAGTCAATGCTTTGAACAATAAGAACCTAGTCCAGATTTCTCAATTTCACAATTGAGAAAGCTAGTTACTTATTTTCACAAACTAAAATCAATCTCTTAAGTCTCATGTAAGTCAGTCAGTGCAAATCAAAATTGTTCCTAACTGAAAAATTATCATAAATTGTAAATACAGCACGAACTTACAATTCGAGCAGCAAAAACATTGCATAGTTGTGGTGCTTGGTAAATTGAACCATCCAAGATGTAATACGCTAGCATTGGTGTCACTTTTTCAGGGCTATCTCTCTTTTGCTTGCGAATAACAAAGAGGTGGGGCTCCAAAACTTCACTGAGCATATACTCTACACCTGTCATTTTCCTGAAGAGCATAATGACTGTCAACCATAACAGTTGGACTGTAATCCATCATTGTCCCAACAAGTTTAAGTCAACAACATGAATCATACAACCAAGTCCAACTACTCCAAAGACACAAGATTGAGTTTCTTCTTACACAAAGCAAATGCATTGATAGAACCAACTACATGGTCAAATCTGTGGGCAAAATGATCAACAAATACAACATTATCCCACTATACTATAGGAACTGGTATTATACTGAAAGTAGAATAGAACAATAAGGATGACTACTTTTACAACAACAAAAAATACAAGTCAGCACACAGCAGATATTGGAAGTAAAAGGGAACTGGAAATGCAGAAATAAAGACAGGCGACCAGAGCTATCACTCTAACCTCCCTAGCAAAATCCACAAAATTCACTCCCACAATTCAGTTATGCTGCCTCTCAACTACACTCACACTTCCCCTTATCCCCGTTTTCTCCCTTCTCTCTAGCCAGGTCGGATTTCTAACCCAAGCAGTCTCCTCACCCTAGTTAACCTTCTTAGTTTACTCTTTCAGAAAATTGTGTAAGAAGAACTAACACTTCTCCAAAACAGAATGTCCGGCACTTGTCTGTGTCCGACACTCCAGTCTCCAAGCAAGACACATGTTGGACACACATCAGACATATATTTAGAATAAAAAATATTCTTTTCAGCTTAGAAACACGCTGCACACATGCAATATAATGCTTGAGCAATTCATCATACACATCTTTGCTTAAAAATATCATGTATTGATACCATAGATATTGATTGCGGCACTATAGCATGCGATTGCAGCATAGCGGTGCGGAACATGGGTGAGGCACGATGCTAGTGTCTGCCACGGAGCGTTTCTTTATCGCAGAGGTCATGGCCGCTTTCACGGCCAAATTGCGGCGGGAATTGTGGCCTTGCAGCCGCATCTATGGAGGAAGGTTGAAGAAGACAAACAGAAGCCCTCATTTTTAAGCCAAACCCTAATTTTTTTAATGTTTTAAGGTGAATTACCTTCCTACTCTCACTTATGCTGCTGAAAGATCTAATTTACCCTCACTTAATGGCTTGAAATTTCCAGTTTGCCCTCATTTTCTAACGAAATGTCTTTTTTACCCTAACTTATTTTGATGAAATGTCTTTTGTACCCTCACTTTAAAGTCATCTTCTTCAACCTATCTTCTACGCAGCTTATTGTGAAAAACAGAGCAATCTCTGCTCTTCTCTCTAGCAGGAGCAGCTCCTCTCAGCGGCTACTATAGTTGGATATTCTGGCGACCCACTCCCACCACACCTCTCTTCTTTCTCTCTTGTTTTTGTTCCTAAACTTCTCTCCTCTCTCTCCATGTTCTTCCTCTGCTCCTCCCTCCATTGCCTCTGCTTTTCCTGCTTTTCTTTCTTCTTTCTTTTTCCTTGTTGCTGGCTTTCTGCCCCATTGGCTCCTCCCTTCTCTAATTTCTTTCTTATATCAGAGTCTCAAAGGCCTAAGTTTAATTTGATTCAGTATTTTATCATTTCCCTTATGATATTTCATGTTTGTTTTACCTGTGATTTATACATTAGATTGATATTTGGAGTATAGATTGACTTTTGATTAGTAATGATAAGTATGTGTTTGTGGTTAGCATTTTATTCTTTAGCATTTATATGTATTTATGCGATATAAATTACACAATATTTATTTATATTTTATGAAATAGTGGCCACCCCGCTCCCACTATCCCGCTATAGCGCTTTTTGGGATCGGCCGCTTCGTGCTGCTATCCGCGATTGATGATTATGATTGATACATGACATGTATTTAAAGTGCTTCATATATTTTGAAAGGGTTTTAGAAAGTAGTGAAAATTTATAATTTGAAATCTATGATCATACAAAGATATCATTGTAAACCTTATACTATATGTGTGTGTATAAATATGTTTCCATGTCCCGTGTTCGTATCAATGCATCATCACCTAACTCAGCTCAATTTTTCCACCGAGCTCCCATCCTTTTACCCCTCCCCTTAGGCGCATGGGTTAAAGGCCCATCATATTCCCACCTTATCTACGCCTATGCAACTTCTGCCAAAACTTCTCAGGAAACAGAAACACAGTTTAGATACTAGTTGCAAAACTCAAGTCAAATCATGAAATTTATCATTATGCAGTTTATGTACCCTTTAGTCTAACAACACTTTAATCAATTTACCAAGTTACTACAACCTAATTCCCCGTAATATCCTGAGGACACATCATGCAATTTATCCTTATGAAGCTGATGTATCCTTTAGTCTAACAATACTTAAATCAATTCACAATCTTACTACAACCTAATTCCCGTAATAACCTAGAGACATATCTCCACCAGAAACCTTTTCCCTTTCCACATTTCTCAGCGGACACCAGACTCTGAACACAAAATTTCCACACTCACGAATTTCATCAGAAAACGTCTTGTGAATCTATATATATACTATATACACATCATACAAACACCATTTACTAATGTGAGCAGTGAGGTGCGTGGGTATAATGTTAGAAAAGTGCCATATATCTATCTATCTATGCGAGAGGGGTGTCGCATTCAAATAACTTCAGGTGCGTATTTTGACAACTTCCCAAAACCCAAGCAAACCCTAAACGCAAACACAATTGCACACACTAGAAAGAAGAGGGATTGAGATGGCTGGTGCCTTACGAGAGCTGAGAAATGTCAAGGGGGTGAACAGAGCGCATTCGAAGCTGCTCGTTGTTGCAGGACCAATCGTAGAACGGGGACAGCGCGAAGTAATCGAACACCAGGTTGCGATCCAGGGGATAGGTGTTGAGCCAAAGCTGGTCTCTGAAGCATATTCCGGTCATGTCGGTCCCCGGAGTTGGCGGCGGCCCTCCGTCAAACATCGGGTTTCCCGGTGGCCCCATCGGTGGCGGTGTCGCCATCTTAGGGTTGTGGCCCCACTCCCACTCCCAAAAGGTGCTTGTTTCCCGCCCTGGAGCCCGCGCCTAATGCACCACAGATTGGCTGGCTTGTTTGATGTAATCAGAGAGTGGCTGCGCGGTGGTGGCCGCAGCTACGGGAGCAGCGGTGCGCGGCGTTAGGGCAGACGGGGAGAGAAGGGGAAGACGAGCAGAGAACGCGGGAGAGGCAGGTGGGGAGTCGCACGTGCTTGTGGTTCTCCTGACGACCCATTATTGACGGATTAATTACAACAAAAAAAATTATGGAAATTAAGAGCATCTCTAATGTTATTTTACAATTTTAGTCCCATTTTACTAGATGTTCATGTCAATATTAGTATATGAATGCATCATAAAGGTAAAATTGTATAGTACGACTTTTTTTTTCCTCCAATACATGTCAAATATCACATAATAATTGAAAGTCAATAAATTGATTTCGTCACAACTTCAAGAGACTCAATCCATGTCTCCCGTCCCAATTTATTTTACTCCAATAGGCATTTTGGAAATGGAATTACTTTAGTGGGTTCCCAAATCAGACTCAGACACTAAAAATATGCATTAGAGATGCTCTAACAACATAAAAATAAACAAACACTCTCAAATAATTAATAGATCTCCTCTGTTGCCATTGCATAACCAAGTTTTAACAACCCCTAAACTTGTTGCGCATTGTGATCACCATGAGAATCAAAACGACAAAAACAACTTCGAGTTTGTTGCGTCTCAAAAAAGGTGTAGATGACGTTTTCTTCTACTACTCCATATTCCTAATCTTCACCTGCGACCTAGGGGGAGCCACCGCATCCCCTGTCGTTGTCAGAGGAGGTGGACATTGCAGGCGGCGACGCTGAAATTGGCGGTAAATGATGGGGGAGGATAACTTACAAAAGGAGGCGTGTGAAGTATGCTCTATCTTTGTTCTCTGTTCTCTAGTTTTGGTGGCTAGGTTTTGCTGGAACTAGCTAATTAATGGGATAATCTATGCTCTCTCCTTTGTTTTTTTCAGTTGTCTACTTTGTGTTACTTTGTGTTATGTGTGGGTATTAAAGAAATGATTGAAAAAACATGAAAATAAGGAAAAAAATTGATAATATTTTACACAATTGTCCTTATATAATATATAGATAATAGAGGTAGTTAGAGTTATTAGTAGTGTATCAACATGAGATAGAATGTTTATTTAACAGGAGTATCGTAATAAATTTAATAATTAATCAGGTATAGATTTAAAAAGTGGACAGGTAATTGTGAAAATACCAAAATATAAAGGTGGACAAGTAAAAAATAAAAAATCAAGGGAGTACTTAGTATTATATAAAAAGGAAACCAAAAGCATATAACTTTTGGTCTCTCTTAACCTTATTGAATTATCATTAAAAAATGATATTTGCAAAGAAAAAAGTAAGTAGTGGATCCCATATATTTTGTGACTTGTGAGTGAGGTGTTTGGGTGTTTGAGACATCTCACTATTATTTTGTCCACTCAACTCACTAACCACTACATCTTAATAATAATCTCTCCGTCTATTCTTATATATCACTTTTGACAAATGCAAAGCAATTAATTTGCACATACTTAAAAAAAATCAAGTGTTTAAACTAAATTACCCTTATAGGAAATTGCAATGCCACTAATACAACCTAAAGCCTAAACTCTAAATCCTAAATGTTATATCATAGACATGACAACCATAAACTACATGTAATGACTTAACATCTAGCCTTGACATTTGGCATGTGAAATCAATTGCTTGCAGTGATCATAAATTGCATTCTAATCTAATAATCATCCTTGCGATTGTTCAAATCTTAAAATTGAGGATTTAAAACACATCCCCCATTACCCTACATAGAGCATCCTAAAAACATATTTAGTTATTATCCAAAAGAAGTAAAATTAGTAAAGAAAATTATAGTTGAATCGATTTTTAAAATCAGACCTTGTATCACCATTTTTCAATGCCAAAGCAGCACTAGTAATCTTATCTAACCTGAGTACACAATCGTGGAATAGGTGGGCGAATTCAAAGCAAAATCGCCAAATCGGCTGACGAGTTCAACCCAAAATCGCCAAACTGGTTGGCGAAGTTAAGTAAAAAATGCCTTCCACGTTGGCATGTCCGCGTCATAATCGCCAAACGAGTTGATGTTTTTGAGCCAAAGTCGCCAAACGAATTAGCGATTCTTGCTTGTACTCGCCAAACTGTTTGGCACGTCCTACGTGGCCTTGCCACGCAGACTCACATGTTATGTTGCCCAAAACAGGTACATTTCTATAATATGTTTTGAAACAGTGACATCTTAGTAAGATGTTTTAATAACAGGAGCATTATAGTAAAAAACTCTAAAAGTCAAGTACCTATATAGCATTATCATAGGAATGAGGAGATAGAGGCATTAGGAACAAGAACAAAAAAACATTCGAAACAAAAACATGTTTTGTCAAAAGGGACAAAGACAAAATCTAAAATTCTTTCATTCTTTCTAAATTAATTTTTATACCCCTAGAAAGAGCGAAATACAAGAGACGTGTTTCTATTATTTCACTATTTACATCTTTTCTGTCCATGTTCCATCTCATGACAAGAGTCAATCACTCCCTTAGAATATGAGATTGAGCGAGCGATGTTAATGAGTTCATGAAAAGAGTCTATATGTTGCGACGTGTAGAATTCATGACGAACTAGGAAAGATTACAATCTAACAAATGAAACACCCCAAGGGTAGCCTAGAATAGACCTAGAAAAAGGAGGGACATCGCATGATTCACATCCCAAATCCGATCGTCCTGTTTGGCGCCTTCCTTTGCCAACCAGTTAGCACAGGAGTTAGCTTCCCAGAGGGCGTGCTCAAGCTTGACACTCAATCGTGCTTCAAGGAATTCTGAATCTCCAAAAGAGTATGTATCTACATAACAATGATGGTGATCAATGATCTTGCCTAGAAGATCAACAGCCAAAAGAGCATCCCAAACTGTTCTTGCCCTCTAGCAATCACGTCAATGGTAGAGGGTGGACCACACCACGTTAGGACAACAGTAACAAGACGTGTCACTTGTATCCATGTTAATTGCACAAATACAGAGATAGTGGTATTGAATACGATCCGATATGTAAATACGACAATTTTATGAAAATATAAAATACAAAAACAATAATATATATTCTATGGAAACTTATATCTATATATATACTTGAATATTTATAATAATTTTAACCATGATCTTTCCATCCAAAAAGATTTACCAAATGTTATCTCCTAAATGTTAGCTCCAAAATATAATAATTTACCAAAAAGGTCTAAGGCAGCAGTATTTAATGCAAATTCGCACACGTGAGGAAAAATGAAGTATTTATGCACCATAATAGCTAAATGGAAAAATATATATCATTCAATGACAAAAGATAAAACATAAGCCATGCCTCCTCCTAAGAGTCGCTCTAACACGCCACAATCAATGAGTTATATATGTACAGGGAAAAGAAAGAGTAAACCTTATTCATTGTCCCATAGTTAAAGCATCAGAATACTAGCGTAAATGTAACAGCCTCCCAATGGCTAACACACTAAGTAAACAAATGTGATTTTAAAGCTAAGCGTAAGAGAAACTGAGTATGTGACCACATGGAACTGTCAAATTTATAAAGTTGCAGAAATCAACACGTCTCATTGCAAAATGCAGTAGATGATCTAAATGTAATATTTGCATGGTGTAACACAGAGCTGTTACAGTGTTTACCATGCCCCATCATTCCACTTCCCTTCAATTCTTATACTGCTGGCGAACTTAGAGCAAATTCACATGTAATTTGAAGGGAAAGGAACAAAAAGTCCCCTTAACACCACCGCCGCATTCGTTCAGGCGAGAAGGAAATCTACAATTAGCAGCAAGTTTAATACATCAGGACCTTAGTAGAATAACAAAAGTCATCACAGGACCTTAGCAAGGAAGATGAAAACTATTTGCGGGCAACTAGCGCATACCTAATTATCATAGAAGCGTGATCGGCGTCTATGGGATCTGTGAAAGAGACAGCAAGTATATATTATCTTACATTGAATCAATGGGAAATGGTTGTGAGCAGTCAGTTAAATTTAAAAGGTTAACACCAATATTCAGAAAGAAAACAAAAATGAGTAAAAGGAGCATATCTAATCTTAAAATTTAATAGGAAGTAGGAGACTGTTGAATAATTATTAAAACAAAACAATAAATCAGGTTGCTGATAAATGAATGAGATGAGGAAAATGATCCTCTCATATGAAAATTGTACTATGTAACCCAGTCATGTGTACATTCTCACCATTGATCAGATAGTGTTGAAAAGGTGAGAAATTAAATAGGTGAATAATCATTGGTGAAAATGTGCACATCACTAGGTCATGTTGGGGCAAAGTGGTCGGGGGACTATAAATACCAAGAAGATCTAAATCAACAAGCTAATTGGGAAACCATGGTAGTGGGTCGAACACCTTAAGGTTTTTGCTCAAGATCTGGTGTCCAATCCTCTATCATGGTTTCTAGCAGTGTCAGTTGATTTATATCTCTCCCATGGACCCCCCATCCGAATAGGTCAGGTGCAATTTCTACATGAAACGATCCTCTCCCATGTGAACATGTTTACTTTCCTACATAAGAATATATCAACACATGTATAATATAAGACCCTTTGCAGCAATTCATATGAAATGGAAGTTAGGTTATTTATTATCATCAGAAGGTTGTAAACAAGAAAATGATTCCAAGTTATGGCAATAAATACATCATGGTGGTCTTGAAACGAGAGCAACAGTTTAGAATGTTTGAAAGGAAAGCTCCAGGAAAATTCAGTTTTAGTATTAAAAACTCTTTTCTTCACCCCTTAAATTAAAACGATTACAAAACTTCAGCTGACAGAGCCTTGTAATGAAGTCAACAAGCCAGAAAGTTAAGGCATGTGACGTAAAGAACATTAATACAAAAATACAGAAAAAGCAACAGTCAGTTAAAAAAAAAAAAAAAAAAGGTCTATGCACCTGCGATGACCATGGATACCCCTTGAGGAGCCACTTGTACTAACAAAATCATCATCCATCTCATCTAGCCTATGATCTGCGAACTCCACGGACGCTACAGAACCTTCATCTGAATTTGAGGTATCATAACTTAAACGGCGATTACCCCTTCTTGCATCACCTACTCTAGCCCTTCTTCTATTTCTGGAACTCCTGAAGTTGTCAAAGACCTGATACAATATACAAGAGGTCCACCAGTTGCCGTCATCTCCGGGGAAGTCCTCAAACTCATCTCTAGCATCATCATCTCCATATTCAATCACATAGTCTCCCAAAACCACACCCCGTGGGACTTCTGAATGAATAGTGCTCAAAACATCTATGATCTCAGAGGACTGCTGAAAATTCTCCCAATCAAGCTGTTGGGCAGGATCAATTTTCGATGGACGGGCATGAGGATGTTCAAGTTGAGCATGGTTTTGCAATTCCAAGTAACTTCCCATGAATTTACATTTCATCTCATCGCAACAACGCTTCTTCTCATCGAGATGCAAACGAGCTTTATCAACAATAATCCACCCAGAGACCTCACCTCGACACAAGGGACAACTTAGCTTACCTTGACCATCTGAATCAGCTGCGTCACTGTTTTCTACAGAAGTTGCATCAAACACTGAAGAGGATTGCATGCCACATGCGCTTTTAAAACGATCCAAACAATTCGAGTGCAAGTGATCGGTGTCACAGACAAAAGGCCGACATCCTTTATCATAAGATGAACACTGAAGGAGCACACAATTATGAGGGAAATCCAAACAAATGGGACAGGCAACGTCTTCCCAACTGATATCCAATTGAATATCCTCCATGCTGTTTAGACCAAGGAGGAATATGATATCACAACTCACAAGGCCTTAAACCATGAACAGGCTACTTATACCAAAATTGTATTTGTTCTATTGCACTAGTGCATGCAATGCTCTTTACTCATCACATATATGTTAATGAAAACTTGGTGATGTATCAACCAAATTTTGTGTTGGTCATTACCTGGTGCATAAAATAAAAAACAAAAACAAAATATCTAGATTAGAAATTTACACCAAAGACAATTAGGAATTTAAATAACTTAGAAACATTTAAATGCAAGAAACACACAAAACCATTCAGAATATTATTTGCATCACTGCATTTTCATAAAATCACTCCAGTAAAGGCCTTTCACTTTTTAAACAGAGAAATGCAAATTGTCCACCAAAAACATGGTCAAGAGTCAGAAGCCTCAGATGATTCTATCTTACAGTAAAAATACATTTTCCTTCAAGTTCTTGTAAAAAAAAAAAAGTTAGAAAATACAGAAGTCAACATGCAAAAGACATAGAATAGCGTCATCCAGACAGCTCATCACTTAAATTTCATAATCAACATATCACCGAAATCTGACCACCATGTCTAAACCTAAAATAGCACAAACGATCAGCCTCAAAATGGACAAATTGACCACCATTTCCCATATTACAAAATGGGTAATTCAAATAAACTATCGATCATACAAATATAACCAATATATAATCAATCAACAAAAGAAGCACCCAGTAAAAGGTTAAATCCTTCTCCTCTAACAACCGAAAAAAAAAGAGTGACAACCAACCCAATTTTCAATTACTGTACAAAAATGACCCAAGTTTGACCAATCATAAAATAAAGGGCATCCCGCACGGAACAAATATAGGGACGGTAGGTGAGCATAAATTGAACAGGACCCAGCAAATAAACTAAGACCCAAAAAAATACGAACAAGAAAAGGGACCAAGATTGGGACACAGGTGATCAAGTACAATAAGAAAAAACATGTCCAACGGCAAGGGAATACAAGTAATTTAAGTTCACCTTAAACGCGAAAACTGATGAATGAATAGGGGAAACAACCTTGTAAGGAGGGATTGGCGTGTCGAAGTGTGTGTTTGTTGCGATCTTTTGTGCAAATGGGTTATGCAACTTTGAGGAGTAGTGAGGGAAAGTAGAATCTCTCTCTCTCCCCCTCTCTCCCTCTCTCTTCCCCGTCTTTGGTCTCTTTGCAAAGTGCAATTTCTCATTTTTATACTGTTTTGTAATTTTATTATTTGCGAAAGTGAAAGATAACAACGGGCAATGAAGGTCCTCGTGGACTCGTACCTTCGAACCGAAATGACAGTATTGCCCTTCCTTGAGAGACATTGACTCAGCAAATCCCGGTAGAGAAGGTTTATGCTTTCCCCGTTGGATTAAAAAAAAAATGAGAAGAAAAAAAAAGTATATTTTCTCTTGTATTATTTGGGTAGGTGAAAAAAGTAGAAGGAAAGAAAATATAAATGTTTATAGATGACTTTTATGTCATTATCATTTATAATAAAATAAAGAATTATAAGGTTAAAATGGTAATTTGAAAGTCTCATTTCCTTTTCTCTCCATTTTTCTCTCTCTTGTTTTCTTTATTTCCTTCCTCATTTTTTTTTTCTCTCTCGTTGCAAACACAACATCAAAGTTAGATTCAAATTATGTTAACCTTTTAGAAAATAATTGTGGTCAATCTCTTGCTTGTTTTATTTTTATTCTAAAAATAATATCAATTCAATGATAATCGTGGTCAAAGATAATGGTTGACATAACACTAATAAAGCATGTTGACGCAACACTAACGCGACACACTCACTATGAGGGTGCAAGAATTAAGAAATCAATACGAATCACTCTATAACTCAGGGTCTAAGATTAATCCTTGCGTCTCCAGAGCGTCCATGACCTCTATAAACTCAGGTCTCACATGATCGCGTAAGGTACAATATTATTTTACCTTATACATTACAATTTAGCTCTATTTTCTGATTTGAGTGTCAGATTAACTTTGTAGGTATCCCACTATTACTCTGAAGTATGATCAACCATCATGCACACCCTAAAACCTAACTTTCATCACCCCAATTTGAGTTTCGGGTAATATTGATCTCCATCCCAAATTATCGCAAATAGAGAATGAAATGATAAAATTTGTAGAAATTGATTCCATGACTCAATAGTCAAGAGTCAAAAGTCAAATCACTTTTTGTTTTAAAAGACGACATTATTTTTTCTTTTTGCAATGCCAAGGTTATAATCATTTATTTTGATTTTTTTTTATAATCAAATACAAGCTCTCAAACTCCACATCATGCCAATGATCTCTCATTCAATCGTACTTCGCCACTGATAAAGAAAAATTCACCTCAATGCAAACCCTATAAAATCGAGCCTTCTCTACAGTCTTCATGGCAAGGTCCACCTTGATTGGTTTCACATCATATCTTCTCTTGATCCTCAAAAGAGACTTCAATTTTCCTTTCAAGACTTGGTAGCTGACATAGCCACCCAACAGTTCAATCACCAACGAATCATTCCATGGTATTGAGAGGGAATCAATCACATTATCCTAAAATTGTTCCATTGGATCAATTCGATTTTCATCCTTCTATTCCATGCGAGCCTTTTTGAGTGCCACAAAATCTTCCTCCACCTTAAAGCACGTCATCAGAGCTCCTCTCATCACCTTTTCTCAGAAAGACATTTTCTTTTGTTGCACCATCCCATTACCACTTGATCCACCACCTACAACCCTTGTACTCTCTCCTATCCTCTTGTGCTAACATATACTTTCTCTTTATTATTATTGTTGGGCCTTGAAAATCACAAATGTCTGTCAAGTATTGAACGAAATGAACATGATGTAGTCATTAGTGGGTAAATGATAACACACTAATTAGAGTTATATTTTTTTTTAGGTTGCCTACCCGGTATCCAAGGCTTTGCCTTGACTTGACTAATCCGGGTCGACCCGGGTCGCGCACCTGGCTATGGCGGGTGAGTCTCCCAGCGGGGATAACTGCGTTCACAAGGTCTCGAACTCGGGACCTTACTTAAGCGATACCAAGCCGCTTAGCACTTGATTAGTTTGCATATAGTTTTAGGACCATTTCATGAATTTTAGAATTAGTTTAGGTGTTGGTTCACTGGTTTTCAGGAATAAGGGCATTAAGAAGAAGAAGGAGCAAAAGGGACTATACTAAACTAGTTTTTATTGACTTTGTCACAGACTTTACACCTTGATAATGGGAAAATTGTAACTCAGCTCCAACTAAAAAGTTGTATATCTATGTCTAGCTTGAATTGAACCCTTGAATCACGTTAATGGAGGTTTGTAGATAAAGTTATGATATTTTACCCAGTACAACATCAGCCTGTCAAAATTGCTATTTTTGGAGCAGTTTGGTCACCAAAGCTAGAGCCCAGTCACCAGGTAGCCTGAAAAGTGCATTTTGCTACTGTAACTTTAGCGATTAGGCACCAAATTTAGCGATCGAGCGCGACTTGAAAGTCAAAAACTCATTTTTAGCGTTTTTAACTCAATTTTAGGCCTATGGGTATAATAGAACGTGATACAACTCACCCAAGGGATCTTGACACAACATAAATCAGATTTTAGAATGAAGAAACCTTAAGAGGATGAGATGCTGAAGAATTGGGGATTCCATCATCACCATTCCTCACTATTTCTCTTTTATGTATTTATTTTCTTCTCTCAAATCTATTTCTCCACCATGTTAACTCTTCCATTATAAACTAAATTCCTTAGACTAGGTCCTTGATGTAACTACTTTTGATTTTGTTAATTTGATTCAAGGTTATTCATTATGGTTTGTGTTTGTTAAGTTTATCTCGTTGTTCTTAATGCTTTGATTTACCGACCATTAATTAATTGAATCATTGTCATGTATACAATTTGATAGAAGGAATACCATAGTATTCATGTGAGATTAACCACGTGCTAGCATAAGATTAGAGATAATTTATGTGGGTTGTGCAATTTGTAGTGGAAACCACATATCGATCAAGCTTCAAATAGGCTAGTTTACACTAAGAGGTTAGATATTCGATGTAGGAGATGAGAATTGCTTAACCTTGAGAAAGGCTAATAATTAGGAAAGGAATCACAATCGTTAACTGAATCAAAGGCATTCCATTACTATCAAGTACGTGAAACAAAGAGAGTGGTTATTTTGATAGAGTAGTTATCTTCTTGGATAGTTTTGTAAATGAATTAAGGTGATGGTGGATAGTGATAGTGGGTAGTAGGTAGTCAATAATGAAATGTACGATAGTGTCTTTCTTAATAATAATGATACGTAGTGTGTAAAAGATAAAATTAAGAGAAAATATGGAAAGACAAAATTATGAAAAATATGGAAGGATAAATTAGAAAAAAAATGTTTTTTTCCTACTCTTTTTATTTATTAGTATAGAAAAATAAAATAAAATTAAGGGTAAATATGTAATATAAATTAAAGAAAAAAATTGTACTGTCTTTATTCACTAGTATTGATTATTAATATTATTAGCAGGACTTGACATGAGAAAATGATTTGTGGGGGTGGATAATTATTTTAAGTGATAATAGCGGAAGGGACAAGTTATTGAATTGAAAACATGGTAGCATTGGTGGATGGCTAACTGAACACATGGTAGCATTAGTGGGTAGTTAACTTTCTTCGGTTACCAATTTAGCCCAATAAAAAATTCTTATAAAATTGAAGAAAAAAGTTGGACACCAAATTGAAGCAATCACCCTTATATTAGTGTATAGATTATTATTATTATTACTAGTTTAGTATCTATGTTATGCACAAAAATTATTTTAAATTTGTTGATCTTATTTTTTTATATAAATTATTTAATTTAATTTTTTGTATTTTTAAATGTTAAAAGTAAAAAAAAAATTTGATTTTAAATTAGGAAAGATTTAGTAGGGTCAAATAGAGTAAGTTTAGTGCAATTTTAAATTTGATTTAAAAAAGACTTAGTAGAATTTAGTGGAAATAATTTAGACGGAAAAATTCCTTCCAAAACCAATGGTCAAAAAACTTTGCATTTTAGTTAATAAGATTATTTGTTGTCGTTGTTGTTAAAAAGCAACAAAAACACACACCTCAAATAAGAGACATTTGTGGCGTCAACCGATAAGATACATGCGTACGTAGGAAGTGGGACTTGTTTTCCGACATGTTGCAGCGCCCAAAATGCGTTGCAGCACACCCTTACGTCGTGTTGTTGCAGCGTGTCAAACGCGCTGCAGCGCGCTAACTTTCTGACACTCATCTCGCGCGAGATGCTACCTTTGTCTCACGCAAGACGTCCTTTGTTTTTTTCTTTGGGTTGTGACAGTAGAAGAAGGAGAAGATGAAGAAGAGTCCCAGAAGTAAGAAAGCAAACAATTTAAACTCCCTCTTGCCTTTTATAAACTAGCAATAAGAGGGAACGGTTCCTCCAAAGCCATCATTGCCTCGTGAATCACGCTCCCTAGGGAATGGAAACCACCACCACAACATACACGTGGCAGGACGGGAGAGGCTCAATTTTTCCCTTGCGACATGTCAAATCAAGCAGCAAACTAAGAGGCATGGCACGAAATCCCAAATTACTCCGCCCAACACGGTAATGATGTAGATAGATCCGTGGAGCCAGAACCACAATGACAAGGAAAACCAACTCAACAATCCAACTCCCAACACATGGCTAAGCCACACGGTCCAAGCTGGGGGCCCTGTTACAGACTAGGCCCAAGGACCCGACCTAGGACTCCATTCTTGTCCATGGATCATGGGTCGTGCCACCCGCGCGGACTCATTCTCGGGTTAAAAAACCACATTCCAATCACCCGGATAAATGCCCGGACCGAGAGGAAAATCCGACACACGAAAGATTCCCTAGAACCCAAAGGAAAATCCAAAATCACAAACCACATCACCAAAGACCATCTCGCCGTCTCCAGAAGCCTAACCCCAGGTATAAAATGACACTAAGCTCACCAGGTATTCCTTAGAACCCATCCTTGATTTTACACTCTTATCCTACATCGACTTATTTGAGGGTCGAAATCCTTGCAGGTACCCCGCCACTACTTTGGAGATACGTTGAGGAGTTTCAGAGTCCAACCCGTTCCAAAGATCACTCTTCTCAGTACAAGTGTCTTTAGAGTTTCAGATCTTGAGTGGAGTGTAATCACTTTTGTTTTTCTTTAGTAAAACTAAAATATTTAGGGTTCACCTTTGACCATAAATGTAAGCTCTTAGTCGAACTGCTTTAATTCCTTGTGTCACTTATTACGCTTATTTGTGCCCTTTAGACCCACATTTCCTAACAAAACATGCTAATATAATAACATGCAATCACTTGAATATCATAAACTGCAACTTCTTTATTTTTGGAAAAATAAGGTCTGCATCTCCATAAGCAAATTCTTTGATAAATACTCCAATGAGGATTTAGAACTCTGTTCCTAAAATTGCAGGCCAAATGCTTTTATTTTTTATTTTGAAGGAATCCAAATCCTATCAAAACAATTGCCTTACTGCTATACCTCAAAACATCAAGCGACTCCCCTTAGCTCTCCGGTAAGCAGAGCATATTTGCGGTGCTGGGACAAGACCGGTGTCACCTGAACTGCATTTAGGATTGATGCTAAGTCCTTATAGGTGAGGTCTTGTTGCTGTTGTTGTTTAGATGCATGCAGAATCGTCTGAAAGATTTGCAGGGGATCCCCATGGCTCACAACCAAAATCGCACATCTACATGATGCGGAACAAATTTATATAAGCTGATAGAATATGAATCAGAATAAAAAACGCAACCATACTTCAAGAAAATAAGACCATATTGATGGCAAATATTATTTTGAAACCGTAGATGAAAGACCTGCTCCATTTGGATCACAATTAAGAATGACTGCATTTTCAAATTTTGAATGCATTTTTGCTGGCAAGCTTTGAAATAACTGCAGGCCTCTAATAGATTTGTTGCACTGAATTGTGCTAAGAAAAACTCAAGAATAGTATATGAATTTCTAATCATATTTTGAGACAAAAAACAATACCCTTCAAATTCTGATTCTATAACTGCCATTGCTCTTGCAAGTCTACAAGCAACATCCTTAACACTTTCTCCTCCCTCTGGCCCAACAAGTGGATCCTTTTCATCTATATCCCAAATCTCTGCATACTGTTGATGGTGGAAAGAGAAAACTCATGAGTTTCCCAAACTACAATTGGCTTGAGAATACTTATATGCACCAGAACCTGACATATGTTCCGGATGTCCATTACCTCTAGAACCAAATATGACGCAGAGAATATATTAAATGCATTTCGATTCGCAATTTTTATTTTACGGTGGGGAAGAGTGGGCACAGCCGCTAGATGTGCCACTGGCCATCACATACCTTATCATGCGATAAAAGTTCAAATGAAGGACCAAAGAAGCGTTCTCGAAGATCTTCCATCACCTGCATAGTAAAATAGACTCCACTGATGAGCTGAATTACATGTATGGAGAAACGACATTGTATTCAGAAATAAAATAAACAAATTATGGACTTTGAGGGCTAAACACATTAGGAAGCAAGTAGTAAACTGCCATTTCAGGTTAAGTGGAAACTACGAAGTAAAAGGAATTCCTTGCAGCGTTTGGATCTGAGAGGCTCACCTTACACTGGGGGCCTTCAAAAGGAAGATTCAGCACGGTTGCAACAACCTGTGCCGTGTGTTTTGTTCTTGAAAATGGAGAGTAGCAAATGCGTACATTTGCAAGTGGTACATTATTTGCCTCTAGTTCCTGTTCAAGAATACGCTTCAGTTATCCACTAAATACTAGTTGTGATGCATATAAACTATAGGGAAGATAGTGTGTGGTTGGTTGAGATTCAATGAGAAGAAAATTAGTGTGTGCTTTTATGGGTGTGACAAACAATGTTCAAAATACTAATTTAACCTACCATTCATAATTCTAGAGAGTCAAATTTTGAATTTTAAAAATCAAAGTCGCTCGCTCAAGCTTACAATTTAAAGAATTAAAACCGGCATTTGCTCGGATTTAACTATTGTCATGCGCAGCTCTTGAATCTAACAAAGGCGTCGCTGGGGTTTACGTAGCTTCGTATGAATATACGTTCATCTGAGCTTGCAATTTATACATGAGAGAAATGAAATTGAAAATAAAAAAGGTACCTTCTGGAATAATTCTCCAGCTAGTTGTGCTTGATCAACTCCGTCGCTAGCCAATTGGAATTCAGGGAGAGTTCCGTTTTCCTGTGGCGGTTATATACAAACCGCGAATAATCCAATCAGTAAAAGTGAATGTTGAAGGTGAACACGCAAGATTGGGGAACAAGAATTGATAACCATGGAAGAAACAATCAGGCCTCGCTCGTTGGGAATGCTCTTGCCATGCCTCAGAACCCAATATCTGTTCTTCAACAAATTTACAGCTGCCATTGGTTCCCAAACCTTGCTGCACAGCTCTCCCTCACTCTCTGCGTCTGTGATACCTCTCATTGTGAGTAACCCTGTTTTATATTAAAATTTGTAAACAAGTGCATTAATGTTAAGCGGTGTTTGTTAAAAACAAAATAGTAGAAAAAGAATAACAACATGTAAAGTATTTTTTTTAAAAAAATATTTTAGTGCAAAGTAAAAAAAACAAATGTAACTAATATTTAAGAAAACTCAAAAAATTACACCGAATAATTCTGAAAGAAGAAAAAGACACTGAGTCTCCTTTTCACACACATTGGAGCTGCATCACATGATATGAGTGTGGCCATATGATGTGTGTGGTGTCTCGTAATATGTATGAGAAAGAGACTTAGTGTTTGCACCAAGGTTGATGTACAAATAACATTTGTGAAAAACAAATACAGAAAATACGAGTACAAATTGTGAATCATGGTAACAACGGTAGGTGACAAAAAGGGTCATGTTATTAACACTTCGTTTTGTCTATCCACATTCGCTTATAGTTAGTTTTACATTTTATTTCTTTAGGTAGCCTTTGGTAAGCATCCCAAAATAGAAATTACGAAAATAGTAGGAACAGAAATGTGTTTGGAGATGGGAATGGAGACGAAATCCCTAAAATTGTCTTTGTCCCAAGACGATTTTTAAGTTAATTTTCATCCTTCTAAAACGGTGGAGACATGTCTCCAACATACAAATCTTTTTTTTAAAAAAATTCATTTAAACATCTAATATTTCGATTTTGTTCTTTTCACTTGTCATATTAAATGTAATTTTTAGTGATTTTTAAGGCCGGTTTGTTTTAGGTTTTTAAAAGTGATTAAAAGTTCATTTTTGATATAGCTAAACATGTTGAAAATAATTCTTTTAAGTTATTTTGTTTAGCTTAGGCTGAAAGGTTGAAAATAGATTTTTTTTTAGATTCTTATTATTTTTAAAAATTTAACTAAGTACATGAAAACTGCTTTTTCAGCCAAAAAAGTGATTTATGAGCAAAATAAGTTGAAAAATCGCACCTTTAATTATTTTTCCTAGTCTAAATTATTTTTTCATAATCTAAATTAATTAAAAATTTATGAAACTCTCTTAATTTTAATCTAAAAATTATTGGGGATGTTTATAATGTTGATGACGTGTTATACTTTTTGCCCTTTCTAGCTTTAGTTAAATTGACTAAAATAGACTTTTAATTGTTACTGTAAATCATGGGTAAAATAGACTTTTGGCTGATAATATAAATTAGAAGATAAAAAATACAATAGGAGTTAAAATATCTTTTTTGTATTTTTTTTTCCTGACAAACCAATTCAATTACTTGTGCAAACAAAAAAAAGGTTATGGCTCTTCAAATTACTTTACTCAAAGTCATTTTCCTTAGATTGTTCCCATGAATATCAAAGTAAATTGGGATGGCAGATATAGAGGAAGAAGGAGAGAGGGAGAAACACGACCAGGACAATGGAAAGGATGACAGTGTACAGGGGGAGAAAGTGTGGGATGGGTCATCAGGTGTTTTGGAGGGGGAAATCATGGTTGTTGTTGGTGATAACAATGTGATCATGGAAGAGGGTGCAGTGGTGAGGTCTTCGGAGCCTACTACCCTAGGCCATCCTTAAAAGGACTGACTACCTACCCAAGGCGAAGACATCGCGTCTTCACAAGAGAGAGGGGAAGAAATTGAGCAGGAACTCCATTCTAGAAAGGAGAGGAGTTTGAAACTCTGAGTGAGTTGAAAGGGGGAGATGGGAGCTTTATATATAGGCGGATAGGTGGCCAAAAGGGCGGGTCGGGCCCTCCTTTAGCCTAGGGGTGTGAATTAGGGTTTTTGATCACCAGCAATGCACTGGAGCGCTAGGGACGCTGCAACGCCTCTCTTTTGCCGATGTGCTGGAGCGCGCTATATGCACTATAGCGCGTCTCCAAAATTGACCTGGGCCCTTGCGACGGGCCTATCAACTTGGGTTGTTACACCACCACTTCCACCATTCACACCACATTTCCACCAGTACCATCACCACTATTCATACCTCGTTGCCACTATTATCACACACACCTCACCCAAAATTATGAAGGTTTATTTTTCTAAAGTGATGATGATGAAGGTTTTTTTTTTCTTCTCCAAAGTGAAATTTTACTTCATTGTTAATTTTGGAGTTGGCATAAGGGTGGTGTTTGGGTTGTGGGAAAAAGAAGAGAGGGGATGTTGGTGGTGGTGATCATTGGAGTTGGTTGGGTGTTGGTGGTGGGGGTTAGTGGGGAATGTATGGTAACAATAGTAGTGTGAATGGGTTGGTGGTAGTGGTGACGAAAATGAGGGTGGTGGTGGTGGTGGTGTGAGTGAGGTGAAAGTGGGAGTGAGATGTGTGTGGTGATAGTAAGAATAGGGTATGAGTGGTAGTGGTAGTGCGAGAAATAGGGGTGGTGTGGGTGGTGGTGATGAGAATGCAGGGACTAATTACTCTCAACTTTTTTTTGGCTAGGTTGGTGTCATACCCCGACTTAGAACGCTGTCCTTACAGAAACTTCGACTCATACTAACATTCATGCATGCTAAAATAAACAACTTTATTTCATAAATAGATAACTGATTTCATAAATAGGTAACTAATTTCATATATAAGATAATATTTGAATTACATCTGTTTCTGAAGAAAATATACTGAAGATGTACTTAAATACCTAAGAACTAAGTAAGGGGATCCTACCCTAGTAGTCTGGAGCGTATCTAATATAATAATCCTTGGCAGACCCCACTGTAAAGCAGAGCTTATCACTAACGTTGGACCTTGCTGCTAGTGGACAAGGGTGACATTCTCACTTTCCTCTACTGTATCTGAAAATATCATTTGACAAAGGGGAAAGTTTGTCATATCAGTGGTGGATAACTCAGTACCACACATGTAACATACTACACATAAAACATGATATATATATATATATATATGTGTGTGTGTGTGCACATAACTAAATGATAAACATATAATAAACTGGAAGTAAACATGAGTAAATAACTGCTGAAGAATAATTTTGGTATGTTTGTAGTGTGCGCCTGCCTCTAGCGGAGGGGTACGAGGAGAGATGCCTCTTGATTCTCGATTCAAGGAAACCTTAGCTTGAGCTTGCTTTGCCAGGATAAATCCTCACGGTTCTGGGTATGCTGGAGCCAGGATACTGAATTTATGAGGGTACGCATACCCTTAGGTTATTTACTATTGAGTCTGATCTATGGGGATGCTGACCCTATACTGAATTGAGTCCTCTACCCTAAGGAGTAGAAGAACTAGATTAATGACCCGATATTTGGTGCACGGATCCAAATATTTTTTGAAATAAGGCTCTCAATCTTTTTTATTAAATTGTTTATTTCTCCCCATGGTAACATGGGGTTTTCCTTTGGTACTAACACTGTTGTTCATATGTCCACAGTTGAAAGTGCTTCCTTGCTTTCTCAAGTGACTAAGGATGAGGTCTGGGAGGCTTTAAAATTCACGAAAGCTTTCAAGGCCCCAGGCCTGGATGGTTTTCAGCCGTTTTTTTACAGGCGGTACTAGAATATCCTTGGCAATAATATTTGGGAGTTTATTCACATGACGTTTGTCTCTGGGATGGAGGACAAGAGAGTTTTAGAGACCTTGATCGTGCTAGTTCCCAAAGAAGAAGATCCTATTCACTTTTCCTAATTCCGCCTGATTAGTCTCTGCAATGTCAGCTACAAGATTCTCTCTAAGGTGTTGGTTAACCGTATTCGTCCTATTATCATCGTTTAAGAACTCCATCACATGAGGAGGTCTAAGAAAAAGAAAGGTGACATGGTCGTGAAAACTGATCTCCATAAGGCATATGATAGTGTCAAGGGGAGTTTTATGGAGAACACTCTTCTATAGTTAAGGTTTTCTAATCAGATTGTTCGTCTTATTATGCAGTTTATCTCCACATTATCCTTATCTCTCCTTTGGAATAGTTCTAAGCTTAAGAGCTTTTGTCCCAACCGGGGGCTTTGCCAAGGTAATCCGCTTTCTCCTTACCTCTTTGTGCTCTGTATGGAAAAGCTGTATCCCACCTAATTCTTGATAAGGTTGAAGATGGTGCTTGGAGCCCAGTGTCCCTTTCAAGGGGAGGTTTGGGAATTTCTCATCTTTTCTTTGTCGATGACATCCTCTTGTTTTCAAAGGCCTCATCAAAATAAACGAGTGTGACTATGTATACTCTTGACTCTTTTGCTAGAGCGTCGAGCCTTCACGTGAGGGTTGCCAAACCGAAAGCAACCACTTCTCGTAATGTTTCTCGAGCTAAGAGAGGCCATCTCGCGGGCATATCAGGTATTCCTTTTTACTGGTTTTGGGGCAGTATCTTGGCGTCAATTTGGTGTGTGGCAAATTTAAGACATCAGATTTTGATTTTCTGTTGGATAGAATCCAATCTAATTTGAGTGGTTGAAAAACTAGGTTGTTAAATAAAGCAACTAGGGTCACGCTTGCTAAAGCGGTCCTCACCACAATCCCCGTGTATACAATGTTTGTGGCTTGGCTACCGCAGGGTGTTTGTGATAAAATTGATTTATTCGTTTGCAATTTTATTTGGGGCATGAATGATGATCAGTATGGCCTTAATCTTGTTAGTTGGGCAAAAGTCTGCAATCATCAAAGTGATAGTGACAACAAGTTTCTTGGAATTTGTCTATCCTCTCCACTCCATTTGACGAGGATTTGAGTTTGTTAATCCTTCGTGAGAATATTTGGTTGCACTGAGATTCATCTGATTGCTTGATCTAGATGGAGAATTCTTTAGGGAAATATACAACCTGGCTTAGGGACCATCAACATCCTTTACCTTCTCTGCCAGGTCCCTGGGCTTCGATTTGTTGGCTTTGTTGTAAAGCTAAGTGTCAACATTTCATTTGGTTGTTATGTCACTTGTTTCCTGTGAATGTTGTCTGTGTCCGACAACATATCGCTACTTCCCTTGTTTGTTAAGAGGTGGAGAGACAAATGAGACTATTGTGCATTGTCTCCGGGATTGCCTTGTCTCTCGTGTGGTTTGGGATAGCTTCGAGGTCTCACCGACATTCTTTGATAAGGATAACCATATTACTTGGGTGGTGTCCATTTTATCTAACTCTGATTCCGTCCTGTATTGTTGTTTTATTTGGTGGCTTTGGAGAGCGCGTAATGCATAGGTGCTGAATGGTATATGAGGTGGAACTTATCACATATCCGTAACCAAATTTTGGCGGAGTTCTCAGTGATTGGTCAGGTGTCTTTGGGATAAGGTGCCCCCTAGACTGGTGTCGTGGTCATGGCCAGCGGAGAATGTCATTAAACTCAATGTTGATAGAAGCTCCTTTGGGAATCCTGGGCCTGTTGGGTTTGGTGGCATTTTCAAAGATTCGACTGGCAGGTGGCTGTGGGGTTTCCGTGATAGTGTGGGAGTTGCCAGTATTTTGCTTGCTGAATTGGTCACTCTTTATGTATGACCTTCGCTTAGCCTGGGCTTATGGCTTTCGCATTCTTTCTTGTGAGATTGACTAGATGAAGGTGGTGCGGTTGGTGAAAGATTGCAATGGTAATCAGATAGCATTCCATTCACATCATGCTATTATTAATAAGATTAGAGGATGGATATCTAGAGATTGGGACATTTCTTTATCACATATTTTGCGTGAAGCAAATTTTTGTGCGGACTTTTTGGCCAAAGCGGGGGCTACTAGTAATGATAATTTAGTCATTTTAGAGGGGTCTACTTTGGGCATTCGCCCTCTCCTTTAGAATGATAACATGGGGGGTCCTCCTTGAGAGGGTGTAGCTTTTTCTTTCTTTTTCGGTTGAATAAAAAAAAAAACCTACACCTTTGTTTTCTTGTTTTTTATATTTTTGTTGTTTTGAATTTAATACTATACCTTTCTGTCCATTTAAATTTAGTTGTCGGATAGGCCCAAGTAAAAGCAAAAATTATTAGATTTTTTTTCCACGTCTTCATTCTAATTATAGTGTGTAAACATTAAACTTTTGGGAATTCATTTTCAACATTGAGATTCACTTCGTATGGCAGATGAGAAATGGATTTATCTTTGATCACTCCAACCCTTCGTACCGCGATGTCCTTGCCCCATTTTGGAACATGTGGACAGTCACTCCTGTTATCAGCAAGCGTGTGAATCCATTCAGAACAAGAGTTTGGCGCGGTGCCCTACCTTCACGGAACCTTCCACCGCCATGTTGGGTACCTTTAAATGTTGATGGATTCATGGAGTGTTGCGTGTGATGGGCTAGTTAGGGACTATTCAAGCTCTTTCTTGAGTGTCTTTGCTACTAAATTGGGCATAACTTCTCCTATTGATGTCGAATTATTTGATATTTCTTATGGCCTTCTTCATGCTTGGGAGAGAGGAAGGGGTAGAGTGTTGGTGAATTCTAATTCCCATCAAGCCCATCATCTCATTGGTTCTCCTAAAACCCTTCTATTGATTCCTCCTCTGCAGGAATGCTTATTCATCACATTGCTTCGTAACTTCAACATCCTTGGGAGTTTCATCTTAATCATGTGTTTAGAGAGGAAGATCAAAGTGTTCGCATAGAAAAATACCTTGCTTGATCTCTAAATGTTTACTCGCAACTCTATTTGATTCTTGATATAAATAAAATGTCAAAATAATTCTCAACGTTTTTCACCGTTGTCCTCATTAATCCCTCCATCCATGAGCTTAGTGACAGAGGGTGACCTTACTGTTAAATCTCCGTTTAATCCCTTTTTTTCCTACTCATCACTCATTCTCAGTCCTAATCATTTACGAGGGACATGAATAGAGAAACTAATAAGAGCAACGACAAAAATTATTAGAAATTACTGACACCTTTTATATATATATATATATATTTATATATATATATATATATATAATACATTNTCAAATTTTGCCAAGTGATGGGTGTGCCTTTTAAATATTTAATTTTTGTTAAATAATTATGCAGGAATATTATTTTCCAATTAGCGAGACTTGAGTGGTGCCAGATATGAGACGAGAAGCATGACTTAGCTTTTACACACTTGACCGCGGACCTTCTTGCCGAATACGATTAATAATTCTCAATCTGAAATCTCCTACACTGCTACAAGTGAATTCAACAAGCTCAACTGAACAAAAAGGGAAGAAGAACAATATCGACAACAATAGCCGCTAAAAATAAAGCAAAATTGTAGACACATTTAATAGTCATGTGAACTTGGGAATTTATACAAATAGCGAATCAATGCGATAATAAAGAAGATCAACCAAAGAATTATTAGGCTATCAACAATTTCACAAATACAGAAGCATGACGAATCCGTAGGCACCTCCAAATAACTGAAGACGAGGTACATTTGTACAATAAATAACGTTAAAAGAAGCTCAATGATTATTATCAATGAAACTATGCCATGCCACGATATGCATCGGTACCATCTACTTTAGGGTTGTGCAGTAGGAAACACCTATGAATTATTGGGACATTTCCTCCCATGAAACCTTGATATATATACTGAGTAAATGTTTCTATACAAGTGTAGTATTTAGTTTCCTTTAGTTACAAAAGTGATGACGGTTATTCATATAATAAACCCTCTGCTATTAAAAAAAACATATAGGATGCGTACAGTATACTCATCTGACTGAAAGAATATTGGTATCTGCGATGAGGGTAGTCCAAAGATTCAGCTATCTATCGGATAAGACTGACTCACTCCAAGAAAGTAGGAGATCCCTGACAACGGTTGGAAAGTCTACACCAAAAAGATATTCATATTTAGTTTGCCTTATGCAGTAGCCATGGGAGACAAGTAACAAATGAGATCCGTCAAATTCAGGGTTCACAAGAGCTTTACCTCGAGCTACTTCTACTGCAACTGAGGGCATATCTATCTGATCTTCAACTAACCTATACACATCGACAAGCTGTATAGAACACAAGTAAGAATTATCCAGCACAAGAAATGTGGTAAGAGAGAAGAAAGGGTCATACGATCAGGATGAAACCTCTTCAATATGAAGCTTTGAGTCCTCGGTCAAAGCAAGAAGAAGCTGTCTGCGGATTCCTTCATCAACAAAGAAAAGGCGAGCTCCATCTTTGATGGTGTCCGTGAGGTCCAGTTTTCTTTGGAATTTCCAGTCTCTCTGGGTTTGCCTGTATAAGTAAGCCTCAAGTGAATATTAATTTATTCAATGGCTCAATGGAAGAAACCAACCACGCAACGCTGTTATGAAAAAATACAGACAGGTTTTTAACTCGCAATGCTGGATTGCTGCTCATCTTGGCCACGTTTTCCTTTGCAAGCACAATAAGGTTTTCAAGTCGTTTCCACTGGAAAAGACCGTCTTTGAAGAGAACCTATAAAAAAAAGAGCTACGTTAGTTTATATAGCAAGTATGAACAAGTTTGCCATTCATAATCATGTATGGAAAAACAGAATTGCATAATTTCTTTGGACTAACTCTTGGCTGCTTAAGTCCAATACCCCCCAATGCACTGTATTGAAATTACACTAAGTTAAGGACCAATCGGATTCTGAGCTTTCATTTAGGTGGAAGAGGCAAGAGTAATGACAATAAAACATGTGACTAAATGTATTTAGCCATGCAATTGATACGGCCTTGGAAATGGTGGAAGTCATCGCATCGGAAATCTAGTCTTAGGAAATACTCCCTTCATTCCTCAACATTAGTCATTTTAGCAAAATCAAATTATTTCATATAAGTAGTCCCTTTAACATTTCAATGTAAAATTAATTACTATATACCAATTTTACTCTTAATAGAAAGAGAATTAGTGGGGAGGGACTTAGTGAAAAGATGAGTAATTAGTGGAGAGAGAAAGAGAAATGAACGAAGGGTATTTTAGTAAATTAAGTTTTTTTATGTGAGAGAGAGAGATCAAAGTCCCACAGAGGAAAAAGTAAAGAATAAAGGGCATATAAGTTGTGGATTGGTTAAGACCATTAGGTTAGCTTTTTGGTGGTCAAAATAGTCCAATTCAACCACAGGTCAACACCAACCCAATAGTAAGTCCAAATCATTTAAGCCAGAAAAGCCCAAAGCCAATTCTAAATGTTCAACAGAGAGATAATGGAAGGACCCTTCCTGCAGATCAAGCTCCAAATGTGTAACATGCTTAAGAAAGGGAAGAGGAAAGAGATTTTCTTGCTTCTATTCAAATATAACAGAATCATCTGCAATAATAACTCGAGTGTAGTAGGTATAAAAGTAAAACTAAAAATTTCGCGATGCCAAGACACCTGTTTCAAAATTAAACTCATGACTTTGGACTAGCTTATCCCCTACAATGATATAAATCAGTATCCTGGGCACATGAATTTAAATGTAGCAGGTAAAATGGCATTACTGCATATATTGGCACCATAGAACACCCCTGCCCATTCCTCCATCCCTCCAAACAACGACCTCAAAATGGCTTCATTCTTATGGCAGGATTTTATTGCTTGCTTATGTAGGGAAAAAGCATGTGTGTGTGTGAAAGAGAGAGAGAATCAGATTGAAGACATAACCTGTAAATTTTCTTCCACATGAGAAACCTACCTAGCTGTGAAACCTTTACCCAACATAAAATACTAGACATTGATTTAAAAAAATAAATAAATAAAAAAGAATGACCCACTATTAACTTGAGGAATTAAAGTTAAAAACATTTTTCTATAAGTTCTGTACATAAAAGCTAACAGCATTACTAACCTGTATAAGACGTTCGCGTAGAGCTGGATTAGGGTCTGTTAGTAGTCGCTTAGCCACATATGGATAGGCAACCTGTTTGACTTACCACTGTTAATATCACACTTGAAATAAGGTATGATAGAATGGAAAGTTATGACTTTCTCAAACTGATTTATCTACAATTTCATTGTATTTGTTCTATAGCAAAATATTAAGAAGTTCGTCACTTCTTATACATATTATCATACAGTTTTCATTCTTCTAATGCAGCGTTATAAAAAGTTATTTCTGGTACATAGATGTTCAATTTCAATTTGGTCAATTTAGTCCTATACATAAAACATGTTTAATGTCGTCCCTGCCATTGATTGGGATTATAACATAATAAAATATTCAAACCAAATAGAAAAATGAATATCATATAAAAATGGTCATCCCAATGCACAAGCGTCCCACCTACTGGGGCCCAAGGCGGGTAGATGCATACAGCCTTGCCTCAACTAGCAGAGAGGCTATTTCTAAGATTTGAACCCTTAATCTCGAGATCATAAGGCAAAAACCTTACCCTTGCATCAAGACTTGCCAAAAAATTAGTATCATGTATATGGATAAAAAATAATATATTTTTGGTCTCAATGCATGATATCATTTTTTCACTTTGATCTCTATACACGATACATTTTTAATGTGATCCCTAAGCTTTATAGTAACTCTATGTCAAGTTCACGGTATTATAAATACAACAAACGACATGGACTACATTGAAAACTTATTTTGTATGAGGATAAATTAAAAATAAGTGTTGCATATAAGATCCAAAAATATGTTTTAATCGGTAAAAAAAAAGAAAAAATTTCTATAACCCTAAAAGAAGGTACATCTACATGAGTTTTCGAATGGGAAGTCAGGAAAATGTAACTTTTACCTCAAGAAATTTGAAATCAGGCTTCAGAGTGAAACAAATGCCTTCTTGTGTCAATAAAGAACGTATTACAAGTGAAAACCTTTCTGGGATGCGGATGGGATAATTGTAAACCAATTGGTTAAACTTTCCTGCATCATAAAAAAAAATAATTAAAATATTAGTTGAGAATATATGAAATAATGTAGTATAATAAGTTTCTGCACACCCCACCCCCCAACCAAACAAAAAAACACACTTTTTTTGTCTCTTTTATGCAATGCTGAAAAGATATGCATTATTAAAATAAATGGTTTGAAACATGATAGATGCTTCATTGGCACAGTAAATTAAGGACATGAAGCAATAGAATCTAATAAAACTGAATTAGGTTTTGATCAATGTATGGGGTAACAGATTTATTTCCTTCCATACACTAACGTGAAGCCCTCCATACAATGTTACTGACCACAAATATATGGGGTTAATCAGTAAGTTGGACCAATAGAGTCAGACAACCTGTAGCTATTAGTACTTAAATTGTTTGGATTTCGTCCTTTCAGATTCAGATAGTGTACAAATACAAAATGATTTAACTCCTCCATTTATTTAGATAAGAAAATTTTCAACAGGACATTATAAAATGTTAGTTCAAGAAATATCAGAGTTCAGATCATATAGACACATAGCATTAGCTATTTATATTAAATAATGAATTGAAAGTGCATACCAGTGACGCTCCGGAAATTAAAATCTGAGAGTCCTTTTCCAAGAGAGTTCTGCCAAATTGCTTCCAAAGCAGGAATTATTGGAGTCACATCAGTACCTGGTGACAGGAAGCCTAATCTGGTGAAATCATTAGCCATCTCAGCGTAGTCCTCATTTACAGCATGGACAACAGCATCAATCAAAATCTGTTTATTTTGCTGAAGAAAATGAAGTAGATCAACATGTCAGCCAGAAAATTTATACTCCTCAATTGGCAGGAATTTTTTCTTTCCAGTTTAATTTGGTTGAATTTGCAGCACTCTTCAAGACAAACGTTAAAGTTAATTCTTCTTACATAACAATTTAGTAAATACTTAACCAGAAATTGTTGCCTATTTTGATTTTATGAAATAAAGTTGTCTATTTTACTTCTGTGGTACTCGAACACTGGTCATTTCCAAGGAATGACCCTGCATATTAAACAGGATTTATTAGATGTAATTAAACACTAATATGTTCTTAATTTTTTGTCTTTTCTCTAGCATTCATATCATAATATCTAATCTCCTGGCTAACCTTTTTCTTTCTCTCATAATTTCTTCATTTATTAAAAAACAAAAGAAGAATGTCACTCTCAATGGATAATAATAACAACTACAATTGGGCACTCTGTTGGACTAACTTGTTTGAAATTTGAAAATAAAAAACCAGGATAAAATTTGAAAAAATTTCATTTATTTTAGAGATATAGTTAATCCATAATTTTACCACATTCTTAAGTTAGATTTTAATCTACGCAACCTGTTGCTATGTCAAACCTCAAACCAGAAGCCCATTGGCCTTAAATCCTCCCAAATTGTATAGTAATAGAATCCAATGAAAAGAATAATGAAGAAGAAAAAAGCACAAACAGGATGTAAACGGAAGTTTCTCCAGTAAGTTTAGAGTACTGGTACCTTGTAGGAATTAGTGACTAATATTTAGACACGTGTTCTATTTTTTAAAAAATAAAAATCATAAAAGAAAAAGGTAGTGACTTCATCATTAAATGCAAGTCACTAATTTCTAAATGGTGGTACCCTTACCAATATCATGCGAAGGAACACCCATTTAAAACATTTTAGCAATTATATCATTTAAAGATTTACTATACTACTACACCTTAAAAAGTTTTTATTCCGCTGCAAGACCAGATAGCTTAGCATACAATGTTGAAATTGGGGAAATGCTCACTTTAATTCTTGAGAGTGTAAGCCTGAGTCAATTTGGTCCCTAAATTTCAAAATAAGTCTATTTAGTCGCCGAAAGTGTAGGTTATGATTCATTTTAGTCCTATGATATATTTCCATGATGGAATTCCTGACGTGTCACATTAATGGACACGTAAGCATCAACGAAATACTCACTTTAGTCCCTGAAAGTATAAACATGAGTCATTTTAATCCCTGAATTTCAAAACGAGCTTATTTAATCCCTTACAACAACAACTAAGTATTTTCCCACTACGTGAGGTCGGCTACATGGATCAAGCGACGTCATAGTGCCCCTATCAAGGACTATGTTTTCATGCAAATCATTAACCTCTAAATCTTTTCTAATAGTTTCCTCTATAATTTTTCTAGGTCTCCCCCACCTCTAGCTAATGAGCTACCCACCATTTGATCTACTCTCCTTACTAGAGCTTCTACTGGTCTTCTCCTCACAAGTCCAAATCACCTAAGAAAGGATTCTACCATCTTTTCAACAATAGGTGCTACCCCGACCTTCTCCCTAATGCAATTGTTCCCAATCCTATCTTGTCTAGTGTCTTCACCCATCCAACGTAGCATCCTCATTTCTGCAACATTGAGTTTATTCTCCTGTTGACTTTTCACTCCCCAACACTCAGTCTCGTATAACATTGCTGGTCTTACACCTGTGCGGTAAAATTTTCCCTTAAGTTGAGTGGCACTTTTCTGTCACAAAGAACTCCCGAGGCACTCCTCCATTTCATCCACCCAGCTTGGATTCTATGATCAACATCACTCTTTTTCTCTCCATCATTTTGGATAATGAAGTCAAGGTAGTTGAACCTTGTGACGTTATGGTATAGGATCGTCTCCAATTTTCACCTCTATGTTTGGACTTGTACGCCTCTTGCTAAACCTGTATTCCATATATTCGGTCTTCTGCTTATACAAAGATCGTGTGTTTCCAACGCTTGTCTTCATAGTTCTAACTTTCCATTTAACTTTTCTCTTGACTCTCCCACCAGAACAATGTCATCCGCAAAAAACCATGCCTTGGGGCACTGGGTCTTGAATGTGTTCAGTAAGAGCATCCAAGACCAGGGTGAAAAGATAGGGACTCAGAGTTGACCCTTGATGTAGAACACTGGTGGCGGAAAGTCCTTTGTCATTCCACCATGCTTTCTTAAGCTAGTTGTGACTCTATCATACATATCTTTGACTGCTCGTATGTAAGCAATTTGAACTCCTATATTCTCCAAAACCTTCCATAAAATCTCTCTTGGCACCCTATCATACGCTTTCTCCAAATCAATGAAAACCATATGTAAGTCTCTTTGATCCCCCCGATATCTCTCCATCAATCTCCGCAATAGGTAGATTGCCTCCATTGTAGACTTCTCAGGCATAAAGCCAAACTGATTTTCTATGACGTGAGTCTTCTGTCACAATCTCCGCTCAATTACTCTTTCCCATAGTTTCATAGTGTGGCTCATGAGCTTAATCCCTCTGTAGTTTGCACAATTTTGTACATCTCCCTTGTTTTTGAAAATGGAGGTCAAGACACTCCTCCACCCATCTGGCATTTTCTTTGACCTCATGATCTCATCGAAAAGCTTTGTGAGCCACCATGTTCCCTTTTCTCCAAGGCATTTCCATACCTCAATAGGTATGTCGTTCAGTCCTACTGCCCTCCTATTCTCCATCTGCTTCAAAGCTTCTTTTACCTCCGCTTCTCGTATTCTACGATAAAACATATAATTTTGATCTTCTTCCCTGATATTTAGTCTATGTGTAAGTATTCACTTTAATTGTAATTTTATATATATATTTGAAAGATCAAAAATATTTTGATGATTTCAATGCTTTCAATACATTGAAAACTTGAAATTTTATCTTTTTCATAAAAAATTTACATTTATTAATTTTTGGGTTAATTATGTTTTTAGTCCTTCATAAATTATGAATTTTGTGTTTTGTCCCTCATAATTTTTTTGTTCGGAAATCATCCCTCATAAAATTTTTTGTTAAGTTTTAGTCTCTACTATCCATTTGAGCCATTAACTGCTAACATGACAGTTAACTTGGCTACGTGGCAGTCACATGCCACGCACATGACATAAGGTTAATTCAGTTTTTAGTCCCTCACAAATCGCGAATTTTGTTTTGTACCCCTCATAAAATTTTCGTTAGGAAATTATCCCTCATAAATGTTTTCGTTAGGAAATCGACCTTCACGAATTTTTGTTAGGTTTTAGTCTCTGTCATCCTCCATTTGGGTCATTAATTGCTAACGTAGTAGTTAACTTGGTCATGTGGCAAACACATGCCACGTACATGAGCACTAAACCCAAACCTTGACCAACCTCACCTAATTAATGTCCTACCCGTGACCCATGATCTATGACCCTAAATTAAAAAAAAATCATCATTATCATGAACCCTAACGGCAAAGTGGAGGATCAGCAATGATTCGGATGTGGGTGGGAGAGAGCCATAGTGGTGAGGTGGGAGAGAGCCATAGTGGTGAGGTGGGAGAGAAGGGGAGTAAGGAGAGAGTGGAAGGGGATGAGAGAGAGATGAGTTTTTTTTTTAATTAATTCAACTAAGGTAAGTTTTGAGTAGGTCAGTTTGAATATTGGGTCAATTGTGTTTACCACGTGGTCATGTTAACTGCCACATCAATAGTTAGTGACAGGATGGCAAAGACTAAAACCTAATAAAAAAAAATTGTGGAGGACAATTTCCAAACGAAAACATTTATGGGGGACGATTTCCTAACGAAAAATTTATGAGGGGAAAAAACAAAATTAGCAATTTATGAGGAGCTAAAAACTGAATGAACCCTATGTAATGTGCGTGGCACATGATTGCCAGATGACCAAGTTAATTGGCACATCAGCAATTAATGACTCAGATAGACGGACGGCAACGACTAAAATTTAACAAAAAAATTTATGAGGGACGGTTTCCTAACAAAAAATTTATGAGGAGTAAAACACAAAATTCACAATTTATTAGGGAGTAAAAACATAATTAACCCTTAATTTATTAACAAGTGTCTTTTTGTTAACAAAACTATTTAATTAAATGTCATATTATATTATTAATTCTACATTGCATATTTAATTAAAAGTTTATATATTTATTTAATTAAGTCTAGTTCAACAAGTCAACTAATGCCCTAGTGGTACGGCTGAATCGAGTTTAATAACAATGGGTTCGACGAACCACGAACTGCTTGGTGTAACAAATATTTATTAATAATAATTATATTTATCATCAAAATTCAATAATTTTTACTATTTAAAATTTAATTTACAAAGCAATAACTTTTCTTGATTATTTAAGTAAATTGATTTAAAAAAAGCCTTATTGTCATGACAATAACTATTTATTTTGGTTGTGTTTTGAAGATGTGGAGCAAATATGAGAGAGCTATGAGTGAGTTTAGGTTAAAAGGGAATGGACCCTCTCATTTGTAATTTTCACATGACAAGATCATGTGTAATCTTTTACCATCAATTTTTTCATTGCTATGTCATGTATGGGTCCCCATTTTAAATTGATGGTAGGAGATCACACATGATCTTGTCATGTGAAAATTACATGAGAGGATCCATTCCCATGTTTAAAATGAGATTTTAGGGTTTAATAAAGGGAAAAGGGATAAATTAGAGATTAGGACTTTTTTGACCAAGTTTAGAAATTTCAGGAACTAATTTGAACTAAAGTTTTGTCATGTCACTTCACACTAACGGAAATTGAGTGAAAGACTAACTTGATTCACGTCTTACACTTGGCATGGACTAAATAAACTCATTTTCAAATTCAGGGATAAAAGTGACTCACGCTTACACTTTCAAGGACTAAAGTGACCATTTCCCCGTTAAAATTATATAGCTCAAAATAAAACAATATGTTCAACAACAATCACAACAATCAAACATTTTCCCACTAGGTGAGATCGGTTAGATGAATCAATGGCACCATTATACCCTATCATAAAATATTGTGTTCAAACACAGAAAGACAAGTTTGGTGCTAACATGACATCACACCAGCTGCATAGTCAGCCGTTCGATGTCTTTCACATCAAAGATAGGCATGGGTGACCATTACAAATTTACAATAAAACAACATGCACAATGCAACACATGTAAGATAACTAAAAGTATATGATGCAACGGCAAACATTTCCAGAGATGTATGAATGAGAAATGTGTTGATCCACCTGTTTCTATTGAACTTAACTCCAAAATCATTTCATGGATAAACACAATTCAAAATTTCAACAAATGCCATTAACTTAAATCATGGCAAGACAAAGAGACAGACAGAGAGAGACAGAAAGACCACAACATTTACCATTGATGCCTCAGCAAATGAAGAATTACCTGACTAAGAACGGCAACATTGCCAAAGTCCACATATGCAATTCGTCCATCACGCATGGCAAAAATATTTCCAGGGTGAGGGTCGCCATGAAATAATCCAAATTCCAACAATTGTCGCAAGGCAGCACTCACACCAATTGTTAGAAATCCATCAATATCAAGACCAGCATTTTTGATGGCCTGAACCAAAAGAAAGGAAGTTATTAATGAAGACCATGTTGCTTGGTAATAGAAATAATAAATAGCAAAAGCGCCACCAATTAAATTAAACAAACCTGTGGATTGGTGCACCTAATTCCATCAATCCATTCCATTACTAAAACACGTGGACCAGAAAGTTGTTTGTACACCCGAGGAATTTTGACCGTAGGGTCATCTTTAAAATTCTCAATAAAGTCTTCAAGATTACGGGCTTCCTGAAATAAACATAAAGAAATCAGTACATTAATTTAAAACAAATATACACAGAATCAATAACACTCAATATGCCAAGAAACACTCTTTTATGGTGCATTGACAAGTTCAAAGCATGCATCAATTACTGTAATTTATACAAGGGAGTCCTGAAAGTTACCAAGGTATAATCAAGCTCTTCCAAAAGCTTTTCACCAAATTCATCAACAATCAGCTCAGCATTACAACCCAATTTTTGTATACTAATGCCATTTAAGAATGAAGCCAGAGTACGGAATAGGAAAAGATCTCGATATATTATAGGCTCTATCCCAGGCCTTTGAACCTGCAAACACACCGAAGTATGTCTTTAGAAGTAGATTTAACCTTGTTCTAAAATGTTGCTTACGCACCATTGTTTATTTTTTAGAAATACATATTCAGCACTTTACAAGCAGAAAAAACAAACAAGTAGTTAGACTTGATGAGTTAAAGCTGTATTTGCCAATGATAGTTAGCAAAATAACAAACAGAATATAAACTAGAAAGGAGGAAAGTCAAAATTTGTATACCAAGCTAAACAAAAACATTTTATTTTAAAAAAAAAATGGAACAGTACAGGCAAGCCGTTACCAAACAGTCATCCCAACAAAAATACAGTTATTCTGATTGGTTTTTTAAAAAATTAAAAATTATTAGTTAATCATGATATGGAGATTGTAATATGAATTGATGCCATGTCAGAACTTATTATCAGGTTTGAAATGAAAACATCAAAAGGTGAGGTCAAGGAAACCTTGATAGCAACATCCTCGCCAGTGGCACGTAAAGTAGCCCGGTAAACTTGACCCAAACTAGCAGCTGCTATTGTCTCTGATGAAATTCTGCTGAAAACAGCTTCAAGGGGCTGACCCAGTTCCTCCTCTATGATATCAAAGGCAATCTAGAACATTTGTAAGCCACACATCAGAATTACAATATCAAGATGATTAATGGTATGAAAACTTCTTAGCATACACAGAATCAATTAAAAATAGTTGATCTCATTAAGAAGTTTTACTTGATTGGGAAAGGAAGGAACATCATCTTGAAGAATGCAAAGTTCATTCATATAATCTTCTCTAATGATGTCTGGCCTATTTGCAAGGACCTGTCAAATGGAAGAAAACTTATTATAAACTGGAAAACACAAGCATAACACTTCCATGGCATGGCCGAGTATAAAACTAAACAACTTCACACCTGACCAGCTTTGATAAAGGACGGCCCCAGATCGCATAAGAGGTTCCTAAGCTGTCGAGCACGATATGGAACAACCTCTTCATCCCTTCCAACTAGGAAATCGTATGTCAAGGTAGACCAGTAAAATCCCAGACTCCAAACTATCTCCACTCCCCGCAACATAAGTGACAAAATAGCCCCTCTTGATTCTAATACCTTATTCCTCACCTAATAACCAACAAGAAAAAAAAAAGTATTCAAACAAAAAATGCTTCAAGTTAGAAAATAATCATCCTGCAGATTAAAATAAATTTGTTTAGTTCACTACCCTCCCAACGCGAGATACCACTGTCCCTTCTACCAACAAGGACAATGAATTTACTATGACAATTACATTCATGTCAATACCAGCATGTCTTGGGTATTTATTACATTTTAGACCATAAAGTATAACCTTAAACAAATCACTAACGTCTTCCCTCTCATTTGGAAACTTACAAGTACAGTAGTAATTCTAATCAAATCAATAGTGATTCCAGTGGTTTCACTTCCTCCCGAGCAACGTTTAAAATTTGAGTATGGTAAATGAAAACATTAGAGAGATCCTTACCCACAGTGAGATGACTCTACCTGAGTCAAATTAAAATAAGATAAAATCTACGCTTTACAGATAACAAAAACTGTACAGTTCAAAATTCGAAAGAAAATAAAATTAGAAGGAAAAAGAAAAAAAAGTAAACTGAATTTGCAGAGAGAATGAACCGTCATAACAAGTCATACTATCTCGGGAGAGTACTTGCGGAAAGGGATGCAGACGCCGCGCTCGATGTCAAGCTGCTCCAGCGCGCTGCTCGACGACTTGCTCAGCTGCAAAACATCCTTGCCGCTGTTCGAGGCAGCGCTTCCCGTAGCGGCGGAACCCGAAATTCGCGCCTGAAGTAGCTTCTTGCCTCTCCTTCCCCGGCTTCTATGAAATGGCAACGATTGAAACGAAGAAGAAGAAGAAGAAGGAACCGAAGTTCGCGGTGATGGTAGCATGGTCTTGCGGCAGAGACGCTCTTGAGCCTTGGCACGTGGTTTCCTTTCGCGGTGGTGAGGAACAGTGTATAAGGAGAAGGAGTTGGTGCAGATGGACTCCATGGATGTACGGAATTGAAGCTGAGATCGAGAGGGTGGAACTTGTGGAGCCCTAGATTGAGGAAGAAATTCACTTGGGGGGATCAAATAACTGAATAACCAACCTCTGTATCAAAAATTAGAATTTATATATATATATATATATATATATATATATATATATATTCGTTTTAATAAATATTCATGCAAGAGGGATGGAAGGAGGATTTACAGGGTGGGGGTTGGGGTGAGACGATAGCCACACGAAAAGAAAAAGCGGAAATACTTTGCCTGGTTTGGTCCACGTGGCCTAAGTGCCTAACGAAGCAGCAGCCACATTCCACCTCCCATATCTGATGAGAAATGGTTATGTTGGAGTTTTTTTTAGACGATGGTGGTGAGAAAAAGACAAGAAAATGTCTCATAATTAATTCTTGCAAATTTAATCTTTAAATTTTTGTTCACTTACAAATAAACACCACTAATCACTAACTTTCTTAGTTAAATCTTTAAATTACAATAATTCTCATAAAACCTTATGTCAAATTATATTTAGCCTATTATCAATTAAATATTATTTAAAAACATATTAAAAATTAAAATAGATTTATAATAATCACATTTTTTCTTACGAGAAATATCAAAGTAAATTAAATTATTTTTTGTCATATGATTTATTTTTTTGAAATATATTAATATTTAAAAACAAACATTAGATGGGAAAATAAAGAAAAAATTTGTTAAAAAATGGCATAAATTTTGATACTTGATACTCTTTATATCTTGTTAAGTCATAGTAATACCATTGTATTAAAAAAATTGTTGTAACCCTATAAATTAATTAAAATTTTTATAACTTTCTGTGATTATTTATAAGTGAATTAAAGTTTAAGACTGTATTTGAGAGATTTGGTAGTTGATGATGATTATTTTCAAGTGACTGAAAGTTTAAGGATTAAATTGAAAATTTTAAAAGTTTAAGATACCTACTTACAATTAAGTGAAAGTTTAGGGAATGTAGATGCTATTTTCCCTTCTTCTTTTCTTAACAAAGTTGGTATTTTTTAAACAAAGTTAGATTCTTATTCTAAGCAAGGAATATGAAGAATGAGCGCTACAAAAAACAGTCCAGCGCACAACAAGGCAAGAAAAATACATCTCGTAGATTTACAAAGGCAAAAAAATAAGGTTTTCTCAAACCCTTGAAGCCCTGTATAAATAGAACATTAGCACTTCAACCCCAAGCGAGCATAGTGACGATTTGGAGTGAAGAAGCAACCTTAAGAGAAAACTCAAGGAGACTCCATGATCTCCCAAATCAATTGAGAGTTCATCCTCTTTTATTTCTCTTATGTATCTTCCCCCTTTATGTTTGTATTTCTTCTCCCTATCATGAAATAATTCCTTTCTAGTTAGGGAATGGATGGAAATTCTCCAATGACTATGTTATAAACCTATTAATCTCTATCCAATTACGGTTTTTTCTAATTAGTGTATGCTATTCGATTACTATTGCACTGTACTTGTATGCTTGATCACCATATAGGTAGTCTGTATCCATGCATGAGACTCGAGAGAGAGAGGTTGCGAGATAGGATGAGGTTTAGCAAAACATAGGTTAAGCATCTCATCGAGAAGGTTTATCGCAACTTGTGTGGTCATGTGAGGTCCCTAAGCAATTGCGCTCCCAAGGCGTTATGCGTCTTGGCTAACATACAGAACATGCCTCTAAGGGCCTTCGGGATTCCCAGGTCCTTCAAGACCCTTGCTAAGGTCTCACTAGCCCTTCCTAAGGACACCTAAAGGTGCGATGTAACATCCCGCTTTTTCCTTAGTAAAGATTTCGCACAATAAATAAATATATAAGTAATGTAATTAGACTAGAATTTTAAATCCCAATTTTATTTCCCAAAAATGTCAATTAAGGTAATAGTTCGTGTTCGCGAAAATTCGCAAACACCAGATTAATTACATTTTGTCACTGAAATTTAATTATGCATCAAAGGTATCTGTAAATAACACTTTTATGAAAATAAATTTACAAATACCTTGGATGAACTTAAATTCCTCATTAGAAAAATTAGTAGATCACAATGGTGTGATCAAAATATTTTTAGGACACCCGTACACGAACAACTAACGACCAAACACAACCAAACACGAACCAAGAAAATCACAAAACCCACGGCTACCAACCCCTTTCACGCAACACACACACACACACAAAATCCATGTCAACATGGTCAAAGATGGCAACTCATCCACCTAAGCTTCATCTTTATCTCAATTTACTTCTTTTCTTTTTCTTTTATTTTTTCCCAAAAATGGGCCAAGCCAACCGACCCTTGGCCTCTATAAATAGCCACTCAGTGGCTTTCAATTTCCCTTTCATTTATTCATCTGTTCCACCTAAATACGTTTTGTTCGTGCACTCTGTCATTACGCTGCCGTAACCGAAAAATAGCAGGAAAAGCTCAACGCTCGTGGGAACCTCGTCTCGCTACCAACCAATACTCTAAGGAAGTGGGTAAAACCTAGCCTAATCACCTCCTTGGTGATCTATCTGTGTTTATGTGAATATATGAAGACATGTCGTATTTTGTGATATATGTTGGATAATGATGCATGCATGATTTTATGGAGTTGAAAATATGTTGGAGTGGTGGTTAGAATTATGTGATGTAGCTCTAAGAAGTATGCATGGGAATGGTTTTGAAGAAAATGGAGGGGGAAACAAAAAGTACAAAGTTGTGACCTGTTTCACGCCTAGAGCGCCGAGCGACCAAAGAGGTACGCTGAGCGCAGGTCATTCGAATGACTATGCATAGTCATTCGAATGAATCACTGATTTTTCTGAACTGAGAGCAAAATATTCAAGTCATTCGAATGAATCACCAATTTCACTAACCCGAGAGCCAATTTTCCTTGTCATTCGATTGACCTAGGTTTTTAAACTCTCAGTTTTCAATTTCTTATTCATATAGGTGAGTATCCTGTATTATGTGTTAAAGTTATGTGAATATGCATCATGAGGACTTGGTTGTCGTTCAAGCTTTAGGATAACCTTAGAAAACTAGAAGTTATCACCTAATTCTATTACAGATCATAATTGAATCTTAGGGGAGAATGTGAGGGCTTAAGAAGGTTCCGGCCACAATCGGCCCAAAAGACCTTGAAGATAAGTACATAGTTATATAATAGAGAATCCCCCTCTCGTGGCACGTCCAAAGGACAAGCCCCTTGCTAATCCCGTCAGGTGGATTGGTTTATGACAGACACAGGCCTACGCATGAACGAATGCCTACAGTCTCATACTAAGAGAAAAGAACAAGTACAGGTGTCCCCTGTGTAGGGTTATAAAAGTCAAGGAAAGTCAAAGTGCTAAAGAAGGCAAAGTAAAGTTATGAAAGAAAACAGAGATTAAAGAAGGTATGAGTCCAACCTAAAAGGAAGGATGAAGTTATGTTACCTCGAGGAACAGACAATAAGCAGGGTTATACATCACGGGTGGACGATAGTCCTAGGGTGTACCATACATCGCTTGTGGACGAAGGTCTTAGGGTGTATAGTACATCACGTATAGACGGTCCTAGGATGCATACGACTTCACGTGTGAACGACGGTCCTAGGATGTAGACTATATCGCGTGTGGACGGCAATCCTAGGGTGTACAATACATTGCGTGTGGACGACGATCTTAGGATGTATAGTACATCGTGTGTGGACAGTCTTAGGATGTACAATACATCGCATGTGGACGACAATCATAGGAGGTATAACATGCTGCATATGGACGAGGGTCCTAGGGTGTACAAGGAAGCAAGACAAGAAAACGAAATAAGAAGAGGCAATAAGGTAAACGGTATGAGAAAACCCAAGAATTTCCCCATGCATGAGATATGTGTTGAACGTGATGTTATGTCCAAGTGTTGTGGCATATCAAGTGAAATTGTATCACGAGATGGCCCTGGTAGTGCAAGTACTTGGGTAAGTGAAACAGTAGCACGATACCCTGATGATCAGGAATAGAAAGTAAGCAAATTTATACATAGGTTAAGCAAGAATAGATTCCCCAATTACCCAGCAATTAGATGAAGCTGCTCAGGACTAGCATGGATAATAATAAGTATGGATTTTACTATGTTATGACACCTAGAGACTCTAACACCCTAGCTAGCTAGCCTACGCTTAAGTCGCAAACTTGCTGACTAAGTTGTTATTTGCTTTGGTGGGGATAATACTTAGTCTCGTTTATACTTTAAAAATATTGTTACCCAAAATATGGACCAAATTAAAATTTTCCTTGTGCGTTACATAGAGTAAATTAGGAGCCTTGTTGCGTTAGACCATACATTGCGAGCAAAAATATAACATGCTTAACTATAAATAAAGATATAATTAATACATGCCAAGATAACAAACAACGGTCCTTCATAGATTCATAAGCAAATACATAATTAGTATTATAAGTATTAAGTGCAAATATCACATAGAAGTACAAGTACACATATATAATCTACTAGCTAATCGTCTAGTCTTCATTCATCCTCCCTTGGGAAGGTTCTTCCTCATGTAGCTCCTCTCCTTGTCCCTCGTCGAATCCTGAAGTCATGGATGAGTGGGGTGAGAACATAGCGCTCTTAGTGGGAAGCCTTAGGGATTAGGGGATTCCTTATCCTCATTCACGCTTCAGGCCGCTCAGGGTTTTCTAGGTGTTACAGTTATACTATATCCCTACTATTTATTAATATTCATGCTAAGCCTGAGCAGGTTTATCTAAATTATCTATGTGACTGGGGAACCTATTCTTTATTAACCAGTTCATCTGTTCTCTACCTTACTTCCTAAGTCACATATAATCACATAATTCACATAATCACACAATAAGCTTCAGTGTGCGTCCACTTATAACCTTGCCCATTTTAATTATAAGCTTCCACACATCCCCTTATGTACAATTGTATATCACTTAGAGCACATACTCAAGCTCAACCCCCGCGTAGCGGTGGCCTACCGCCATAAGCTTCATTTTTGTCTCAGTATCGTGAAGACCAGTCAGCGCTTAACCTGAGTAGCTCACGATAGGAGAGTCCGTCCTTATGCTAGGGATGGCGAGGGGATCCTACCCCGTCCTTATGCTAGGGACGAGATAATCCCAGAGTTCAGCTTGCCTTTCCTGCCGGCTAGTGGCACAGCTAGGAAAAGAATCCTTTAACCTCATCCTCTTTTATTTCCTTTTAGGGACTTAGTGACGTAATGCCCTATTCCTTTTCCAGTCAACAGTCCATATATCCAGTTCACAGTTCATATATCCAGTCAACAGTTCACATATTCAGTCAACAGTTCATAAAACCAGTCGACGGTTCATATATTTCATCAATAGTTCATATATCTAGTCAACAGTTCATCTTAGCATACTTAGTTCAATTAGTAGATCCATCGATAATTGCTAGCAGTATGAAAAACTATGTTTAAGAAAAGTGTTTGTGTTCAGAAAATGACAAGTTTTGAAATGGGGATTCTGAACTTCAGTCAGGCCGCTCAACGCATAGAACGTGTCGCTCAGCGCACTGGTTGCTCAGCGCTACCTGACGAATTTCAGCCCCTAATTCCTGCAATTTTCCATGTTCCACAAGTTTCCTCAAAATAAATCTTCAAAATATTTCTTCTATCATTCATCATCCATTTTTAACAACAATAAACATACTTCCATCGTAAATCCATACTTTCCCAACAACCAATTCATAAAGCACATAGAACATAGAACATCTGGCATGTATAACACATATTCACATATAATCATAATAGTTCATCAAGGAGGCATTAAACAAGAAAACCTAGCAACTAGTAAAACAGACGTCTGGTTTCTGTCAGAAATTAGCGACCATAAACCGGAGAGGTTCAAGACCCTACCCCAAAGTTTTCGGTAGCCCTAAGATCATTTTTCATGTCTAAAAACTCAGATTTTGAACCCCACTGCACAAAATTCCAGTTTTGCCCCTTTTTTCAAAATTACCATTTTGCCCCCGTAAACGCTCTGTTTTCTTTGGAATTTTTGTTCTAAAAAACCCCAATGGACTCAAGACTTGTCCTTAAGGTTTTTGATAGTGATAAACCCATATTTTCTGAAAACAAACCCAGTTTTTCAGTCTCAAGACGTGAATTCCCATTTTGCCCTTTTTCACAAAAACTCCGTTTTCTGCCTGTTTGCTGAGAAATTCACCGGGAACTCCAAAAATCATAAAACTTGACATCCCCACTCAATTTTTTGTGTAGAACTCAAATAAAATTAGTTTTTCATGATAAAAATCCCAGCATACAATTCCCTTCAAAATCGTGCCATAGCCCTAATTTCAGCTTAGGCTTTCCTAATTTCTGACAGAATCACAGACAGCATCAGCAAGTCCAGACAATCATCAACAACAAATATATACCAAGGTCACATAAAAGGCATCTTAACAACATATATATCTAGCATAAAACATAGCACAAACATCATCATACATCTTAAATCACATAAATCGAGCAGAGCTTTGACAAAGTTTCCAAATTTTCTCTCAATTTTCAGATTTTGGGGGTATTTATAGGCCTAGGGACGAAATTTCCCTTTCCAATTTTTCCCTTGGGGCAAAATTCCCAAAATGCCCTTATTTTGTCTTATTATATATGTCCTTTTCATGAGTCATATGGTGACTCACCATGTTGGACTTTGACTTGGCCAAGTGGCCACCTTCTTGGCCGTGTATGGCCTTGTGTGTTGGCCACTTTTTGTGGCCAAGAATTAACGGGTTCTGAAAGATAAATTTTGATCAGGTTTTATCGTTTCCGGTCCTGGTACTTCGCGTACGGCTGTTCTAAAAATATTTTGATCATGTCTTTGTGATCTCCTAATTTTTCCAAGTATTATTCTAGGTTCATTTAAGGTGTTTGTAAATTCTCGTTTGTAGCTGTACCTTTTACAGGTACTTTGGACGCGCGGTTGTCCTCAAACTGAGTAGAATTTCTTCTACAGGCACTTTTAACCCAAAGGCTTGTGTGAGGGCTTGTTCTCCTATTTAATTTATGAAATCTTTGCTAAGGGAAAAAACGGGATGTTACAATGAGCGGCAGAATCATAATTGAGTAGAAAATGAATAGTGATGCCCAAGGATTTCTACTGAGGACGCAATGTTCTCACCCCTCACTCATTTATGGTTCCAGGCGAATACGACAAGTGCACCGCATCATAGGAGGACTGAAGGTCTAGGTGTCAAGAGGGTGCAAAGAAGCGAAAGGACTATAGTCTATAGTTACGCGTCGTAGCGTTTAGTTATGTTGTATTTTTTATTAGCTAAATGCATTAACTATGCCATTTACTTCAAGGGCAATATTTGTAATATGTAAGTATAAACATATGTGCGTATAAACATATGTGCAACTATTTCTGGACCTGTATGTATGAATTTGTATTACGCTTCCTATGTTTTGATGTGATTACTTATCTGTTACGCTATTAAATGCTTAAGTCTTGTAGACTCTATCGCTTTGTATATATGTATATCTAATTGAACGCCTATGGTTCATAATTTACGTTTTAATAAAGAAAGGAAAAAGTTTTCAAATTGGTCCATATTTTCAGTAAGAAAATATTTTCAAGCATAAATATGGGGCTAGAAGTATCCCAACCAAAGCAGTTAATAACCCTGTGAGCCTTGTTTACGACTATAGTATAAGCAGCAAGTAGGGGTGTTACATGCGAGACATCACAATAGTGCTTCTATAGAAGATCATATTAACTATCTCAGGTTGGTCTTTGAGCTCTTGTGAATGCACAACCTCTACCTTAAGACGTCCAAGTGCACCTTTGCAGCCAACAAGATTGAGTATCTTGGCCATGTGATTTCTAGATAAGGAGTAGCCAGTGAACCCTCAAAATTAACAATAGTTGCAGATTAGTTGATTCCCAGCTCACTTAAGCAATTAAGAGGGTTTCTTGGGCTTTCAGGGTACTCCTAAAGATTTATGAAAAGTTTTGGGCAGATTGCCAAACCCCTGTCTGGCTTGTTAAAGAAAGATAGTTTTGTTTGGAGTGAGGCAACCACTATTTCATTCAACCAGTTGAAGAAAGTCCTCGTTACATCTCTTCTTCTTGCATTTTTCTAACATGTCAAAGCCATTTTTGGTAAAGACAAATGCCTCTAGAACGGGCATTGGGGGTAGTCCTCATGCAAGAGAATCACCCTATAGCTTACTTGAGCAAAGCCTTGGGTCTCAAGCATTAAGCATTACTAGTTTATGATAGGGAACTTTTGCCAGTGGTGCATGTTATTCAAAAGTGGGGTACTTACCTTTGCAACAAGCCTTTCACTATCAAGCTGATAATAAAAGTCCTAAGTTCTTATTGGAGCAGAGGCTAGACACTCCATTTCAACATGTTTGGATGGCTAAGTTTATGGGATTCGAATTTAGTATACAATACAAGGAGGGTAAGGTGAATATGACAATAGATGCTTTCTCAAGGAGATCAGATTATGAGCTTTTAGCCATCACGCTCACCAATGTCCACTTTGACTTCTATTCTTAAATCAAGCAATCATGGGTGGCAAACAAGGGACTCACAAAAATTATTGAACAATTGAAACTCAACCCTTTTTTCCATCCTAAATTTACATGGCACAATGATGAACTTAGGATGAATGACAAATTAACAGTGGGTAATGATGAAGATCGTAGATAGAAGATACTGCAATGGCTGTACAATTCTACAGTAGGGGGACACTCAGACAGAGATGACACTATGGCCAGAGTAAAATCACTATTCTATTAGAAAGGATTGATTAAATATATGAGCCTACATGTAAGAAATTGCAACATATGTAGGCTTTGTAAACCTGATTTAGCTACACGTCCTGAAATGTTGCAATTACTCAAATTCCAAAGAGCACAAAATAGAATGACATAACAAGCAAACCACAACAAAAGTGATAGGCAATTTTCAATCGGGGATTATGTCTTCCTAAAACTCCAACCTTACAAGCAACACTCACTCCAACCAAGAGTTGCTCACAAACTCTCTCCAAAGTACTATGGGCCTTACCAAGTGGTTGAGAATTGGTAATGCAGTCTATCAGTTGAATTGGCTTCCCAATTCCTTAATCCACAATGTGTTCCACACTTCTCAAAAGAAGAAATGCAGCAATGTTGCTGATGCATTATTTACTCCAGCTATTGACTTATCCCAAGTATAAGGGGGCTAAGGGAACCTAAGGAAATTCTACGAAGGAAGATGGTTATAAGAGGCAAGGCTGCAACCAAGGTCCTAGTCAAATGGAAGAACCTTCCCACTATTGATGCAACCTAGGAATTTTATGATCAGCTCATAACCAACTATCCAAACCTCAATCCATGAGGATAAGGATGCTTTGATGGGGCGAGTATTGTTACAACTTTTTTTGAATTCAATAAAAAATGTAAATTACCATTGTAGGCTAGCCATTGTGGTCTATCATAGGTCTTTTTAATTGAGTCTAGCATATGTTTTCCTTTTCTAATTTGAGAGAATATAAGATCATTGGTGAGCAGGCAAGGATTGCACATAATCTTAGATAGATTTAGTGGAGCCATTTCTATTAGAACGGCTTACTTGTTGCTATGTAGTGAGGCCTTCAGAATGTATCCATCATCTCGAATCATTAATGAAATATTTCTCTTCACTTAATTCTCTCTTTATCCCTTTGATAGATCTCCAACGGATTGAATTCTTACTCCTCCAATCCCTGGTGTTTATCTTTTAGTTCCTCATATTCTTAGCAATCCCTTTGATTAACTTCCATTTACTTATCGAAGTCGTGTTGGACGTTGAGAAGGCCGCCTAACAGGGAGCAGTAGACAATGTCGCCGAGAGAGGGTTTGCGTTGAAAGATGTGAGGTATTTGGTATTAGTTTTTATTTTAAATTTTATAAAAATGATAATTTTGCTCCTACAATACATTACATGCTAAGTACATGCGAACTAACAAACATTTTAGATGATTAAAGTAACAAAATGCCTTATTTACACCATTTAAAAACCCTCGGACGCTAAATTGCACAATTTTAAACATTAGGAGGTCAAGTGTGCATAATTTACATTGCCAGGGTAAGTTGCTATTTTCCTTTAAAAATAAAAAGAGATAAAGCAAAGAACAAAGAAAAAAAAATGGAGATCAATTGGATCAGATCGCAGAGGGTGAGAGGAGAGCGGTAAAGCGGAAACCCTAGGCGGGAAAAATCAAGGCAATTAAGCATTTTTGGCGGGAAACAATATAAAACCGCTCCACTCCGTTCCTTTCAAATCAATTCATATCTAACGCATCGAGTTACCCATTACTCGCTCACTTCTCACTCTTTTTCTTTTTCTTCTTCTTCGTCTTCTCTCTATCTCTAGGGTTTCCCAGATGTATTCCAGCTCCCAATTCGAAGCCGCCGCCACCTTCTCCGGCGGCGGTTTCGTGTCCCAAGCCACCAACCCCAACGATTCATCCTCTCCTGCACCCGCTAAAGTAAGCAAAGCCACTTTCTCACCTCTTCTATTTTCATTCTCAATTGTTTGCGTTGCTGTAAAAAAAAAAAAAAAAGAAACCGTGAAAAACAAAAAGCCTTAATAGGGTAACAAAAATGAAAATGAATACCGCGCCTGTACTCTTTCGCTTGTTAATTCTGTCGACCAACTAATTTTGTTTTTTCACCAATTTTGATTTTTCCCTTCATTTATAGAGCCGTGGAACTCAGGGTTTGATTCCGCTGACAGTGAAGCAGATAAGTGAAGCCTCTCATTCTGGTGATGAAAAGTCAAATCTTGTGATCAACGGTGTTGATGTGAACAACGTAAGGTTTAAGATATTCAAGCGTAACTCATGTGCCTTGTACTTTAGTTTGGTTAAATATTAGTTGCGGCACGATCGGTGAAGTTTGCTTCTTCTTCGTTATGATTTTTTCTTGGTCTATTAATCGTTTAACTTTTGTGTTAGAGGAATATTTCTGTTGTGTAACTTAGTTTTGGAATTTAGAAAAGTCTGATTGGTCATGGTTTATCTCCCTTTAACATTTATTTTATTTTTGTTCAGGTGACCTTGTTGGGAATGGTGTACGAGAAAGCTGAGAGAAACACTGATGTTAATTTTATTTTAGATGATGGAACAGGGCGAATCAAATGCCAAAGATGGTACAGTTCATGCATACTAACTTTTATCTCAAATTAGATGCCCGTTTATATGTAGTTGTGGTTTGCATATAATTCAATTATTTATGATCTATTTTTTGCAAAAGGTTTCCATAACATATGTTGTGAATAGTTTGTTTTGGGTTTATTGTGTTGTTTTGGGTCCATAACAATTGTTTATTGTTTAATCAGGGTCAATGAGACTTTTGACACAAAGGAAATGGAAGAAATACGGTAAGTCCTTAATTTCGGATGCTAAATTGCTGATAAAGGGTAATATACGAAATGTCTAGCTATTATGTTTCTTACCTTCTCTTATTTTTCAATTATTACAGGGATGGTATGTATGTTCGTGTTTTTGGGCATTTGAAAAGCTTTCAAGGTGCTGTAAGGCTACTTGTTGCCTTCTCAGTCAGGTATGTGTGCTAAACCCATTTTGCTGTATCTTATGATCAATGCTGCCATGGTTGTTTATGTAATTTTAGTTCGAGTATATTAGTTTGTTGCCTGCCTAATGTAATCACAGTAAGAGATATTGGTGGATAAGTATGTGAAAATTGAACTTGAGAGGGAAGTAAGCAGTCAGTTATTAGATGTGCATACGCTCCTTTTTGATAACAGGAGAGGTCCTAAACCAGTTGAGCCTGATTCTTAGAACCATTAAACCTAAAAACAATTACATTTGCATGAGACACAAAGCATTAGTGATTCTTAAAAATGATTTGCCAGATTAAGATCTATGTAGTTCTGCTCTATTTTTTTATTTTGGTCAAATATCTATGTAGTTTTCGTTACTTTGAGAACATGTTTCATATTTGGAAAATTGGCTGGTTATCATGCTTATTTCAATATTGTGGTGACTTTTAACAGGCCTGTGACAAATTTTGACGAGATCTCATTTCACTTAATTGATTGCATACACAATCACCTCTGCTCCAAAGCAAAGGTACCCATAGTTTTCCTATTCTTCCCGACTAATATCTATTAGATTGTAGTATGACAGTTGAGACTGCATAAATTTCCAGGTATTTGATTAGTTGAGAACTGTTTCACATTCTCTCATGTATTGTTCCTTGCTCAAGTGGGGATACATAATAAGTCAATTGAATGCCTTTTTTTAATTGTATTTGCATTATTTTTCTTATTGTAGTTGGAAGGAATCCCTTCTGCAAATCCTCCTCCATCTGACTCATCTTTGAACACTCCTGTCAGAAATGCATCAAATGGATATCAGGCACCATCATCAAATCCAGTATGAGATTTGACATGCCAGTCGCTTTAGCATTAGTTTTAGTTTGATTGGATTGATGATATAATTTTCCTCACCTCAGGTATGTGCACAATATAGTGTGGATGGACTCAAGGATTGTGATAAATTGGTTATTGACTATCTGCAACAGCATTCAGACATGTGAGTTCTACATTGAAAATTTTTTATTTGTATTTATTACCTTTCATTAGGTTTTGATAACTTTAGAATTGTTAAATTCTCAATTGTACAGTACACACTCGTGATGTTGAGAGATTTCAAATTTGTTTTCAAATTGCAGGTCAGATGAACGGGGAATACATGTTGATGAACTATCTCGAGAACTTAAGCTTCCATTGGACAAGATCATGTCATTCCTCTCGCTTTTCTATTTACTTGTCTTGTTATAGGTCTGCATTCCATTCTCTTATGATGTAACTTGAAGCTGTTCATGATGCCAGGTTGTCGCTAAAGATGCTTGGAGATGAAGGTATGGTATACTCCACCATAGATGACTTCCACTACAAAAACGCTTGATGTTTTCGTTCTTCCGAGTAATACAGTTGACAATTGAGCTGGACACCGGGACATGAATCACTGATGCTGATGGTGTTGGTCTATTTTGTTGTAGTTTTCAATAGTGTAGATATGTTTCTGGATCTGTTAATCTAATTTATGCTCTATCGAATGAGACTGTTGATCAGAATGAATTTCTGAACGCTTGTTGGATGATTTAAGAAACACTAGTTGGTTTAATACATCATCTATCTGCCTATTCGGTCAAAGGCCCAAATATTTCTTTGGTGTACTGTAAATGATCATGGTTTTTTACGATACCTCAAGAAAAAAATAGATATTTATCATGTAATACCTAGTTTTAAACTCGGCTGTCAATTGAATTGTCATTTACTGCTTTGAAAATACAAAGAATTGAATTCGTTCAAGAAAATTGAATTCTATTGGGAATTCAATTCTTTTTTTTTTTTTCGGTTGATCAGTGTTTTGTTGATCAGTGTATTTGTTGGGTACTCATTTATACTTCATTTTTGATGAGATTTTAGCTGCCTCTTTCAGACATTGTGAACGTTTATTTGGTGTACTCAAAATCTTTCTCTTATTTCACCGGATTGTATTTACCCATTACTTTTGAGATCCATCGTTTTATGTTATATTGGTAGAGAAATATTTTTACCATATTTTATTCATATATTAATTTGTTGGGGGAATCTTTTATTCATCTATTGGTGAAGACTCTTTGGTTTACTATCTATTTTACATAGTGGAGATATTTTGGGACTTGGTCTCGTGGTTTTTTATCCCTCGCTTTGAGGGGTTTTAACGTTAAAATTTCTAGTGTGTTGATTTACTATTCTACTAGTTTATTTGTCCACCGATTTATTGATCTATTAATTCCACTGTTTATTTTTGTACTCATATTTAATTGTCAAGAAGAGGAAAATGGAATACTTTGATTATTTTTGTACCCTTTCCTATTAAAGTGGTATTAGAGATTTGGTTCGTAAATATGGATGATAAGCTTGGTGTTGGTACTAAGATTAAATTGAACTCTTCCAATTATTTGATTTTGAAGCCTTGAATAGAAGACTTGCTATATTGCAATGATTTGTATGATCCCATTGAGGGTGACAATGCCAAACCAAAAGACAAAACAGATGAAGATTGAGAAAAGATGGAATAGGAAGACAATTGGGTTGATCCAACAATGTGTTAACGACAACATTTTTCAACATATTAGTTTAGAAACTAGTTCTTAGACTTCGTAAACAAAATTGGAAACCTTTTATGAGTAGAAGACTGTGCATAATAAAGGTTTTTTTTATTTTATTTTATACGGAAGCTTGTGAATATGAATTACCAAGAAGACGGTTTAGTGGTAGAGCATCTGAGTAATTTTTAAGGGTGATAAACCAGTTTCTACCATGAACATGACTCTTGATGATGAATTAAAAACTCTAATTTTATTGAGCTATGTTACGAACAATTCGGTCAGTACCGAGATGAGTTGTAACTCGGTCCCTGGTGTAAGTCAGGAATTGAGAGTGATGAACCTCGTCTTCAATCTTCAATCAGAATCAGGATGACGACGGTGGTACCTGCAAAGACACTCCGACGCCCAAGTAGTTTTTTATCTTATGAGTAGTTAAAATGAACAAAACGTACCTCTTGTATGCAGTATCTTTGTTTTATATAGCTTGTCCATGTAAATAGTTGTTTATAGGTATTTAGTATGTGTAGCAGCTTGTAATAGGACATAAATGGGCTGTTTTTAGCCTTGATGATGCTATTGAAGTATAAAACCTTCGTTATAAATGTGTGGGTGACTATTTATAGCCCTTATTATTGTGTAACGGTTACTGTTTCTAAACTGGTCGATCCCAAAAAAAGAGGCACTCAGATTGGTTGTCCTAAGATGTGATAAGGGATATCTCGACATGACATGTCGTGTATCCTTATGTATCTTGGAGACAAGATTTATAAGTTAGGACTAGGTTAAGTCCGCAACATAAGCCCCCCAGTCGACGTGTTTGTAAAGCGCATGTCAAGTTATTCTGAATCAGATTTATTTCCATAAGACCATGACATGTTTATCATATTTGTACCCATCATGACGTTTTTTGGGGAACTGACTCTTGATGTGACCATAGCAGGCTTTGGTTTTCCCTTCTTACATTTTCTTTCCTTCATGCTTTTACCAATTTGCCTAGAACGTTTTGCATTCCGCGACATCTTATCGAGAAAGTTTTAAAAACTTCCACTTACTCCTTTCGCATTCTTCATCTTCTCCACGCTTATTCCTCTCTGAAAATTCTCATTTTTCTCTTCATACACAAATCTCCTACTTTCAATCCTTCGTCTAGTCTTTGTCAAAACTGCACACACCAAACTTTACTCCAACAGTTTCTGCTTCGAATTTCCACCACCTGTAAGCATTTCTCCCCTTTCCTTATTTTCCTTTTCCACTGAAATGTTGAATATGCTAAATACCTGCATAATCTGTGGCTTATTGTTTCTGGAAAAAATTGTTTGTTTCTGGGAAAATTGTTGAACTCCTGGGTGTTTGCATTTGGAGATGAATATGGTGGTTTAGGATTTTCTAGAATTGATCTAATTTGTGGAAACGATATTGTTAGTGTTCTGAGTAAATGTATTTGAAAATGGATACATGTGTTTCGTATGTGGTTTTATGATGAATGATAATACTGATAGTTGACTAATTTGATAGTAGGTTGGAATAGAATTTTGGGGGGGAACCATAGGATTTATTTGTGTTATCCTATTGTTGTATTAACTTATATGTTAGTCATCGTATGTCGGTCCTCACATCTCTAGGGTTTGGTTCCTCCTTTTTGTTGTTTAGGTAATTATGGGCAAAGCTATACCCCTAGACTTCGATATCTATGTTGTGCTGAAGATGCTAAAAAATAAAATTGGGTAAAGCTAGAAGTTTTGATGATGTTGACCGATATGGAAGAAGAACATGTAAATTGTTTCAACTTACTTGGAGGGGTGAGCCGAGAAAAAGAATTTGCCACTTACCATGTCAACCTCTCCTAATGAACGAATTTTTTTCTCCTATGATGAAGGAGATGCTCCTTTCATGTATATGTATGAGTCATTCTTTAATATCATAGGTCTTAGATTACCCTTTAGTGATTTTGATCTTTCTTTCTTAGATGTTATCATAATAGTTCCTTCCCAGCTCCATCCTAACAGTTGGGACTTTATTCTCTCATTCGAGGCTTTATGTGACCATCTCGGTCTACCCCCGACTTTGAATGTTTTTTTTAGCCTGTTTCATTTCTACAAGTAAGGTGATGGTAAAAAGGGTTGGATCTTGCTAAAAGGAAGGAAAGATACGTCCTCCTTCGAGCTTTTTGAAAGCTCTTTCCATAACTCGTTCAAAATTTGATGGTTTAAAGTATATCTTGGAGAAGGAGTTCATCTGTACTTTTTTGATGTGAACGGTAAATCTCGCTTTTCCTTTTGCTGGAACAAAAATTATTTTTGCCTACACCCGGATCCCAAGATGTCAAACTGGGAATAAGCCTTTGTAATAGGACTTGTCAATGCATTCCATAATAACTTGTTTCTCACCAAATGTTTAACTTTAGAATCAGAGCAGAAGAGAGCGTATATTGGTAGACCTATCTGACTTTTCTTGATTTGCCTTTAAATTCGTCCTTTGTTTATATTCTGAATATGATGTTTATTATCTCTTGTTTCAGCTAACATGGCTAACAAAATCACCAACTTTTCTGACATCAAAGCCCTGAAAGCTGCTTCTGTTAGCTTGTTGGCTCCTCTGCTCCTCCTCAAAAGTCTATTGTCCCCCAAGAAGAAAACCTTAAAACGAAAGAAACCTTCAGATGATGTTGTGAGTGTGTCTAACATGCCTGACTTGTCAGCCCCCAAAGATAAACGACCAGGGTCAGAGTCAGAGTTAGAGTTTATCTTTGGCCGAGATATTGAGCCCTCCAAAATTGTGAAATCGCTCTTTCCCTCTCGGGACAGATAGTATCTTGAGAACAAAGACTGAGCTGACATGCTACTTGGTGGGTCTGTGTTCTTCTTTGCGCAACACCCTGATACTCCAAAAATTCTATGAAGACATAGAATCCTTGGAAAAACGTTTCAATTCTTTAACTTTTGTGGCTGAGTCTTCTAAGAAGAATCATGAAGAGGAAAAGAGAAACTATGAACAAATCATCTCTGAGTTGAAAAAAGCTCTTGCAATTGCTGAAGAGAACTTGAGAGATTCTGAAGATGAACTCCGAGTGGTGGAAAATGACATAGATGTAGCTGTAGAAGAAACCAAATCTGCCGAGGGAAAATATCTCAATCTTTTATACCAAATTGAGGAACCCATGCTGGATCAATTAAACTCAGTAATGGATCAAGTCAAAGTGGTTGCTGCAGCTGCAAGGGCGTCAGTGGATTTACTGAAGTTTGTATAGATGGAAAAGTTGAAAATGGAAAGATCATCAAACCTCCTCCTACAACCAAAATTGCTTCTCGGCTAGAAATCTCATCTCAGAATGCAGAAGAATCCAGCCCAGACACTGAAATAACAATATAAAAAGTGTTCCCTGTATTTTGTTCCGACCTATTTATATGTTGGATTAGAACTGAACTTTATTTATTATGTTGTAAATCTAACAATGCTAGACAATATTTATGTTTATTTTGCGCATGTTTTATGGTACTAGTTAAAACATTCCCTTATGTTCCATCGCTTCATACATGCTTTATGCTATTAGTCAAGACGTTTATAGTACTAGTCAAGATGTTCCCTTCTTATGTCGTGGCATATATTTTATCATGACTTAACATCATTTTAGCATATGAATCGTTTGTATAATTTTTTCACAACCGAACTTATTGGCGTCTCAGATAAGTCCGATGTTTATCATACATATTGGTACATAATGTTTAAACAATCAATAATAATAATAAATGAAACATGAGATTTTTATTAAAAGGTGGACCTCATTAAAACCTTCTCAAGAAAAACTCCCCTGAGGACAAAACTTGAGTGAGGAAAAAGAGTATCCTTGTAATGCTTACAAATAAAACTTGGGGATGTACAACAACGGCTTGGACACTAGGATAGTCATAATCCTTTATCCAATACAGATGCGTTTATATCAGAGGCTTTGTTTCCCTATGAGTGTTCATTTTTGTCTTGACTTGATTAGATTTGCATTTGAAGTGTCTTGATAAGGGTATTGTTGATAATGGAGGATTCAGTATATGGGATTCGTAACTATGTGAGTTGACTTGGATTAGATTCTGATTTTGGTTTTGATTGTTCTTGTTTCCCTTAATTTTTTTGAGGCAGGTAGTTTTTTCTCCTTAAAAAAATAAGGAGTTTGTCCCGCTAGGTTTTTCTTGGGGAGGTTTTGATGAGGTTTTTTCCTTATACTTGTCGGGCATTGTTGAGTTTCAGTGGGTTTTGATGGTTCTTGATGCTTTGTACTGACTGATTTGGGTCTTTTGTTCATGAATAAAGTATCCTACTTAATTAATGTTTTTTTTAAAGTTTGCCATTCGAACCTTAGTCAATGGTATGGTAGCGGATCCACTACAATGCAACAACCTGCCCCTCACTGAATTTTTTGGTGGCTTTGCACTTCGACAACTTTTCCTGGTAGTCGCCGTTGGCCCAAATCTCCCACATACTAGGGATGGAGATAGAAATCAGACAAGGGGGCCAAAAAATAATAAAATATATTATAAAATAAATATTATAATATATATATATATATATATTAATATGTGGAAAGATAAATAATTTTAATTAAGTAAAGATAAATATAATTTTGTTGTTGTTGAATGTTCGATACATGGAATGAATGATATGATGCAATGTTTCATAATTATGCTAGAAAAAAGGGTGATTAAATTCATAACTTCATAGTAAATAAGATTGTTAGAACTATATTAGAATGTGTTGATTTGATTGCTTGATGCCATCTTTTTACAATATCGTTAGAACTATACAAAATTCAAGTTTAAATTCAGTTAGAACTAGAGCAAACAGGAACTTAAGCCTAAAAGTAATTCATTTGTATTTAAAAAAGTTAAATTATTAAAATAAAAAAGTTCATAATTTAGTTAGAATTATAGAAATGAGGTATATTAGAACTTTACAGGTATTCAAGTCTAAATGTGGTTCCTTTGTATTTTAAAAAATCTATGTAATTAAAACCAAAATGTGCATTGAGTGGGAGTAGAACCCAAAGGGTGGGTGGGTTAGATGGCAAAACAAGCCACTAAGCTATCAAGCCTTTCTATTATAGCTATGCATTAGTGTGTGTGTGTATATATATATGTAGTAATTTTGGAAATTCACGGGGGCCCACAATCCCTACAGACCCTCCTTAGATTTGCCCTTGCTGCAAACCCCTCAAAGTTAGGGTCATCCATTTGGTGGGGTCGTTATCCACCCCTTTCTTAATGATAGTGTACATATCCTACAAGTGGCGTCCTTCTCTATACTTGAAGGCATGCCATATCCTGCCTAATTCATTGACATCAATGATCAAATGCTCCTACACTCAATAAAATTAACATTAATTACATACTAATAAAACTTTTTAATTAACTAGGGAAAGAGGTGCCAACAAGGGTTTGAAACCCTAGTAGAATAAGACTATGTTGTGTTTTTTCTGTTAAACATCATGGAAAAACAGATAAATGGAACACCAGAAAATATAAGAGAAAGATATATAACAGAGAAATAACAATTGTATTATCTAAGTTGTCTTATATCTGAGATGATTTATAATAGAAGGTGAGCCTATTTATAAGCTGAAAACACAATGGCCAAAACACAAATCAAATCAAATCAAACATAATATATATTATTCTTAACACCCTCCCTCAAGCTAAAGCTCTGAGCTTTCAGCTTGTCACAAGCGAAGGTTGTTAAGGGAAAAAAAGAGCTGTGCCAAGGACTTGTCCGGAAAACAACGGGGACTGCACAAAGGCAGCAATAGGCAACATCGGAGACTGCACAGAGGCAGCGATATGCAACATACGGAGACTGCACAGAGGCAGTGTTAGGCAACATCGGAAACTGCAAAAAGCCAGCGATATACAACATACGGAGACTTCGGAGGAGTTACCACCGGCCACTTTGTCGAAGAAGATAAAAGCTTGGAGACGACGATGGAGAGGGCGATGCGGTCGAGGTGGAAGTCTGAGGTGAGGGAGGCGGCGCGGCAGATGTCGAGGATGTGCTTGGGGTTCTTCTCGAAGGAGTCAGGGGAGAGAATGAAGGAGTAACAGCGGAGGTGGATGTGGCAGAGACGAGATTGCTCACAGAGAGTGCCATAGCTCTGATACCATGTTAAACATTGTGGAAAAGCAGATGAATGGAACAACAGAAAATATAGGAGAAAGATAGATAACAGAGAAATATCAATTGTATTATCTGAGTACTTGTCTTATATCTGAGATGATTTACAATAGAAGGTGGGCCTATTTATAGGCTGAAAACATAACGGTTAAAAACAAATCAAATCAAATCAAATCAAACATAATATATATTATTCTTAACAGTTTCATTTATGCAAATTAATGTTGATTGATTGAACAATTTAGATTACGTTGTAGGGAACTTGATGCTAGGCAAAGAAATAGAAAGAAAATTAGAAGAACAAGAACAACACACTCAATACACCTTTGAAATCTACCTAAGATATATACTAAGCGAAGATAAGCACTCAATCGTAGGTTGTAAGAGAGGGTATATTATTTTACTCAAAATGACATGCTTCAACAATCACTAAATGCACTTATTTATAGTAGTGAAGGTACAACCCCTCTTTACCTAAGCATTTATTCTAGTCAAGACTACACACCTTCAAACCTTTGGAAATCACAAGCCTGCAATGTCCTAGCATTGGAAACCATAAAATTATTTTTCCAAAGGACATAAAAATCATAAGACTCGTGACTTAAAGACTATTCAAATTAAGCAATTGGACAAATGTGATAATAACACTTAGAAATCTCCATCATTCTCCCCCAATTGAAAAGAGATCTATCCTCAAGTCGACCTTTTTCCTTCTTATGCTTGTTCTTTTTATGCTTCTTCTTCTTCTCCTTTGGACTTATTTGAAATGTAGCCCTATTTGGAGTGGAAGCATTGGGGACGAAATCACTATGATGCTCAATCTCTCTTATAAGACAAGATCCAAAAGAAATCTTTTCAAGAAACACGTATCAAAACTCTTTTACCAATGGTTTTAAGATGGGTAGAACTTCAATTTTGACTTTGTTCTTCTCCAAAAAAAGTATCATGAGAGAGATCCATAAGAAATTAATACTTTGAGAGAAAAAAGAATTTCATTTTCCATTCGAAAATTGTTTGTTTTCGTCTCTACATGGTGTCAAAGTTACCGTGATGTCCTCTTTTAATGAATTCATGATTGTTCTTGAGGTCATCGTAAAGTACCATTTGATCATACAACCATGGCCTCCCAAGAAGCAAATGGCATACATTCATAGGAACTACTTCAAACAAAATTAATTCCCTCCTTGTAGTGTTGGCCAATTGCAAATTGGACTAAGCATCGTTTGTCAACACATACCTCATTTTCTTTCTTGAGCCAAGAGATCTTGTAAGGTTCTGGATGATTAATCTCTATCTTGAGTTGTAGTTGTTCTACCATTGTACGTAGTAGAAATGTTATTCTCACAACTTCTGTTATCAACGATCGCAGTACCCACCTTACCATTAGAGGTGCATTAATTTGGTGCAAAAGATATTATGATGGAGCAACTGGCTGTCATCAACATCTGAAGACTTCAAGATATGTTGAAGAACATGAGTAGCTTTCCCTCGTCGCCGTGAGTAACTTGTTCATGATCACTTTCCTTGTCATCATCATGATAAGAATCGAATTTTGGCTCATCTTCACCTTCTTCCACAAGAGAAATTATTCTTCTATTCAAACACTCCAAAGCTATATGACTCATCCCTCCACAATTAAAGCATTGTTTTAACGTAGTGTAGGAAGTGCATGCCTTGAGTGTTTCCTCCTTGATTTTGTACAAGCTTTGATGAAGTGGCTTCGCTCTCTGGTGGAGGGTTAGGAATTGAGAAACTCCCCCAGTTAGAGACCACTTCTTTTTTGACGTTCGCGCTAGCACCATTCTCTTTTAATTAGTTTCTTTTCCACTTGAAGTACTGCCAACCTGTAAATTGTGGGAAGAAACTTTTTCTGCATCTTCTCTCTCATGTTTGCTTAATTTCCTTCAAGTTATTCTTTACGCTTGTTCAAATTCTCCCACCAAATTGAACCTTGTTTCTTTAACTTGATGGCCACCAATTTGAGGACTTTCTTGCTTTTAGAGATGTCTTTGAGGTTAAAAACCCGTTCAACTGTTGCTATCCAATCAATAAAATCATCTAGACCTAGTTGTCCTTCAAAGTTGGAATATTAACCTTGACACCATATATAGTCTCCTCGAGAAACATGTCATTTTGGTTTACAATGAGAAGGAGCCCTCTGGCTTGATGAATAAGATTAATCACCATTGTGAAAAGGATTAGTATCCTCCTATTCTTCGTCACTTTTTGAACCACCATGATGTGGATCATCATGGTGTACGGCTTGTATATGCTCAAGTTAATGTTGCACTTGTCTTCTCAGTTCATCCATCTTAATAAATATCACGAAGATCACAGTACTCCTGAGTAGCCGAATTGGCATTCCTACATGTTCTTCAATTGCAACTAGCCATGGACAGAACCTAATATCTGATGCTAAGCTAAGATATAAGCATTCAATCCTGAAATGCAAGATAGAGGATATATTATTTTATTCAAATTGACTTGCTTCAACAATCACCAAATGCACTTATTTATACTAGCCAAGGTGCAACCCTCTTTACCTAAGCATTTATTCTAGTCATTAATTTATCTAGGCATTCATTCTAGTCAAGACTACACACACGTACCTTCCAAGTTTTGGAAATCACAAGCCTACAATTAATTTCCTACCACTGGAAGCCACAAAATTATTTTTTCAAAAAACACAAAAATCACAGTCTCGTGACTTCAAGACTAGTCAAATTAAGCACATGACAAATGTGACAATAGAACTTATAAATCTCTATCAAAACTTGATGATAATAATTTTAATTTTAACATTTAAATTTTTTTACTTTTGATCCATTTAATATTTGTCACATGAAACTAGCAAGGGAATTAGGGGAAAGAGCATAGCCAATGGCTTCAAAATGACCTCTCTTAACAAGTTTCTCTCTTCACCAACCCTATGAAGGTATTGGACATATATAGCAGAAATAAACCAACTACAAGACAAGAGTGAGCAAAACTCGAGTTCCAGTTCAAGAACAATCTTCCTTTAGACCACGATTAATCCAACCAATGAGAAACCCTCAATATATAATCTCCATTATTGATGCATAAGGTCTGGCCTGCATGATCAAATGGCCAAAATGGCAGCCAGTGTCAACAGCGGCCATGCCTCAATGAACGCAGTTGGTGTTAGTTGGCAAGGCACTGTTAGCCACTACCCAGAGAAAAGCGAAGAGGAGGATGAACATAGACAGCAGGATAAGTCTAAAAGTGAGCATATATATTATTTCTTATCAAATATTAAATGTTTTTTTTCTTCTCACTTTGTGTACAAAAATTTGGGAGCAAATGGCTCAACCTAGAGATTGCGTCAAAGATGACAGTAGAATGCGTGCATAATTATAACTGTTCCCCAAATATGTGCATGTATATTTTAGCGCACACGTTGTTTGTTTTATGATCCTATACATATTGGCTGTGAATAAAAATGTCTGCATTTTATATTATTTCAATAACATCATTACCAAAAATATATTATTTTGATAACAATATGTGACAAAAAGCACAAAAGTAGAGAAACATAATATATATACACTCATAAAAGATGGATGTAATTTATAACATGATCAACTTTCTTATTTAATATTCTAAATTAACCCCTGGTTAACTCCAAAAATTCACCCCTTTTGCGTGCTAATCTCTGATTCTGAGAACAGATAGCCACGTGATCAATTAATTCCCTGATCACCATTTTAGATGGAAAAATTATTGTGGTTTTTAGGACTGCAAAGCTAGATATAATTTAGACACAAATTGAATAACATTTTAGTTTAAGGTAACGAATTTTATTAAGATGAAAGTTAAAAATGTTATTCATTGTGTGATTTGTATCATACATAATTAATTTGATGATTCATGGATCATACGAAAATGTGTCCTATAAATATTCAAATGCATAAGAATTCACATGCACTATAGTTTTTCAAAACCCTCATCCGACTCTTTTGGTTTCCTTCGGCCGATTAAATCATGTCTTCTTTGTTAATCCCTCCCTCCGACCTATTTTAAGTGCCATCTTGATTAAATACATGAGTATTAAAAAATTTAAAATCATTATATTATTTAATTTAATTAAAGTGTTTTATAATAAAAAGAAAAATCAATATGAATAGTATTAACAAATTATTATTTTTAAGATTAAGAAATTAAAATTATAACTATAAATGCAACAATAAGTTTTTCCTTAAAAAAATAAAAATGATAAATATTTAGAAAAAAATAAATTTAAATGAAGTTATAGTTAAAATGGACTGTACGGTACATCGTACTAACCAACCCGTCAACTTTGGTGCTGGCTTAGCCTTTCCACACTTTGGGAGTAAAGGGAATCCTAATATTGTGACACTTGTCAAAACGCTACTAATTTTGGGTCCACCCTTCTCTTCCCTCTACATTTATATCCGGCTCTCTTCTCCTTCTTCTGTTCAAAAGCCACTCAAACTTAAACTCTAACCAAAAAAAGAAGAAAAGAAAAAGAAAAAAAAACAAAGATAACTTCCAAGTACGTGTTGTAGACCACATAGAGGGGAAAATTAAAGAATTATTGTGAGAAATTCTTGAAACGCATGGAATAATGTTTATTAGAAATTACAATACTCAATAATATCTTACACAACCATGCATCGATCCCAAGCATATAAAAATATACTAGCCATACAGAAACTATAACCATCAATCATCTAACTTATTCCTTATGAACAGACGGCGAAAACAAACCCAAACTACAAGTAGTCTTATCACTAGAGTCTCCTCAAACTGATATATATATTGAGATCTTATGATCAGCTAAATAGAAAGAAGAAAAGAAAAAAAACAAAAACAAAAACAAAAACACACACAACAAAGGAAATTAGAAGAATGAAGGAGCTACTAACTAGCTTGCAGCTGCCACACACACATAAATATATATAATGGGATTGACAAATTCTTAGGCACTCTTTGTAGCCAGACTTGTACCACGTTCTGTCTCACTTACCATATGACAACTCAGCTCTCGCCTTCACAACACTTTGGGCTGAGTTGTCAAACAGGTAAACGAGGCAGAACGAGGGTGAAGACTCGGCCTAAAAAGAGAACCCAAGAGGGAGTCGGACTCACGCTTGATTGACTGGTTTCTCACTTATCCCTGACGTGGAAGACATTGGGGTTCTTGATGACAATGTCATACATGTTGATCGAGTTGAACCGGGAGAAGTCCTTGGGGAGGGAGATGAGGTCGATGGAGGAGTGCTTGTGGAACTGGTACAGGTCAGGGTCGCCGTCGTAGTACCTCTCCCAACCCAGCCCGGTCAGTATCTGCTCCAGGAACTGGTACGAGGAGACGACCTCCCCGGTCGGCAGGTGCACCAGCACCTTCCTCTTCGAGCTGCTCCCTCTCGACGCCGCCTCCGCCTGCGGGTTCTCCACCAGCCGGAACACCCCGTTCTTGAACACCCAAACCCCTGACATTTTCTCTCTCTCTCTTTGAAATTTGGCTTAGTTTTTAGAGAATATGGGGAGGAGAGGTTGCTTTGCTTTGCTTTGTTTTGTTTTGTTGGTTGCTGTTGAGGAGTGGGATGGGAGGTGGGAGGGGTATATATATGTGTCGAAAAGGGGATTGGGGGGACAAATAAAACAAGAGGAAAATACTCTTGGAAGTGGGAAGAGTTAAAAAGTTTGGGGTTGCGATGTGTGGTTGGGCATGTTTTTTTTTTTTTTCTCGCTTTGGCATGGAATTAGAATCTAGATATTGTGGGGCCTAATGGTTATTAATATATGTGAGTACGTACATGTATGGGGGGTGCGCCCCCATGGGGTCGGTCTCATTAGTTTAGGGCACAAGAACTAGGGTAGGGGTGGGGTTTAGTTTTGGGAGGAATCTTGTGTGGTTTTTAACTTTTGGAGAAATGATTTTTATATTCATTTGTCTATACGATTGATTTATAATATTGTCTGGTTTAAAATTAAGAAGAAAATTATTGGATAAAAATGTATGACACACAGTTTAGAATTTAGAAGTATCTTGCAAAAATTTTTGTGAAGTAAGGATAATTAATGTGCCTAACAGAAAAAAAATGGTATAAATAAAATAATATATTTCTTTGAAGAAAAGTTTACGAAGCAAGAGGCTTACTTTTGGTTTGCTTTTTTGCATAGGGAATCCGATTTATTTTATAACAAATTGTTAAAGAAAATCGTACCTACAACATTTACAAAAGTCAATCAATAGGAGAGTTACTCCCACATATACCACGAGATGTCCACGTGAAGACGCTGTGGGGGGTTCCCTTAAAGATGTTGTTGGGATATTGTTTGTTTGTTGAAAGGAGCAGCTGTTCTTTCGTTTGATGTTAGGCACTCTCTCATCATTGGGAATAATTGGACACCTTAAAGGCAGTTTTAGGTTACTTTTTGTGTAGTCAAATTTCAGTTCATATGTCGGGGTTTTTTGTTCGGCTCTCAGAAACCAAAAGAACCTCATTTTCAACACGCCAAGAAATAATTTCATTATTTAATAATTAATTACCCAATAACATGTCTATCTGACCAAATTATCGTGTCCGCATGTCTGACACGTCATTGTAGAAACTAACACATAAAAACACTCATCGGACGCACATGTTTAAAAGTGCCCAAATAAAAAATTAATATTTAGTTATGTCCATAACGTATATGAGTTATATCTGAAAGTTATTAAGGTCGTGTCGGAGCCATGTTTGAATATAAAGTATTTTAAATACTAAATAATTTTACAATAATATGAATCTTTTATAAAATTAATAAGTATCAACACATAAAATTATCTAAAATGTATCATATATTTTGAAATAGAGAGCTTAGAAAGCATTGAAAATTAATAGTTTGACATCCATAAAAATAAGGTTTTGCTTACAAGTGTCTTAATAACACTTTTTAAGGAGGTTAAAGTGAAAAGTTTTTATTATCTCCTACGCAATCAATGCATGAAAAGCTCCAAAAGCTTATATTTTCTATGAAATATTTCCATGTTAATCTCCTTAACAAATTTTCGACACTTGTTAGCTTTTCCCATAAAAATATCATAATATTATTGTGCGTGTGTGCATATATATATATATGTCGTGTTTATGTCCTGTAAACTTTTGAAATTAATGTATTGCTGTATCACGTGTCGTGTCGTATTCTGTGCCGATTTTCATGTCAATGCTTCTTAGTATCCGACTTAGCTATATTTAATTTTTTCTCCAAATAAAATAAAATATCGGTGCTTGTTTTTCCTATTTGCATCAGTTTTTGAGTTGATATATATATTTACCATGTATCTATAGATTAAAAGGATAATTATATTATTAAGAACTAATCAAAAAATATATTACTATATATTAAGCAACGTAAGGGTAACTAAATCAGAACTTATTCTATTGTCTTGTGGAGTATCTTTCTGGAAAATGGAAGAGCAATAGGGTACGTAACTTATTGCGTCTTCCTTATCATAAGGTTCAAGCTTCTAATTTAAATAGAAATTAAGTAGAAGTACGGTTCTGACTTAATGTTAAGTAGTAGCTATTGTCTCCCAACCTTGCGTACGTAGCCGATTTGATGCCTAAATACAGGAACAAAATTATCTTTTTGGGTAGGAATGTGTGTGTGTGTGTGTGGCCGACAACGACAACATATACAATCAATAATAAATTAACCCATCAGAGACACAAAAATAGTTTGGATAAACTCTAGGAAGCTGCATAAACATTGTTTATTTATACTTGTAATCTGTATGAATACCGTATATGATATGGATGCCATCATTTTTTTAACATTAAATTAAAAAATGGGTTAATCATCTTTTATTCATTTAATGAAGATCTTTTGATGTGTGAAGCAAAGAATCTAGGAATGACAGCTAATATTTAGCTATATCTTGCTCTTTATTCTTTCAAAGAGCTGAGTTTGCTTTCCTAACATTCCCTGTCCAGATTCTTCTTCATAATCATTTAGTTGAGGTGAAACGTTTTCCAAGTAATTTTCTTTTGTTTTGAAATATTTCTATTATCGGTGTTTATTAGGCCTTGACTAATCTAATTTGTCTTGACTCATTACAAGTAACTAATCTAATTTGTCTTGACTCATTACAAGTAAAACTTTCGTAACAATATTTTTATTTTTTTAAAAAATTTATCTCACTTTTACTTTTAACCTTAATAAGGGTTAGGTTTTCTTTTTATTTTTTCTTTTAATTAATAGTGAGTGAAATTTTGCATGTGATGACAAAGAGTAATTGGGACGAAACACTATTGTTAAGGGGGAGCAATTGAGGATGAGGACGAAAAACTAAGTGTGAGGTATGGAAACGAAACATGTGTTTTGGGTGATATGAGAAGGGATCTAGTGGTGGCCCATACCTTTAAGCATGTTTCACCCAAATCTCGAAGCATCCGCTCGTTGCCCTATCCAATGACAAGTTTTGTCAATGGACGGATGCTATGAGATTTGGTGTTTTTGGCTTGTCTGCCTCTACTTGTTTTCATATGTGCTTGCGTAGAATTTGGTATATTTGTCAGCATCTCTGTCCCATGAGTCTGACATCTCTACCCTGTGAGTTTGGTTATAAGGTCTAAATGCCCAAAAGTTGGTGTGAAAAATGTTCAAAGGTTGACAAGATTGTCTAGAGGTTGGCGAGATTTCCCTGAGATTGGCGAGTCTGCCTAGACGATGACGAGATTGTCTAGAGAATAACTAAAAAGACTTTAAATAGTATTGATCTAACTTATTTAATTAATATAATAGGTTAGACTGATGATCTAACCTAATTTTACCCCCCTACAAGAGAAAAAAATTAGTGTCTCCATTTTGTTTAGTTGAGAGTTTCATCGGAAAATTACAGATGCATTGATTAGTCATAAATGAAGACATACACGAGTTCTCAAATTAAAATAAATAACTAAAATAAAGAAAGAAGAAGAAAAAGATACTCCATACACATGGCTGCTTTTCATTCCGTTTTTTTGTGTTCGTGTGGTCCTTGATTGGGTTTAACAAGATTAGCTAATGATTTACTCATTATTAGTAGATGATTGGCTTATCCATAAAATTATCCAGTGACTCGAAAACTATCAATAGCCCTTAGATAGAAAGTCACTTCAGAAATGATTGGGGCCTTAAAGAGCCACCCAATATTTGGACCACTAGATTTTCAGTTATCATTGTCATTGTCCTATATTATACCTTCCATTATTTTACCTTAGGTAACAGAATCCTTTCTTGTTGCTTAATGCTGTATGTTGCTCACATGGCATCACATGGGCTTTCTAGGTTTCATGGTCCTCCACAGTAACCCCAAAAGTCTTTAGCAGCCGCCTTGACAATTTTGTCATTCAACAGAAGACTCCTCCTACAAACATTGACATTGGATGTTCAGTAATTAATGCTTCCATAACCAAATTCATTACGGAAAGAGGCCAATTTTATACATTATTTATGTAAAACATTTTTCAACTGCCATTTAATCTTACCATATATATTCAAAATTAAATGTATATTGAAAAATTAATCTGGATTATATTAGCATTTGCAAATACCATAATTCAGTGAAAAATGTATACCTAATCAAAACACCAATCAGTAACCGACGAATACGTAAATCAGCTGACAGGGGGTTGTTCTAATTTAACTAAAGATACTGACGAGTACGTAAATCAGCTAGTAGGGACTATTCTAATTTAACTAAAGATACCGATAAGTATGTAAATCAGCTGGCAGAAGGCTGTTTTAATTTAATTAAAGGTCTCAAGTCCTGGTTATGCAACTATGTTAAATCTTGAAAGGAACAACTTTACTGCCTAAGAGGTTCTATCCACCCGAGAGGTCCGGTGTTCTAGACAAAAAGAAAAACACCAATCATTTATGGGCCAATACAGTGCTAATTTACATGGTTGAGTGATATCATTTGCATTATATGGTTCTAACTTTCAGAGTTTGGCCAAAGCAGCACATACACACAAGTCTAGCCCAAGAGGTTTTGTATTATGTGTGCTGCCCAAAGGGTCTAGCCATTTGGATTTTACTAACTAGCAAGGTGGAAATGAGAACTAAAATACAGATAAGTAAGTTGAACTCTTAATCAAGCTAGCAAATTCAGTATTTGTACGACACCAATTATGTTAACTTGTAACTAATAATTTTAGATATGTAACAAGATTTCCCCCCCACGTATCAAAAGACCTCATCCATAACGTCATTATTTGAAACTGAATATTCAAATCTGGCACCGTGGCATTGTCCAATGTACTTGTGTTGGGTATCAATATAATGGTCCTCAATTTCCCAAGGCTGATGGATTAAGAAAAGTAAGGCAAATAAATATCCTTGTGCATGCCTTTGCCCATCCAAAGGGTCAGCGTCCAATGTTGCTGTGTCCCTCTTTATGAAGACCTATGATAGACAACTTGGAGACCCTATTACTGCTCCTGTAATTCCCGGGTTCGGACAAAATATTTTTTACCAATTTTAGGGTTGATAAAGACACAAAATTTTTAGATAATTTTCATCGCAAAACAGAACATATACTCAACCCACACCTATGCTCAAGCATACACGTGCACAGCATATCCACCATTAATGCATGCACCAAGTATCAGTGAAAAGATGTGACCGGTGGTCCTTTCGCTTCACTGTAGCCCATCAAATTAAAGCTCCCTAGCGAAAGAATTTTTTCAAGAAATTTGATTGGACTCAATGCAAGTTTGATTAGGTTGGCGGTAAGATCGGTTATCCTGAGTTTGGGTGATTTGCAACTAGTATATACGGTGTCAACCAATGGGGGTTGGTCCAAGTGGCAAGCGGCTTGGTATCGCTTAAGCAAGGTCCCGAGTTTGAGACCTTGTGTATGCAGTTATCCCCGCTGGGAGACTCACCCACCATAGCCAGGTGCGCGACCCGGGTCGACCTGGATTAGTCAAGGCCAAGCCTTCGATACCGGCCAGGCAACCTAAAAAGTATACACCGAGAGTCTGGTGTCTCTGTCCTGTGTCCTTGTTATCTCTGCGTTGAGTTTGGTATCATTGCCCTCGTGTGTGTAGTGCTTACGAAGATAAAGTTGTTTTGATTTTTTGGAGTGTTCCATTCCCTTAAATTATATAGGTCATGTGGTCTTTTTTTTCACTTGGATTTTGTCCCATTGAATTTTCTGTTGACAGGTTTTAACGAGGCATGTCCTGAATATATGAACTGAGTATTGTTGAGCTGCAGTGCCGATTCTTAAATCATATTTGCTCGCCGCATGTCATTAGTTTAACCATTTTAATAGAGAAATAAAAGTAAGTCTCATGTCATTAAATCAATCAATTAACAAAGGAGTTTGGTCTAACCTGATTTCTTAGGTGGTAGCACATTCGGCCATATCCCGTCATTTTCTCACGCCCACGATTTCATATGTCAGCTCGAACAGTTGTTTGAATTTCGGAGGACAAAATCCGACTCAGCAAGATTTAAATTCCAATTCCTTTTAAGTGAAAGAAACCAAACATTTATCATTTAATTAATTAATTAAGGAGGATGAAAAAAAAAAGAATTCGTTGGGACAATCGCTTGAATTGCTTGCTTGAGGCATGCATGCACCCACAAACTTTATAAAACGAGAATCATCACAAAGGGGAAGGTAGCCTTCCACTGGAATCTTCCACATGCATGCTTCTCTCGTTTCTGGCCCATAGACCGTAAAAAGCTTGAAAACTATTTATCATATTGTAAAAAGCCTTAGCCTAGTTGTGCATTTCAGAAGCATATCTCACTGTGCATACACGTTTGGCTTCTAGAAATTCCGGTGGCATCTCTTATGCCAATCAATGTCAATTCCAGCTGGATGCACATAAATCCGTGGTTGAAGAATTTGATTAACACGCACTTCTGGTTAAGTAACTCTAGTGGTGTTCTTTCCGGTAGCTGTTTAATTAAGGGAATTTAATTATTGGTAACATTTTTTTTTTAGGCTGCCTGCCCAGTATTCAAGGCAGGCCCGGGTCGCGTATCTTGCTTAAGCGATACTAAGCTGCTTATCACTTGGACCAATTTCCGTTAGTAACTATTGATAGCTTTAATATTGTGATTAAGAAGCTAATTAATTAATGAGTAAATTAACCTTTGCTTTTTTCTTTTTTTATCGTACTCGTTGAGGTATGTGGGATGAGATTTATGCATGAAAAAGTTTTGGTTAAAGTCAGCTAGGATTCTTATTCTATTAGGCCCCACCAAAGTTTTGATTATGTTAATCAATAAACATAACCTTCTGCCGTCACTTTTGGTTCGAGGGTAATAGTGGTTCGTCCTTTCTTTGAGGGATATGTACCCCATGAATTAGCCGCAACTTATATCGACTTAATTATTTTTTTTATTCTTAATTTCTTAGTGACATAAAAGCAAAAGTAGATAAGATCAGAAGTCAGTATGCAATATTGATAATAATTAATGTGTTCAAGAATAGATTGGCAGTTGGCTCAGCAATGTGCAATGCACACAAATAGAGCTTTAGAGAGAATGTCTCGATGAGGAATATTGTAATTTAGTTAGGTGAATAATTAGGCTACTTTCTATTAATTACTAGGATTGGATTAGGGCCATGTTTTGGTGACACCATATTCCTTTCAAAAGAGCAGATAAAAATACAGAGAAATTGAAGTGGAGAGCGAGGAGCATCTAATACCTCAAAAATAATATCTCTTTCATCAACTGACAAAAACTAAGGTTAGGGACAGCAACAAAGTAAGCCAGTATTAGTGACGAAGAATTTGTGAATGAGCACATATTCGACCATTTTCATAATTTATCTGAATGCTTATTATGATTATATAAAGTTTGATGATTATATCTGAATGCTTATTATAATTTCATATTCTTGGAATGCTTACGAGTATATGCGTGCCTGTGAGTGTTTTATTTTATTTAATCAATGAACTCTACAAAGAAATTAACATTTTGTGATTCGCGATCTGGTATATATGAATTTCACCTTTATTATATTTTTTTTGTTGATCTGAAGAATCACGCTGGTTGTGGAATTCTGAAATCACACTAAATTTGAAATTAATTAGTTTATTTGAGCACACAAGAGTTGACATGAGATGTACGAATGTTATGAAAAAGAAATCCATTGGAAACGAGAATCTCTCCACCAAATTAGCAATACTATATATCCTCTTATAGAATAAGAAACACAATCATGATATTTGTACACGATAAAAATTAACATCTTGTGTATATCGCATAGATAAATAAATATTATAAAAAAGAGAAATAAATATGCACATAAATGAATAATATTAAACACACACGTGTTCGTGTCCACACAAAAAATAAAAACAAACATTATCAAACACATAAATAAATAATATTAAATACACGTATTTATTTTTTTATTTTATAATATTTATTTCTCTGTGTGAGTGTTCACCTATGTCATATTTTTAGATTTACCAATAGTATTTTTTTTTGTATGGAACCATCATGGAGTTTTTTACTCTCTTGCCCCTGTTACAGGAACTAATTTCCAAAATACTCCTGTTTTAAAACATATTTCATGACTACCCCCCTTTCAGCTGACGTGGCAGGATTCGCCAACGCGTTTGGCGAATTCAGGTTGAATTCGCCAACGTGTAACATCCCGATTTTCTCTTAGAGGAATAATCGTGATTAATTAATTTTTAATCATGATTAGAGAATTGAGATGGGAAATTTTAGCTAAAATATCCCTAGGAATTTGGACGTGTCGCGGTAGAAATTTCGGCAGACAACCGAACAGCCGTTGTTCGCCGATGAAATTTGGCACGCAAAACGGTGTACGTGAAAATAATTTTCCGGAGAAAAAATTCACAAACACCTTCAAACATTAATACCCTTAGGTAGGTGGGAAATTGAGGATCGCGACGGTCCAAACGGAATATTTTTCGGACGACTGTGCGCGACGCACCGACACTGTGAGCGATAAAACACGAGCGAAACGGGACCTGGAGAAAATAAAATCTCCCCAGCAGCATGAGGAAGGGCTGCACGTTTTTTTGAGGAGAATTTAGTCAAAAATATCTCCCTAATTTAAGCTTCCAAATGTCNTTTTTTTTAATTTTTTGTTGTTTTCACTAACCTAACAGAAACTACAGAAAAAAAGTGAAAACAGAAACTTACCATATCATTGGTGATCAGTCGAAAAAAAATAAGTAATGTGAAATGCAATTTTATGTGTGTGTGTTTTTGTTGGGTGGAGTGCAATTTTTGCAAACATTAGGGGTTTGTGCAATTTACTCTAAACTAAATAATCGAAGCTAGCTCCACTGCAAAGTGAACCTGACCAAAGATCTAACTGCGGAGATTATGGAGGTACAAAGACATTATTTGTATCAACTAGAAATATTTGAAAAACAATCAATTATAGGGGGTTGTCGCTTAGTGAGAAACAATACACACAACACACATGAGATAGTTTCAAAAGAATGATCACATGCAGACATGCATAATCCTAAGGATGTTCCAGAAGATTTCTAATAGTTTTCTCCACTGTCTTTTTAACCGTATCCCATTGACTCTGGAAGAAAAGCGCATGTAGCCCATCAGGACCTGGGGCCTTGAGCCCACCCATACTGAAAAGAGCTCTTTGTATTTCCTCAGAGGATATTGGAGCGTGGATCACATCTTTATCTACCTCACTAATAGGGGGAAAACAGTTTTGAAGCACAAAAGGGGAAGGAGTAGTATCAAGAGTGTAGAGATCTTGGAAGAAGTCGTGAGCTAGTTTCTTCAAATCATCATTCTCGAAAACCTAATCCCTGTTCTTGGATTTCAAGGACTTGATATTATTCCGGCGTTTCCTAGCAAGGGTAGAGATGTGGAAATACTTTGTGTTCTCATCACCACAGGAGATCTATTTGCATCTAGATTTTTGGGGCTAGAGAATCTCTTCTTCTATAAGTACTTTTTCATACTCTCCCCATACCTCTTTGAGTAATTTCGCAAGAAAGGGATTGTAGCCCTTCGCCAGGTTGGTATGAATCCCATATATCCTATTCAGAAGGTTGTTTTTTCGTCGCAGAATATTTCCAAAGACTTTCCAATTCGAGTCAAATCCAAATTAACATCCCAACACTCCTGAACCATAGGCGTAAAATCTACATGAGTTAACCAAGCAGCCAGGAATCGGAATGGTTTCTCAGAATCAGTATTCCAAACCTTACTATCGGTCCTAACCCACAGTGAAGAATGATCAGAGGAAAGACAAGGAAGTTTGGAAACAGAGGCATCCCAAAATCTCAACTGGCAAGCATTATTACAAAGCACTCTGTCTAGGCGTTCCCTTAAACTCCCCTTTTGCCAAGTGAACCAAGGCCCTTGAAAACCCAAATCAATAAGCTGACAGTCTTCCACACATGATCGAAAATCATTACAAGGAGGACGAAAATCGGAACCACCAGACCGTTCTCCGTAAAAAAGAAAAGCATTAAAATCACCAATGACACACCACAGATCCACCATAGATACCCCAATAGTTCGAAGGTCCTGCCAAAGATCTCTTCTAACCAAAGATTGAGGACGGCCATAGCAGACTATCAAAAACCAATGTTGTTCCCCTTGCCAAGAAATTTTTAGATGCACCATCTGCATCGATGACGAAATAACTGAGACTTGATAGTAAGAAGAATTCCATAGACACCAGATACCACCTTCAAAACCTTCTGCATCCACAATGAAGTTACCATCAAAACCATTTTTTTTAATAATTCCCCATGCTCTATTACCACTTATACAGGGTTCTAAAATAGCTATAAATGAACTATTAAACTTTCGACAGAGATCCTTGACAAGGATAGGGAAGGCTTTTTTCCCTGCACCCTTAGAGTTCCAAACCATAAAATTTTGAGCCATGAAACACATAAGAAAAAGGAATAGAGTTACTCAACTGGACCCATCAACTTTTCCCACCTTGCACCCTTCTTCACCACACAAAATCTACTCAATGTTATCCTCCAAGGACTGCAGACGGCTCTGAATAACAAGATTTTCTTTCCTTATAATTGCAACATCTGGGTCAGGTGGATCATGTTTCAAGTCGACAACCACCATATTTTTCTTCCCTAACCTAGCTGTCGCGTTGCCAACCCCAATAACTAGCTCAGTCGAGGGTTTCAGACTCCTCTCCAATAACATAGAAAAATCTTTCTCCTTCATCATAGCACTGACCTGGCCCATCTTGTTAACCACCTTCGAACTTACCTTCGGCTTAACTAAACCAATTGCCATGTTCAACCGTGGCTCCTTGAGCGCCTTCTTCATCATCTCTGTTTTCCCCAAATTTTTGTTGGATTTTACCACTTTACCTAGCCATGGATTGAGAGCAATTTCCTTCCCCATTTTCGTGCTTTTGCTGCCTGAGAGACGCTCATGAACTGTTAACGACGTTACCAGTGTTAGCACTTCGCTTTCCATGGCTAAATTTGTTACCAGTGTTACCTGTGCTTTTTTCCAACGTGTTTGCAACCTTGACATCTTGTCGAGATTTGTGTGGGTTACTCTTGCTTTTGCTTGGGCTTCTCTTACTGTTACAAGGCCTATCCAACAGGACCTTTGGAGACTTATAATGGGCTTGCACATTGCTGGACATTAATTCTTTATTCTCTAAATCTTTAATGGGCTCAGTTTGTTTTCTAATCCATCTGGGTGAGCCCACCCTAAAGCCAAGATGAGCATGAGATTTCTGTGCTTCTTGCTGCCAATCTTCATTATTCTCATGTAATTCCTTATTATTTGCCCTATTTTCTTCACTCAATGCTTGGAATTGATTACCTTTTGATTCTGACTTCCCCTTTGAATTGGTTAAGGAAACAAATCTTCCTTTACTCCTTGATTTTCGTGAAGCATTCATCCATTCCCCATGAGTACAATCTAATGATATTTCCTTTATTGTAGCATTAATGGATAGATTAGAGTTGATTTGCGTTGATTCCTCCACCACACAACTCTCCGATGAGTGCATTGGCGTGCCTTCGCCTGTGTCGGAGCTTCGAGCAGTCACTATCTCCTTGCCTGCTTTGCTAGAAAAATTCACACAGTCCTTAGAGAAATGTCCATAGCAACCACACGAGGTGCAAATAATGTGAAGGCCCTCATATTCTATATGATACCATTTGTCATCCAAGCAAATTTTTCCTACTACTGGTTGGCGAAGACTAATCTCCACGAAAACTCGTGTAAACTTACCTCTTGACGCTAGTAATGTAGTTTGATCCACCTTAATTGCATTTCCTACCATACTCGCCATACTCATCAAGATATCCTCATACATTTAACCATGGAAAACGAATCCATACCAATGTAGAATCAATGGTGGCGGAAGCCGAATCAAAATCCAAAAATCAAGGACGGATAGATAGGTAATGATCGAAAATCATCCATGGTCCTCCCTCTAAAACTTTGGCTCTATCTTCTTCTGAAACAAATTTCACCACTAATAACCAAATCTAATATCCATAATGTCGAATCCTCCAGCTGAGCGCCACAATCTGCTAAGACGATCACGTATAGTGATGAAACCTACATTCTTTCCAATGAGTTTGATTACTAGCGCATTCCTGCATGGCACACTAATTTCTTCTCTTATTGATGGGGCTAAGGTTATCTTCGGTAGCAGTCTGTTTCCATCTATTAATTCCGCTTTGGCAAGATTCAAACTAAAGAGATTACCTCTACTTCCTTTAGGACTTGCTTTCCGAAATGCATTGCCTAGAAGCTTTCCCAAAGATTAATATATTTCACGAAGACAAGATAACTGAATTTATTTTATTTATATATATATATATATATATATTTATAACGTACTCTTTCAGGAATAGTTTTTTTTTTTAATATTGCCTATGTTTTTATTTGTGTATCACATGTAGTGTGTTTTTATTGTATGTCATATTATTTTATTTTATATTATATTATTCAATGTTAATTATAATTTTTTTCTGTTGGGTGAGGAACAAAATAAAAATAATAATGAATTACTATTATAACTTTTATATTTTATCAATTAAAATAATAAAGTGGTTCATATCAGTTAAGATCAATTACACGAGGCTTTTCAATTTGATTTCAATTATTGATCACAAGATGCTTTCTAATATTCAATTTTTTTTTCATAAACTATATTAGAATTAAAATGTTTTTCTCTCCATATATATATTTTTCATGCAAAAACCTAACCCTCTCAAAATTATTTTACAAACCATTCGAAATTTTAACTAATTCATTTGACTAAAAAATTAAAAAACTATTCAAAAATTACTTAGATCACTTGATGATATGAAAACATTTTGCTTTTGTTTAGCCAAAGAGGATTTATGATAATTTAATTATTTAATTATAAATAATATAAAAACCAATTATTATTGTATTATATACATGAGCAAATTGATCCATTAAATAAGATGAAACAAATCAAAATCATGCAAAAGTTAAGAAGATGTTGAAATCATTCAAGAACCTAATACATGGATTAAAAACTGCAACACCTTAAATGAGTTGATGCAAAAATTAAGAGGAATTTAATACCAATTTACCACGTAATTTTAAATGATTTATAATATTTTAACTATAATTGATTTTAATTGTTTATATCAATGACAACTAAATTATAAGAAATAAAAAATTATTGTCAATCGACATTTATTAATTAAAACTATTTATTATTTAACAATGAATTTATCTAAATTTGATTTTCTATGAGATCATTAATCAATATCATAGTCAATAAATTTCTAGAAATTATTTTTTCTATATAACATTTTTTAATATTGAGACAAAAGATACTTATTTAAGTATTTTAAAATTCATAAATATATTTAATGTAAAAAATAAAAAAAATAAATGTATTCACATATATGTATGAGAATTATTATATTTTTATTTGATTATAAATTAATAATTTTTATTTACTTTGATATGTTCACGATAGTTGGTAAAAATGGACAAACAATTTATATGAAGCGAAAAAGTGAGTGAAAAGGTTTAACATTTTTTCTTTTGAGAAGGATGAAGGCTGAGAAAACATTTAAGCAATATTTTTTTTACTTATTTTTTAGTGAAGTAAGCAATATTGTTTATAGAATTATAAATTATACAACTTTATTGTACGTGATTTTATTTATGTAATTTTATTTAATATTATTTATGTAAAACTGTCTTCATTGTATGTTTAATTTCTATTTACATTGAAAACCCGTGCATCGCACGGGTAACCTCTATAAAATAGCCACCCATTAATAGCACCCCAACACATGGAATACTCAACACTACAAATGCTCTAGATCAAATTTATATGCTAAATTTTTCTGTTTATATAAGCTACCATTGTAAATGCATACCAAAGCAACTTCTCCACCACCAAAAAACATATCATTATATAACCAATTACTGTCTCTCGTTGATCACCCTCAAATGTGTCTATTTTAGACACCGTGAATTATTTCTTATATATATATTTATTATTTAATGATATAATAATTTTTGGTAATTAAGATAGCTTTTTCTTACTTATGTGAAGCTTCTTCAAAACTTGTAGGAAATTGCTGAAGTGCTTGTCCTGAAGCTCTTTCTGAAGTTGCTTCACCCTTTGTCGATAACAAATAGGAGGCTCATAAGGAAGGTGTCACCGAAATTTGAGGCCTATCTATTTTCCTCATCGTCTTTATTGTGTCTGGGAAGGGGGCTTCTCTAACTCTGGTTCACTCAAATCCTTGCCACTCCATAGGGTGATTGTATTAACATGCTCTTTTGGGTTCACCATTGTGTTTCCTATAGCAAGGTTCTCATGTAGTTATTCCTTGCTATCAATGCAAACAATTCCAGACTTTCAACAGCTTCAATGAGCCTCTAACAAGTGATCATCAGTCCACATGTATGTTCCTTGGCATCTTGACCAATTGCCTTGTAAAAAATCACCACCAATGCATGAGGAATTATTTTATAGTTGACAAGGAAGGTTGTCAAACTTGAGGGTTTAAGTAAACTCATGAAGTCTTAGCAAACTCGAATTGTAAACTCGACTCACAAATTCATAAGAGTTTACATACATGAAAAAATATATATGTTATAAGCAATATAGTTAGAAACTAAACATGATTAAATGTTGTATTTATAATTGACGTTGAATAATGTTTACTTTAAAATAAAACAAATGAAAGAAATATCATAAGATATATACATTAACGTATTTTATTTTATACGCATATTACTTTATAATTGTTGGAAATTTTAATCATGAATAACATAATAATATAAAAATGAAATTACAATTAAACCGTGTCTCAAATATGTTATTGATGACAAGAACAAAAATTAGATAACTAAAAGAAATAACACTAAATGGTTAGAGTTGCTTATTGTTTTACTGAGGTGTGTTTGGCACTGGGCTTAAGAGCATTTTACCACCACAGGTTGATTACCCAGTGCAGGTGGCCTACACGAAAAACACTCTCCAGGATACAACAACCACTTTCCCACTAACTCTGTACTTGACCTAATAGGACTACATGAACAACTTACAAGGATTTACTCATGGGAACATAGAATATTTAGAAAATAATATTTTTGTGATGATAAGGTAATCTTCATATTTCTCCTCTGTCCATTCGTAAGTGCTACACTAGTACTGTTATTTATAATAAAAGGAAAAACAAAACCTTTAAAGCTGCCAACATGCATATTGTTAATGTAATGTAACTGTCCATAATAATGGTCCAATTACAAGGTATAATAAGCCAAAACTAACTCTATGTCTAAACTAATCAATTGGTCAATAAATAAATATAACTTTCAAATATAGTTATTAATAAAAATACAATAATCCCCCCCCCCATATTTTAAAGTTAATATTATAGAAAAAAAAATAGTTCTCATGCGCGTGAGAAGTCAATACATAAGTACTAGTATCTTCTGGACTATGAACTAGAACATAAAGCAATGAAATTTAATTCACGCGAATGCT
>QANU01009787.1:103235-123184 GCA_003254905.1 Nissolia schottii
TTTTTTTTATTGCATTCAATTCACAACCCTCAAGGAACAAAGTTATATATATTAGAAAAACAAACATAAAGCCATAACATCTAGCCAAAAAAACAATAGAAAGCCATAGTATTATATAACATGCACAAACAACATATGACTATAATTATATTATCATTCACAATGTCACTGTTGAAGGACCATGCGTTAGTTTTGTGAAAAAGACTAATTTTAGCTCATAAAAGAAAAGAATTTTCCTTCTACTTGTCAATGTAATAACTACACATTCAAATTCAATTACACCAAAGGCGTTACTCATTATACCAAATACATCAATTTTATCTATTTCCTCTTTGTTACATTATGGCTTTAGGGCGTTTATGTATAAATGATGTTCAAATTAAATAATGGTAACTTTATAAGTAGGTATTGAGATATCTGTGTATTAAAATAAAATAAATATAATTATATATTTATATTAACCCTTTTTTTTACGTGAAAGAAATCAATTTATGCTGCTTCTACACTATTACATATACATTTTTATATTTTTTCTAATGGTGTGTTTGCGAGTTGGGTTTAAAAAAGAAAGGAAAGGTTTTGGGGAGCTTGTCAAGGTTTTGGGAAAACAATTTATGCCCCTTCTGCACTATTACCAACATCTTGTCACCACATTTGTACAGTCTATATCATGTTGAACTAGAAGCGCGACCACGACTTGTCATACTGTGAGACTGCAAACATAAACATGAAATAACAAAGAAACAAACATCATCAGACAAAGAAACCAGCTTATTCATGAGAGGTTCTCAAGTGAGTACATAAACGCACGAGTCTCTACATGAATCTAATAAACAAACAACATATCAGAACATAAACTAACATCTAAGAACATAGAAACCAAAATCTTAAAGACAAGATACCAACATGTTAGAACAAAGGAAACTAACATCTTAAAGCAAATTTACAATCACCTTACATAGAAATTAGCATCTTACAACATAGAAACCAACATCTTAAAAACTAAGAGAATCTTATAACAACAAAACCAATAATTGCACGAAAATCAACAACTAGTAACAGAAACTAACACCTTAAAACAAACAAATCAACATTGTAAAGCCAACATATCATCATCTTATAACAAACCAGCAACTTAAGACATATATGCTAGTAAAGATGCATAAACAAACAAACATCACAAAACAAATAAACTAACATGCTAATAGTGGCAAATTAACTAACAATGTTGACTCGGAAAAATCAACGTTTGAAAACTAACAAACTAGCAACGTAAATTTGGGAAACATACCAATATCCTAACATGATCAAAACCATGCTGACAAAAACTTAACTTTTTCCTGTTTCTTTTTCTACCAAAACTCTTTTCACAAACCTCATCAAATCCTTTAAAAAACATGAAAAAGACTAATGCTTTTCATGAAAAGCAATCCTACCACTAAGGAATCCTCTATGGCCTAATTCATAGGGTACCATTTGGCATCATAGGATTTCTTTAACATCAAACCATTCTACACAAACACATACTCAAATCTTTCAAGGAGTTCAAAAACACTAACACATTTCACCAAATCATTTCCTTACCCTAGAAACACACCAAAATCGAATGCACCTCCAAAGTGCACAAATTCATCAACGTATCCCACACTCTACATGTGTAATACTTCTCTTTGGTCTTGTTTCTCACCTCTAGTAATTATCCACGTATTGTTGTAAAAAATTATTGTTCGCGTAGCATTTGCAATATTAAAAACATAAATTGAAAAATAAATATATAAAGGAAGTATTCATCACACCAAAAAAAATTGTACGAGAAGGGAGAGATTCAAATTTATAGTGTAAATTCATATCAACAAAATAAAATAAAAAAACATACAAAACAAAAACAAAATGATCGAAATAACAACTGGTGTTTGACGGAGCACATTATTTTACATACACATCTCACAACTACTAAGCAAGCACGAGTTTGATGTCACTGAACAAATAGTTTCAAAAACAACAAACCCTTCAGTATCCCTTGCTATACATACTGCTTATTATGATCTCAAACGAAGCATCTTATCTCAAACGAAGCATCTTGATCTTCGTGTTCTCCTACAGGTGTATTAAAATGCATATATACCTTTACATAATAAATTCTTCTGCTTTCTGAATCAACAAATTTACAAAACTACCAACAGGGAAGCAAAGCCAATAACAACTGCGCCAAACAAACCCATCTTGGTGAGTGAAGAGCGGCCGGCAGCGGTGGAAGCTGGTGCGTCCGCAGCACCCGGTCCATCTGCAGCAGCATCTGCAGGGCCAGCAGCTGGAGGCTGACCCGCAAGGCTTGGGCCCGGTGCTGCTGCAGTCGTCGCCCCGGGGGCTCCAGCTGCCTGTGGGGAGTCTGCAGCGGCGGCGTCGGCAGGTGAAGCGGCGGTTGGACCATCTGAAGCAGCTGGCGAGCCTCCTTGAGCAGCTGGCACCGGAGCACTTCCACCTTGCGCCGGGCTTGTTGCTGCTCCTCCTCCTCCTCCTCCTCCATGTGCTGGGCCTGGTGCGCCGGCGCCCTGCGAGGATGCGGCTCCTTCGGCTGGGGCGGGTGCTTTTCCGCCTTGTGAGGGCGTTGCTCCTCCTTGGGCTGGCGCCGTTGCACTTCCGCCTTGCGAGGGTGCTGGGTTTGTTGCTGTTCCTTGGCCGCCCGGGCTCGGCGCATTTACCCCTTGGGCTGCGCCCGGTGCGGCGGCAGCCTGTGAGGGCGCTGGATTTGTTCCTCCTTGGGTTGCGCCTGGGGCAGCCGCTCCCTGGGAGGGCTCCGGTTTTGCTCCTCCTTGGGATGCTCCCGGCGCAGCTGCTGCTCCTTGCGCTGCTGCGCCGGGTGCGGCTGCTCCCTGGGTTGCACTAGGAGCGCCCTGCGAGGGCGCTCCCGGTTGCGCACCAGAAGCTGAAGACGCAGAGCCTGAATCAAGGCTGGGGACCACGATGGGTTTCGAGATTTGAAGAATGGAGATGTCGTAAGGCTGGGTGGTCACGGTCTTCACGAGCTTGGCGTCCAACGGGGCGCCGCTCTCTTGGGAGCCGAACGCGATTTCGCCCTCGCCCACGAGGGCCACCTTGATGAACCCTTGCTGGCCCTTGGCGAGGCCCGTGGCCTGGAAGAGGGTGGTTAAGGGTGCCTTGCTGCCCGTGGCCGTCGTCAGCTTCTTCTCGTCGTAGTAGTCGAGTATCACGTGGGTGGCAATGGCGGCCTTGACGGCGTCCGGGGACTTGCCGGCGATGGAGGAGACGGCGCCGTTGTCGAGGGCGAGCACGGTTATGGTCTTGCGGGCGTTGATTTGCTCCGCGAGCTTTGTGTCCGTGAGGAATTTGCTGAACGTGGAAAACTCCGGCTGCTGCGCGAGCATTTGCGTGATGTCCAAGGCATGGATGGCGGAAGAGATTGTTGCAAGCAGAAAAGCCAAGCAGAGAAGAGAGCTTTTGAAACTCATATTTTCACACAAGTATGTATATTTCTTAATTCTTTTTCTCAAGGTTTATGTTTCCAATTTTACTTTTTATTTTTATTTTATTTATTTTTTTTGTTTCCTTTTGGATTGTGTTACCAAAACCGAGCGAGCATGACGAAAATGGGAGAGCTGGAGGGGGTATATATATAATGTTTACGTGCTGCGTGAAAGAGGAGGTTTGGAGGTTTGCGTACAAAAGTGAATTTGGGAATCGGTGAACTGTGAACCTCTCTCTGCACAACTATTTGAAGGAGGCTTCGGATGGTTGCGCATGGTTTGCATAATGAAACAAGAGGAGGGTGAGCAAGTGTATATTTTTGGGGTAACGACGATTGGTGGTGATGCATGCGTGCGGGCTACTCTAAATTAGGAGTTAGTGGGATACATGTATGTGCGGTTACTCTAAATTAAGTGTATATAGTTGCGATCACCTTTTTTTGCCGCACAATATTCACATACGTACCGAAGAATAGTGCTATTTCTATACCAAGATTAACGTAGACATTAAATCTCTTTTCTCATGTGTATCATTGGATTCACACTCACATCATATGATGAGAGTGTGTGCCTCATAATACGTGTAAGAGAGAAAATTTGATATCTATACCGACTTTAGTATACACATATCATTTTTGTTATTTTAGTATTGTTGTTGCTCCAATAACCTCTGCCGCGAGATTTTGAAGGTGTTGGTTGAGAGAAAAAAAAATGCTTTTTTGTACACTATGCATGGTGTGGTATCTCATATACATCATGAGAATCACATTCATCTCACATAATGTGAGTGCGAATCATATGATGTATGTAAGAAACTAAATATTTTGTCTACATCATGCTTAATGTACCAATAGCATCACCAAAAAAATTTAAAATGTTGAGACGCACTCTTAACTAAAAGGCATCAAATACATATATACAAATAACATTATGATATGAGTGTTTGGCCCTCGACAGGACAAAAGAAAAAACTAACATTATGATAATCTAAAGAAAAACGTTTTTTATACATTACTTTTTTGTCACCACATTAAATGCATATTTTCTCTCTCCTCTCACCACTCTTCCTCACTTTCTCACGTTCTTCTTCTTCTTCCTCCTCTTCTTCTCCTATTCTTTTTTTCTTTCTCTCTCTTCTCTCTGCTCCCTTCACTCTTCCTTCATTTTTTCTCTTTTTTTTTCATTTTATCGCAAACATTATTTTTCTTCGTTAATTTGTTCAATTTTTCTAGTTCGTTTTTCTTCATTTATCACATAAACTATTTTAATATCATTTTTTCTTCTTCGCAAGACATTATGTATCTCAAAGTTTTTATTTTTTGTATTTGTTTGTGTAATTTTTCTGGTTGTTAAAAAGTTTGTGCATGTATGTAAAAAAATTTGTGCATTATTGTTCAAAAGTTTGTGCACATGGGCACCAAAGTTTTCTTCTTCGAATTCATTTTCATTTTCATTTCCGTCATATTTTTTGTTTCTGGTTGTTAAAAATTTTGTGCATGTGTGAAGAAAAGTTTGTGAATGTAAGTACCAAAATTTTCTTATTCTTCGTTTTCGTTTCATTTTCGTCTTATTATTTGTTTCTACTTGTTAAAAATTTTGTGCACGTCAATTCAAATGTTTGTGCATCTGCTTTAAAATGTTTGTGCATGGACTCACTTAGAATATGAATGGGGAGCAAAAAAGAGTACGACAGTTACTTTTTGCTATTTAATGCGCCACTGATTCGATCTGATTTGGTTTTGTATGCGGAAAATGTTTGTGCATATGTGTAGAAAAAGTTTGTGCATGTGTGTGAAAAAGTTTGTGCATTCAGTGTCGCTATGTATACCATACGTATGTCATACGGTGGTTATACAGTGACAACAAAACCGATGTACACCTAACATTACTGTAATCTAAATGTGTGCGTTATGTATTAAGGAAAATGCTACTTTGACATTAAACTTGGTGTAGCCACTTACCCGCTTCTCTTACAAACATTATGGGGTTCACACTCATATCAATTGATTCCCTTTAAGAAATAAATTCTCTATACCCCACCAAACCTAATCAAGAACTTGCCTTTATGTCGACCATAGGCCGAATTCTAGATGGAAATCCTGTATTCCATTCACCGGCATGTTCTTAACCCTCTCAAGATATTCACCATCCACCCCTTACTCCCTTATCCTTCTCATTACCATTGTCATTTCCTTTCTTTTAAAGAAAATCCTCAAGATAGCCCTTTTTTTCCTTGACTAATCGCCTAACTAACCCACGCGTGTGATGTGTGTTTGTCACTTCTTCACCACACGATGGACAAACCCCACTTCCTTCAAAAGCAAGAGATTTAAAAAGAAAACACAATACACACCCTAATACTCAAAGCAAGATGCTCTTGTTCTCCTAGCAGTTTTGTTTCTTTTTTATAAAATTAATATTAAAATTTTGATTAGTCTACTTGTTGCATAACTTGCTATATATCTTGCCCTTGAATTTTTCAAAACAAATGGATCTCCAAGTGATTCCTTTTCCATTTAGCTTTATGTAATGATGAAAATTAAAAGCTTCCCATTTCTTCATGTTTTAATTGTTGTTTAAAATTGCTAATTTGTTATTTTTTGAGAACATGCCGGTTAGAACTGTGTTAAGATGATAATATATGTGATATCAAATGGATGATGCCCTTGTGTTCAAGGCAGTCTATGATATTTTAAATAATGATACTAACTAGAGCTTGATTTGACAATACCTTTTGCTCATGTTTTCTATATCAGACATCAGCAGCAGCAGGGACCCTTGTTTGCTATTTTTGGATTTTAGTTAATTGCTACCAAGAAAAAGGTATTATTATCCTCCTATTAAATCTTTTCTAATCTTCCTAATCTCTTAAAATAGCATAAACTGAAATAGATTTTTATTCTCTTTTAATAATTCAATACCTATTTTAGTGCTCCAATATAATTACTATATATATTTTGAAAAATGGAATGCCATAGATAGTAAATTGTGTACTTGTTTTAATTGAAGTGTATTTTGTTTTCTTTGTTTGTGAATTATTGCTTGCTTTCTTTGAAGTGTATTGTTTGTTTCAATTTGAATCTTTCAAGACATTTGAGAGTGTGCTATATATTTTATTAGGTGATATGGATCTTAACAAAGGACTTGATCCAAATCAATGGCTAAATGATCCAAATAGATGGCTAAAGGATATAAGTGAGCTTCTTAATGTAATGTCAATGTGTTTATTAATGGAACAAACCACTTTAGAGATAATGGTCATATGTATTGTGTCATATTTAAATATGTGCCATGCTCAAATGCAATATGAGAGATTATCCCTTAGGTGACATGACGTCTAATATCGAGATTGTGGGCAGAGTCAAGAGCAACATTCGTAAGTAGGCTAATAGATGATGATGTTGCTTGTGTGGAACAACTTTGAATGAATATTGAAACATTAATTTTGAGGGTGTAGAGGTAAGACTAAAGGAAGATGGGTTGGTCACAATAGAAGAGCAAGTTGCTATGTTTTTACATATTCTAGCCCATCATTCTAAAAATTGTTAATTAAGTTTAAATTTCAACGTTCAGGGGGAAACTATTAGTAGACAGTTCAATTTAGTGTTATATGCTGTGATGAGGTTGCAAGGAAGTTTACTTAGTGCACCGGATCCTGTCCCTAAAAATTGGACAAATGATGTTTGGAAATGGTTTAAGGTATGAATTTGTTTTTGAAGCTTGAGATTTATTTTATTTTTCTTTTCACATGACTTGATATTGTTTTAAAAAAAAGTCATTTTTTTTGTCAATTTAGGGTTGTCTTGGGGCTTTAGATGGAACTTATATTGAGTTAATGTTCCTGAGGCGAACAAACCGAGATATCGAAGTCGAAAGGTGAAATTGCAACAAATGTCTTAGGAGTATGCTCACGAGTTATGAAATTTATATATGTGTTGTCGGTTGAGAAAGTTCTGATTCAGATGCTAGGGTATTACGTGATGCAATTAATAGAAGAAATGGACTTAAAGTTCCATTTGGTAAGAATGCGAGAAATACATCCAAATCATTAACTTATTATAGTAAAAATTATTATTGAAAGTTATGCTTGTCTTATGAAATAGGATATTACTACTTGGTAGATGCTGGATATACCAATGGGATGGGTTCCTTGCTCCTTGAACCCGTTACCATCTGAAAGAATGGAGAGGTGATTATGTCCCAACAACTCCTACAGAAGTATTCAATAAGGTATACACTGAAGCTCAAAATGTGAAAGAAAAAACATTTGGATTGTTGAAGAAGCGTTGGGCAATTCTTAGAAGTCCAAGTTTTAATCCAGTTAAAACTCAAAATCAAATTATTGTAGCTTGTTGCTTATTGCACAATCTAATTAGGAGGGAGATGTCTGTAGATCCACTTGAAAAGGTTGAGTCAACTAATGAAGATGTTGAGCCAGAAATACTTGGCCGTATAGAAACCATTGAACCAAGTGAAGCTTGGCCTACATGGAGAGATGCATTAGCAAATGAAATGTATAATGAGTGGATTGCTGATTGAGGCTTATATGTAGCTACTTGTTATGTGTCTAGCTTTATTAATACTATCTTAAACTGGTGTATTTTGATATTTTTAGTTGTTTGATGTATTTGATGTTTTGGTGATGTACTTTATCATGACATTTGTATTTGAATTTATCAAAATCAATGTGTTGTCATTTTATTTATTTGCTCTTTAAATTTAGTTAGTTACTATTACTTATTACTTTCTATAATATACTTTGTATTGATTTGACAGGTATGGCACATGAAAATACTCAAACAATTGGCAAAGTTTGAGGGGAACGTAACGTAAGGCTTGGAGTGATGAGGAGTTTAACGCACTGTTGGATATTTTAAAAGAAGCACTAACTTTAAACAAAAGGGCTGATGCTAGACAGTTCAAAAATGGGATGTTTAAATGGTTGGAACAAAAGCTAGAAGGCAAGTTTCCTGAATCAGGCATAAAGGTAAAGCCACATATTGAGTCAATTATGAGGAGGCTCAAAATGAGTATAGTAATATATATGATATGTTCAACACAAGTGGTTTTGGGTGGGATGATGTGAATAAGAGGATCTCAGTAGATAGTGATGATGTATGGAATGCCTACATTTAAGCTAATCAGGTTTGTATTTAATTAACTAACTCATACTTTCTCTATTTTGCTTCGATTAATTAATTCGAATACTTTGTTTTTATAATTATTATTATATACGCAGAAAGATACAAGTTTAAGTAACTATAGGAACAAAACACGTCCTTACTATAATCGATTAGTGATAATCTTTGGAAAGGACCATGCTACTGGAAAAAAATGTTGAAGCTCTTGTTGATATAATAGAGGATTTAGACAAAGAAGAGAATCATGTTGATGTAGATCCTTTAGAGGGTGGTACTATTGGGCTCAGTGATGATGATATTGAAGATGTCACTCGATCAATGTCAGCGAATCAAGACAGGAAGAAGGCCAAAATTGAAAATTCTGAAAGTCCGCGAGTGAGAAAGAAGTCAACAGGAGAATCTACAATAGCTAATATAGAAGTTGTTGAAAAATTTGCTAATAAGATGAGTGCCATGACTAAAAGTGTCAAGTTTATGGCTAAATGTGCGAAGGTTATGAAAAGCTTATACGGCACACCAAGTGCACCCTAAATAGCAGGTGGGAGACAAAAAAATTACGAAAAATAAATTACGTAGAAGGAAGCGTGAGAAACAAAAACTAGAGCAAAGACATTATGCAAGTTATTTAAAATGAATGTGTTAAAAAGTATTAATGGTTGACCTTTAATATTCAAAAACTCAGTCAAATTTTCTTCTTCAAACCAAAATACCATCATTCATGGCCACCTCACCATTGCTATCATCTTCAATCTTCGGCTTCTCGACCTCGTTCTCTTCCCAAATTTTCTGAACTTAAACCTCAAACTTTTTCAGGAAATGAACCTTTTTTTTATTATAATTTCCAGATCTAAAGAACCAATTAGTGGACACGTTTTTCTAATATTTAAGCGGCGGCAAAGGAGATTGGTGGAGTGCTGCTGGTGCGGGGTGGTGGGTGGCAGCGATGGGGCGGGAATTGTAGAGGATTAGTTGCTGATTGCGTTTTTGGGGTGAAGAATAAACACGAACAATGGTGAAGAGAAATAATGGAATGAGAATGTAACGGGTCCAAGTAAATAAAGGCCCAAAGTAAAAATGGGTCCAATTAGGGAGCCCAATTCTAGTATAAATAGGGGAATAGGAGAATTAGAAATTATGGAAAAATTGGTTTAGGCTTATCCTACCCTCTCTCTCTTAGGATTTCTTCTCTAGTTTTCCATCCCAAATGCAGAAAATACCACAATTTGTTCTATTATTTCCATAATTCAAGCATTTACAATTTTACTTCGTTACAAATGGTGCTTTCATTGAACACCATGCCGGCGGTTCCCGCTTTCCATGGTGGTTCGCAGAGCTCAAGCCATGTCCCGTTGTGCGCCGTTCTGCCGGTGTTCGACGGTGAGCACGGCTACTGGTGGCTTCTTTGCGCGTCGAAGTTTTGGAACTCCAAAGGAACGCGAGAGTTGCAGCGGTTGCTGCAGGTTGCAGAAGGGTTGTCGGGCGCGACCTGACGTGGTTTCGGCTGTGGCGGCGGCGGAATCCGTCGGCGGATTAGAGGACTTTCGAGGTAACGTTCCTGTATCGTTACCAACCAGATTTCAGATCAATTTTGCCAAAAATTGTTCAAACTGAAGTTGTAGAGTGGGAAATTGATTGGGAAGAAACTATAGAAAATTTGAGATCACAATTACAGGACCAAACAGATTTACCAGAATCAGAAACACAAATTCCAGAAAATGGAGCTACAGTTCAACGCAATGTAGAAGCAAAATTACAAGCAAAATCAGAGACAACAGTTCACAACAATCCAGAGGCAACAAGAAAATCAACAGCACCAGATCAAGAATTACAGGTCACAGATCCAGACATTCAACCCGAGGCAAAGGCAAATGCAGAAATTCAAGTAGTAAGAGAGGTCAATTTGGACTTACTTGCGCCAGCATCGAGTTGGCCTGATCCAGCTCATCCCGAGGAGGTGTGGCAGAAACCACCACCGGAGCCACCAGATCTGAAGATGGAGACGGAGGGGATGTCACCAGAAGAGGGAGTCGACNAACACGTCCTTACTATAATCGATTAGTGATAATCTTTGGAAAGGACCATGCTACTGGAAAAAATGTTGAAGCTCTTGTTGATATAATAGAGGATTTAGACAAAGAAGAAAATCATGCTGATGTAGATCCTTTAGAGGGTGGTACTATTGGGCTCAGTGATGATGATATTGAAGATGTCCCTCGATCAATGTCGGCGAATCAAGCCAGGAAGAAGGCCAAAATTGAAAATTCTGAAGGTCTATGAGTGAGAAAGAGGTCAACAGGAGAATCTACAATAGCTAATATAGAAGTTGTTGAAAATTTGCTAATAAGATGAGTGCCATGCCTAAAAGTGTCAAGTCTATGGCTAAATGTGCGAAGGTTATGAAAAGCTTACACAGCACACCAAGCGCACCCTAAATACTCGAGGAAGTCGGAAATAGCAGGTGGGAGACAAAAAAAAAAATTACGAAAAATAAATAAATTATGTAGAAGGAAGCGTGAGAAACAAAAACTTGGGCAAAGACATTATGAAAGTTATTTAAAATAAATGTGTTAAAAAGTATTAATGGTTGACCTTTAATATTCAAAAACTCAGTCAAATTTTCTTCTTCAAACCAAAATACCATCATTCATGGCCACCTCACCATTGCTATCATCTTCAATCTTCGGCTTCTCGACCTCGTTCTCTTCCCAAATTTTCTGAACTTAAACCTCAAACTTTTTCAGGAAATGAACCTTTTTTTTATTATTATTTCCAGATCTAAAGAACCAATTAGTGGACACATTGTTCTAATATTTAAGCGGCGGCAAAGGAGATTGGTGGAGTGCTGCGGGTGCGGGTTGGTGGGTGGCAGCGATGGGGCGGGAATTGTAGAGGATTAGTTGCTGATTGCGATTTTGGGGTGAAGAATAAACACGAACAATGGTGAAGAGAAAAAATGGAATGAGAATAAGAAAGAGAAAATAAAACAAGGAGGAAGGCCAACAAATGGAGTTTGACAATGCTTGTGTGCCGTGAGTGTGTATGAAGAATAAGGGGGGGGAACAGCTTCAGATCTCATGTTTGTCAAAGGGTATGAAATGAAATTTTGATTTTTGCTGATGGGTAAAATAGTATTTTTATAGTCTACGTTGACTTTACACAAGATGCTCATTGTAAGCATCCTCACTAAAAAGTAGGGGTATTCATAACTCGGGTCGGCCCGTTAACTCGGACTGACCCAAAGCATTTCAGTTGAATTGGGTTTGATTTTAATTAAATCCAATTTTAAATAATTCTAAAAAAAATTCGATTTTAATTCATATCAAGTTCGGGTTTAATCTCGGGTCACCCGGTCTGGCCCGCATACACTACTGTACTATACATTTCTTATTTTCTTTCCTTCCCATCCCATAATCATGTCTATTTTGGTGTTTATTGTAATTAAATTATGTCTACTTCGATGTGTAGAAATCTATTGTAGTGTACTTATTATTATTTTTTTGTTTATGTTCCACTATAACTATGGAAGTTTGAATGAAAATGCTAAAATTATAAATTTTATGTCATTTTGTTGTAGTGTTTGAAATTAATGAGTGTTTAGTTAAGAAATATAATGTTTAGTTTGTAATTTTTTTAACTTTATTTTTTAATGAATGCTATTTTTTTATTTTAAAATTTGAGATAACTTTATCCCGTTTTGGCCCGATCTAAACTTGGGTTTTAACTCAGCCCAAATATGATCAAGTCTATCAAGCTTAAGGCGGATCCAAGTACTCAAAATTAGCTCGATGGATCAGGTTCAGATAAAAACGCTTCCTTGATATTGATATGATTCATCTTTCGTGTTCAAAAATCTCTTCAAATTCTTAAAAGTTTTTTCTTTAAAATATAGATCTATGATACTATGCAATTTTAAATCTTGTTACCCAAAAGAAATAATTAAGATCTTTAAAATAAATGTCTCTTGGGGCTTTTCTTCAATACCATTACTCCAACAAAAAGAACCTTCAGCCCATATGGTATTCTATAACAAGTACAAATAACACACAATATCATTCCGTCCAACTTCATTTTATTTAATGAGTTTTACGGAAGTAATCAAAAAGATAAAACCTTTAATAAATATAAAAATTTTAACATTTTAATACCTTCCATATATTAAAAACTTCAAAACTTCTTAACGAGTCGAGTATTCTGAAAACACTTGCTACCAACATCCTTATTTTATTCCGCTCCATTATATTAGTTTCCAGCAACCCAAACAATGGTTATTGGGCTTGACAGCAATTTTGGGATTTCAAGCATGAGCATCCAAACAATAGGATATATCAATGGAAAACAAGCTAGCAATCCATAATATTTGATATTTGATCTACAACATTTGCCCCATATAGCATTGATTGGCAAAGAACTAGCAACAAAGAACTATAGAAACATTACCATCCATTAGACAAACCCTGAAGCACGAAATAGTGCTGACAATACATCTTAAAATTTGACCAACATTCAATGAAATCTCAGTCTAATTCAGTTAAGTTTAAACCAAATCTTTTTGGTACTAATCCGAGACAGTTAACGCATACAAAATGACTGCCTCAATTCTCAGAATTTTCTAGTTGTGTCATCGCAAACTAACAACCACAAAAGCAACTGGTTAATAATCTACAAGAAAAAGGTTCCCATTGTAGGATTTTAACTACTAGGGATGATTTATCTAGCTTCATTTCAAGCCATGCCAAAATAACACTTGCTGAAAAGAATTAAACTCAGCTTGTGCTCGATATCTTGTCAATAATATCCGAGATGACCTTCTCCATGTCTAGATCCCTCATCGGCTTAAATGGACGCTTCATATCCTGAAACAAAAATATGGTTAACAAATCAAATATGGGCTGATTCAAGGGAAATTTGAGTCTTTTTTAAATGGTAAAGAAACATATCTGCAATTAATTAAAGGAAGTGATATTATAACTACTGATGTTAGAGGTCAATTGTTAACATTGAATTCCTAATATAGCAACTCAGTTCATTCAAAAATGGAAAATTGTTTTGATGGTTAACAACTCATGTTTGATAGTTACCAAGAGGCTAATGAATGTCTTGCCACCTTCTTCCCGTATCTCAAAACAACCTCTTCTCGGCTGCTCAAATAAGAAAGGGGAGTTGGATCAATCAATTTATTGACATAACAAATAGAGTGCTACTAATCAAATGATATATCATCTGAAAGGTTGAAACTTTCTTTTTAAAGGAGAGTTTTAGTAATAAGAGAAGAACATTACAAAGAGAAAGGAGGACAAGATATTATAATTACAAAAACAGGAACCATCGAAAGAGCAAAACTTTGGAATTTCTCAACATATCTGAAAGGCTGAAATTTACTAATCATTTCCACCAGAAGTTTTAAAATGATCCTAAAGCGCATTTGCGCAGAGAAGAGTAGTAAGTTATCTAACTCAATTTTTAATCATGAGACTTTTCAAGGTAAGTCAGGCAATGGCCTTCACACATTAATAGTGTCCACTTTGTTTAGAAACAAAATTGCATTTGCTTTCCCTCATGGATAGAAAGAATATCAAAGAAAAGGGCAGAATTTTCAAATAACTTGCAAGTTCAGTGAAACAATAACATAATTGTTGGAAATAAGCACATATTAATTGTGGGTTTTGCATATTACTACTAGATAGCTCATAGTATATAGTGCCCATTATCCTAGTATATAGTGCTCATTAATTGTATCATTTACTCTGCATAGTATAAATACCATACATGTGTGGGAGCCATAACACACATTTCTCATACACATACAATAATCACCAGCTCTTTTCAGCATACCTTTTCAGGGTTCAGTATCACAGTGATTCCAGAAAATCTCTTCTCCAGACCTTCTTTCACCAGATTGGCTCTCATCTTGAATTGGTTGCATTGCTTGCTATGTCAAACCAAATAAGCGGTTAGAGGCATGGAAAATGGACCCCAAATACCAACGACAACTTCTAATTGCCAAACTTTAATAATTCAAGACCATTAAATAAAAATGACATTGAAATCACAAATTCCATCTTAATCCAAATTGACAACCCAAGTGTCTCACACTCTCATCATCATTTGTACTCTCATCATCATTTGTGAGTGAATTATTCTTAACTAACAAAATTGAAGTTGTTTACCACCAATCCAAAAGACTAGCCTTGAGTGTAAAAAAAACTCCATGGCTTAAGTACCACATTGAACTTGCGCATTTGTTCAATGTAAGACTCATATCATTGCCATCCCCTTTGCTTTACTCTGGCGACACTTACCCGGTAGTAGCTAGCTCTTTCCCCTCTCAGTGGGTACGAATTCATAGAACTTTACAAGCAAACGAAACCTCACTCGAAAGCTTTTAATACTCTAAGCCCAATCATCCCATTGGAAATGATGGAGACAAGAGGGAATCCCTTTGACAAAACCCTAAACCATAAACAGGGAGACTTTGAAATATAGATAAAGGGGAGTTTTTGGAAAACTTTCAGAACAGGAATAAGATATCTGCAGACAACAACCCAAAAATTAAAATAAAATAAAATAAACAAAAACAAAACAGAACAAAACAAAAAAACAAAAATCCAAGCCTATTCGTAAAGAACATATTTTTCCCTGCATCTATTCTCCAAAAAGAAATAAAAAAAAAACAAAACTTTAAAATTTTAAGCTCGAGCCTCAAAAAACAAAACACACAGCACAAAGAAAAGCACGAAAAAAGGGGGGGAGATAAGAGAAAACAAGTGAAAACTACCAATGCTCAATGACGATGGTCTTCTCGGAAGCTTCTGGAACACTCCCGTTTTCAGTCTCGGCAGGACCGCCTTCAGTTTCAACCGTCGCCACCTTCTTCTGCGGCTTCCCCTTCTTCGCCTTCTTGGTTTCCTTCTTCTCCGGAAGCAACTCCACAGCAGAACCAGGCCCCGAGCCGGCGTTAGCCAGCCTCGCCGACGACCGAGTGGCTCTCGCCGGAGCCGCCGCAGAAGGCGGTTGCTCGGCCTTACGCTTGGTGGGTGGCATTTTCGTGAATAAGGCGGTTTTCTTTTTTTCTTTTTCTTTTCTTTTTTTCTTTCCCTTCTAAGACAAAGGAACCAGAAACGAATGCTGAATATCCGTATGTAGCGTGACACAGTGCCTCTTCTGTCTTATCCATCAATGGACGCATTAGCTTATTTATTTAATGAGAGAAATTACATTTTTCTTTTCTAGGAATTCCTTCCGTACGGCTATCAAACGGCCAGCTCAGGCTGGCCGAGCATAAATGCATTTTTCCTGTTTATATTTTATATATTTGGTACATTTATTTAATGTGGTTAAACAAGTTAATTTATGAGTTATGTCTATTTTAACATTATACGAATCAATTTATTTCAAGAGTTAAACTGGTTGAACTGGTTTTCACTATTCAAGGGTTAGATTTTATAAGTTTGACTCATCTATTTAATCAGATAAACGAATTGGGTTCATTTTGATAACTCTACACGTGCCCTTGAATATAATATTTAGGAATGTTGTACTCGAGAATCCTACAAAACTTATTTTGTTTCACTGTTAAAAATTTTGGAAATATTGTTTTAGATTCTTGAAAATGAATTATAGATATATTTGGCTAGAAATATATATTCATAAAAATATACGTATGATAATTATCAAATTATCCTTAGCAAATTTAATTATATTATTATTATTTTATTTTTTAAATAAAATTAAGGATAAATTAGTATTTTACGTATAATATTCTCATTCCTATGACATGAGAATAAAACATTAACAACTTTTGAAATGGGAATAAAAATGCATAAAAATTTGGGTATATTATTTTCTTGGGGATGATTTGTTCCCAAAAATAAATTTTTATACCTTGAAATAAACGTGAAAATAAAACATTCTTAAATACTCATTCCCTAAAATAAGTAAACATATCTTACAAAAAACGTCAAAATTTTGAAAGAGGGGCCTACTATTTAACTTGTAAATAAATTATTATTTTTTGGTCATAGAAGATAATAAAAGTTAAAATTGTGTAAATAATTTTCAATAATATGATTCCCATTTTTTTTTGTTCTTAAAATATAATTTTTTGAAGAAAACAAAATTTGATGATCCTTTTTATGAAACAAATATCAGCGTGAAAACCTACATAAATTATTTATTCCTTATAAAAAAAACAATAGGTCTTTTATTTAATTTTGACAATATAAAGTCTATTTAGTTCCAATATATATATATGAAGTTTTTGGATACACTTAATGTAACAAGCAACAAGGACAAAGAAGGGACTTCTCAAGAGATGAACAAGGGCACAAATGGAATTGAGCTAGACAACCACAAAGTAGTTTAGCATGCGCACAATCAAGAAGAATTAGTTAGGTCAGGAAGCCAAGTGGCACATGATTTGATTGATCAGGGATCTAGAAGGAGCCATGGGATTTGTAAGCTTCCTTTAAAGCTCAATGACTACTCAATGGGAAAGGCATGAGTGAAGTAAGTTTTTATCCTCTTTAACTGAACGAACTTCTAGCTTATCACTCTTCTCTAATGGTGATTCCTCTCTCAATTATGTAGGTAGGACTTATAGAGTTTAGCTCAAGGACCACACTAAGTGTATTTGTTTTCTTAGTCTTTTATCCCTTGCTGGTGAGCTTGTACGGGAGACCAAGGAATTCAAGTGATCGGTCTAAGGAGAGTCCTCATTGTGAATCTCTATTTTAATTTTGAGCTCTATTGTTCTATTGAGAATAGTTATAAAGATTTCTTGAATTATGTTCTGTGATAATTTTGATATTAATCTTAGTTGAGGCATATTTTATGTAATTCTCTCTTCTTCATTGTTACAATTGGAGCTTTCATCACACCATGGAACCCAACAATGCGGAGAAGGCTTATACCAAGATGATCATGGAGTTATTGGAAAAGCAAGATCAAGCCAGAGTAGGAGTAATGACTGATTAACTCTCCTTGAAACAACCTTCCAACAATTTTTAGAAGCTTTCAAGTCCAATCCTCCTCCACACCACAATGGTGGCTCGATCTCAACAACAGATCCGCATCATAATGGCCACCAACCATTCACTACAAGGTCTATTAAGTTGGAGTTTCCAAAATTTGATGGGTCAGGTGTGCTTAAATGGATTTTCAAAGCAAATCAATTTTTCGACTACTACGAGACCTTAGATGTAGACAGGATCACAATCGCCTAAGTGCACATGAAGAAGGATGCCATTCCATGGTTTCAGATGACGCAACGTTCCCATCCCTTTCACTACTGGTAGGAACTCAAGCATGCAACAGAGATCGAATTTGGGCCATAACCGTTTGATTACACTTGAGGTAACTTGTTTAAGCTAATTCAGAAAGGTGTCGTGAATGATTCCTACACTCAATTTATGTCTCTTGAAAATAGAATATTTGGGGTTAGTCCTTATGCACTTATGGAATACTCCATTAGTGGTCTTAGAAATGATATTTGATTACTAGCTCGAGGTCCTGATACCTTGCTAAATGTTGTGGCCTTGGCTCGCATGTATGAAGAACGAAACCATCCAACCCATAAGCCAACCATTCTAGCCTATGTTAAGCAATGAAGAGAAGATAGAGAGGAGAACAGAGGGAGCAGACGAGAGAGATAGAAGAATGGAAGGTAAGAGTTTATTCTCATTAGTATGCCTTATTCCTTCTGTACAATCAGCTTATATAGCTGAGTTCCCCCTTCTAATTGCCAATTTGGCAGTTACAGTTTAACAAACTACTATGGAACTAATTTCCCCCTCCTAATGCGTATCAAATCCCCCCTTAAGAATTTCCTTGCCCTCAAGGAATCGATGTACAATCGAATGCCGGGAACATCCTCTGCAAGTCACGCAAGGTTTCCCATGTAGCCTCTTTCTCTAACTCACCCAGCATGAGTTTGAAAAGTAGTTTTGTCTCTATCCTTGGTTTCTCATTCGAATTGGATGATAACCACACAACCTCCAACCTTCATCCTTCTTTTTAACTCGCACAATTGGTGCGGCAAATGGGGAGGAGCTGGGCTGAATCACTCCTGACTCTAACAGCTCATTGACCATGCTATCAATGACATCTTTTTGGGCAGAGGGGTACCTAGAAGGCTGCCTTGCAGTGGGTTTAGGACCTTCCTTTAGGACAATTTTGTGATCGTGCAAACCCCTAAATGGAGGCAACTGCTTTGGTTCTGCCAAAACATCTTCCAACTCATCTAGTAAAGCAGATTTGTGGTCTTCCATTTGCATTTCTATATCTCCCTTAGCTGACAATGAGCAGCACCCCATGTCTCTTTCTTCCACCATTATCTGATTGAGTTTGGCTTCATTCACCACTTTGCTGGCAGCCTCTTTGACAGCAATTAGCTGTACTTTTTCTTTACCCATATCAAATTTCATCACCAGATTTTTGAAGTCCCATGAAATGGTGCCCCATTGTTTCAACCACTGTATTCCTAGAATAATATCACAGCTATTTAAAGGAATGACAATTGCAGAAGTGACAAAATCATACCCTTGCATCCTCCACTTGATATCTGTGCAGCTGCCAGCTTCCTGAGTCACGCCCCCAACAGCTACCGTAATCTGGACAGGGGAGATTGGTTTCAGTTTGCCCGCTCCCTCTCGACACAGTCGTTCATCAATAAAATTGTGAGTACTCCCTGTGTCTATCAGGACAAAAATTCTTCTCTTCCCAATCCAACCAATCATCCGCATCATGGGGTAAGTTGAGTCTCCATGAATAGCATTCAAAGAGACCGTGGACGAATCCTCATATGCAGGGCTGTCATTGGCTTCGTTCTCAGTGGTAGCGGCCACGGTGTCGCTTTCCTCCATTTTCATGAGAAAAACCTGAAATTTCTTCCTTTGTGGGCAATCATGGTTAGGAGAATACCTTTCGTGGCAAAAGAAGCACAAGTTCTTGGCCCTATGTTCATCCATTTCCTTAGGGGTTAACTTCTCTTGGAACGTATAATTTGGCTTTCCCAAGATTCCCTTCTGTGTTGCATCAGTGGCCCTGTCCTCCTTTTTCTCAATTGTTGGAGTTCCCCCTTTCCTTTCTTGCCCAAAATTGCCCCTAAAGAAGCTGTTATTGCGCTTCTGCAGAAGGGTTATACTGCGTTCTTGGAGTTTCGCTATACGCGTGGCCTCTAACAATGTTCTTGGCGCAAAGAGTTTGACGCCATTGCTAAGTTCCGCGCTCAAACCGCCGATGAAGCAGTGCAACTTCTGTGCCACCGTCAGATCCGTACGGCACACTAGTTTATCAAACTGCTCCTGGTAATCTTCAAGGCTCCCTG
>QANU01009840.1:0-39431 GCA_003254905.1 Nissolia schottii
ACGTACGAGTAAACAGTTAGCTAGGGTGTTTCACTTAAGATCTAAAATGTTGTTCTTCAAAAATAGTTTTATGTGTAAAAAACATTCACCCCATCAAGGTTTTGTTCAAATTGCAACTAGTCCCATTTTTCATGCAAAATATCATCCCACCCCATTTAGTGACTAATCACTAGCTAAAGTGTTGGTTTGAAAGAAATGTTTCATTAGAGTATTTCTTTAAATCACATTTAATTGTTAAATAATCACAAAGAGAGACAAGAATGACAAGAATGAATTATATAATTTCAATGCAACCTATATTTATCATCATAATAATATAAATAGTTTGAAGATTGAATTTAATCTTCACTTTACATAATTATGTATTATTAATTGTTAAATAATATTATATTCAAATTTCATGCATTATAAATAATCTAAACTTCATGTATTATTTAAATATAATATATTTTTTATAACTTTTTACATAATATTATTTATTAATATAGAAGAAAATTTTGATTTTTTTTCTTATTGTGTCAAATTTTAAATTCAAAAATTAATTTTCATGATAAAAAAATAGTTTTTAGCAAACATAACACATGAAATAATGATATAATTTTTTTAAAGAATTCTATGTATAAAAGTTGAAACTCTTCAATTTGATACTGAGATTTTAGATTTACATTAAAAAAGTTTATTTATACATTTATAAAATACTTATTTGTTAAAAAAATTGTTATAAAAAATTTAAAGAATTTTTAAGAACTTGGATAAAATTATAAGGTGTATATAACCTCCAAAGAGAAAAATTATTTTAAAAAATTACTTTAATTAAGATAGGCAAGAGACTGTTTTAGATAAATTAAATAAAATTTAATAGAATTGATAATTAGTCCCTTAGTCAAAAGTATAAAAAAAAATATATTATACTTTTTTATGTGAAAAAATATATACATTATATCTTAAAAATATGTAAGAGTGAAGATTAAATTCAACTTTCAAATTATTTATATTATTATGGTGGCATTAAAATTACATATTTTTTTTATTTAACAATTAAATGTAATTTAAAAGAATATTCTTTTCAAACTAACACTTTAGTCTAAATTGAAATGCTATTTTGCATGAAAAATCGAGGCTAGTTTCTGTTTTAACAAATTTTGAATGATAAATACTCTTTGTCCTAATTTTATTTAAATTAATAACGTATTTTTAGTATATTAGTAATAATTAAATTAAAAAAGAAAAAGAGCACGTGGCTGTCCAGCTCCATACCAATTAATAATTCTCCCTTCCACTCTCCCACCGTCAAAGACAACTCCACATAGACACAGACTCAATTATTTTTTCTTTTCTTTTTATTATTAAAAAACACGTATAAAACAAAAAACCTTTTTCATTTTCCTCCTAGGGTTCCCAAATCCCTATGCACTGCACGGCAAAAGAGGAACGATTCCGTCACGCTAACAATCCACCATCTCCAACAACAACGAATCTTTCCTCTTTTTCCCTTTCGTTCTCTCAAAATTTTGATAATGGAGGTGGTGGAGATCCCCGATCCGAGCCGGGTTGGGAAGATCCTAAGCGAGAAGGATCGGGTTCGGGTGAAGAGGAAGACCGTCGAGGCCGTGCTTGAACAGTGCCAGAGAGCCCTTCAATTGATTAACAGCGCTTCCGATTCCGAAGAAGAAGAGGGTGTTTCCGATTCGGATTGCGACGGCCAACCCTCGGTTCCCGATGAGGCACCTCGCGCTAGTTCCTCTTCGCCACCTGATCCTGAAGCCGATGAGGTCACTCTTTTAATTCTTATTATTATTTTTATTGTTATTGTTATTGTTATTTGCTTCGCGCATGGAACCATAAGATTAGGTTTCGATTTCTGGGTCGTCGCGCTATTTTTTTTTTTCCTTTTTTTAATTTTCTGTTGGGGGGGCTTTCGGTTAATTGCAGTGGAATTCGACCTACGTTGGAGCTTGTTTTTTGTTTTGATGTATAACATAGATGTGTGTGATGCTTGTCGTGAATTTCGTGAAATAGAGGGAGCTTGGAAGTTAGGAGCGAGTTTTTCTTCTAATTTGCTTGGGGTGGTTTGGCATATAAGAGGAAGAAAGTTTTTACTACTCTAGATGCGTTTTTACGTGTTTCAGTGAAAGCATAAAGTGCATTTATTATAAGAGTTAGACCCTCTTGATTATGTACTTAACATAGAAAGTGTTTAATGAAAATAATTGTATTTTTGATGTTGGGGACGTGCAAAATAAAGCATTTAATGATTTGTTTGTTTAGTGATTAGGATGATAGGTAGGAAGCTTGGTTAGAAGGATTTAGAATTGTAATCTCTCTCTGTTCTCAATTAATTGTCCAGTTCGACTTATGCTACGAAGAAAATGATTGGGAATTATAGTACTTTATAAAGTTACCCCAATTTAATATTTAATAGAGATATGGTAGGGAAAAAATGCAATTAATATTGTCTAGATTTAGAAAGTGGACAATTATTTATAAAAATACAAAAATGGAAATGTGGACAATTAATAGAGAACAGGAGTACATATGGTTTGTACACCATGCTGAAATGACACTCTTATGCAGATATTTTTATCGGCTTGATACTTGATGTGGAGAACTTTTATGATGTTTTAGTTTAGGGTTTTGCTAAAGAGCACTTGTTAATGAATCAAGAAATAGGAACTTTTCATTAAATAGATAGCTTTTCGAAAATTTCAGTGCATTGAGTACATTGAAAATCCCCCCAACTTTCCATTCGAGACTCCTTACCAAGTGCCCTTCTTTGCAAAATTCTTTGGTTCATCATGGAGTTGTCTCACTTCCATGTATTTGGACACTAGCCCTTGTCGACATAGTGCTGTGATATAAATAGTTAGTTTTACCATTCAGTTGAACACCATATGTTCATTGCAATGGGGTCTTCAATCTATCTTGCATACGTACAACTTGAATAAAAAAAATTGCTTCACAATTAGAGATTATCGTTGTACTACCACATTCCGTGTGCCCCAATGCAGTTATGCGACCTACTCAAATCTAGAGTTGAAAGTCCTGACTTCCTTGAAAAGTTAGAGTTGGCCCAGGCATCAGTTTCACAGAACCCAGCTGGTATGCATCCAAATTTTTTTGTCTTTAACTTGGTGCTTGTGATATTGCAATGCAAAGTGATTTATGGATTTTGATGATTAGGGTGAAGACAATCTTATTTGAAATTCTTAATTAGGTAGATATTCTATATATGTTGTTTGAACTTTAGAATGCAAATGAAAGGAAAGTGTTTGGTTTATGGCAGAAGAAGGTAATTCTTGGGATTTGGTGAGTGAAAATGATCTATGGGAAGGTGATGCTGTGGATTCTGCCGAAGAAGAGTATGTCCTTGTTAGACAAGAAGATATAGTGGAGGGCATTGCGTGCTTCATGGCTGCGTACTTGTTATCCCTTAAGCAGACCAAAGTAGGTATTCTGTAATCTGTATATTATATTGTCATTCAGGAGGCTGTACTATGCCTGTGAATTTAATACATAGATACTTGCTAGAGTCATTGCGGTAAAATCTGAATGATACATGGCATGATGATTTGAAAAACATGACAATCCCAATCTTTTGACTGAAAAGTGATACCATTAAAGCAGAGATGTAATCATGCAATATATGCCTTTCCATTGTGCAGTTCCCCGTTGGCGCATTGCTTTCTAGTTTAAAATAACCTCTTTATGCTTTCGTAGCCTAGCAATCACTTGTATTGAATAATTATGTGTTTCTTTCTCTTATTCTCCACCATAGAAGAATGTGATCTTAAGAATGTCAACATAATAACAGTAAAATATTTTATTTAACGTATCTGGAGTTTCTTCTTTCTCTCCCTCCCTCTCTCTAAGTGATTGCTTTTCTTTTTGCAGGATTTAACCCCTAATCAACTTCAGGATGGTGAGTATGATTGTTTCCTTCCTAGTATCATCTTATTTTTATAGGTATCCATGTATGAGCGCAACAAGGAAGAATTAACTCCTTAGTTACCTTTTGTCTTTCCAGATAAAGTTTGTATTCTAGTTTAGACAAATTATTGTCAGATAAGAATGGGAAAGGATTTCTGACTTTTTTCGCTACATATTTATTAGCGCTTAGCAAGACATTTTCTGTGAAAAATAAAAAGGGAAAGCTTCGGAAGGCATGGGATGGGAGCAAAGTTATTTATAATGTTGCATCATGGGGGGCTACGGCCATTGGGTAAGTGGCTCTACCAAAACACCCCTCCTCCTTTTCGCTTCAAATGTTAAGGAATTGATTAATGTATTCATCTGATGCTAGGCCATTGTGACCTGTATTATGTTGCATTGCTTGCCTGTGGTGTTGGCTGCTTCCTGTTAGCATGCATTTAGTAGTGTCATGTGATCTATACTGAATTCTGTGTTTGATCTTGTTGTGAATTTGCTTTTACATTTAGTGTAGTTTAATTTTTATTGATTACTTCCATTTGTCATTTTTGACAGGATATATCAAAACCCTGTTATTGTAAGGGTTGCAACTAAAGCTTTCTGGACTTCTTGTCAAGTTATATCAAAGCTACTGTGAATTGCCAATGCAGCTTGGAGAAAAGTTGTGATGTGTAATTTAATATTTTCTACTTTTGCTTGTGCTGCAGTTCGGCGTGCTTTCCCACTCCTGTTTGATGTAACATTCAATTTGTTTGCGCCAGTGATCAATTGATCTTAATGTAGTTTGATCTTGTAAATATCTCTATTCAAATGTTCCGAGTGCAATTCAAATTCTTATTATAAACTCGAGCTTTGAAACATAACCTTTCCCAACCCACACAACCTGCCATTTATCTCAGCATCGGTCATCTATGCTGGGTTTTGCTTCGGTTGTATTTTTAATTTTGGTAACCTTCCTTCGTCCATTCCATTCTCAAATAGGGAAATGTTAATATAAGCTCCATTTTCAAATAAAGAAATGTTAATATAAATGGTGCTCTTCGAAAACTTTAATCATGACACGGGCTGAGATAACGATTAGTAACCGAGAATAAAGGGAGGGATTGGGGGTGATATTGATAATCTCAAGGGTGAATTACATTAATCTTTCATGAGGATTAGTGTAACTACACCTAACATTCCTCCATTTTTCAAAATTGCTCCTACTACTTCCTCTAAGTTTTAACAAAACCAACACTAACCTCCCCTCTCCAGTCTCCAGTGAGAGAGTTAACAGAATTGTTACCATGTGCATGGCACGTGTCATCGATGGCAATGTTGCAATTTTTTATATCACAAATCGGACGAAACCGGTCGGTTCAAAATAGATTTCGATGGACCTGTTCCATCGCAGAGAGCCCATGGGATTTTGCAAATATCGGATGTAAGCGGAGATTGGCGACTCAGTGACTTCGGGGTCGACGCACAACAGCGGCAGCGATGTTGATGGAGCTGCCCAAGATTCCCTCCCCCTATAGCGGTTGACATCACAGCAAGACGGTGGCCGGAGTGAGCAGAGATGAAAGAACTGAGAGGGCGGAGAGAGAGAGGGTCCGAGTCTCTGAGATGAAGACGAGAGAAAACGAGTCTGAAGAGTGGAGAGGACGAGAGCAGAGTGGGAGTCCGAGAGAAATTTGGGAGTAGGAGAGTGAGTGGGAAGTCGGGGATTTTAGGGATTTAGAATTTTTGATTATTTAGGGTTTTTTTTATTCAGTTGGGTCGGATTTGCTGGATTTAAAATTTTTGAATCCGTCGTTAGATCCTTTAAATGCTTCATCTGTCTAATCGTTCGACCTGTTGACCTGTCAACTAATCCAACTCAATCCGTATGCATCAGATTGGACAGATTTTGCGAGTCAATCCGATCCGTGAGCAGCCCTATCAATTATGACAAACAATATTTCTTAAGGAAACGTCCAACAAACACATCAAATGTCTTGATGCTTAAATTGGAGTACCAATTACCTAAAGAAAAAAAGAGACGAACTTATTAGAAGTCTTAAAGAAAGTAAAAAAAATTAAGAAATCTAAGTTCAAATACTCTAAGAAAGTAAAAAATTAAGAAATCTAAGTACAAATACTCTTACTCCAAAACTAGCATTGTAAGCATCTTTATCATTAAATATGGTCATTGTCAGATGTTGAGCCTTTCCATAGCTTGGTACAGAATATAAGAAAAAACATTAAGAAACAAAAAATATGGATATATAACATATTACCTAAAAATGCATTACGCAACCAATCTTGAGTTTGGGTTTTAGGTAAAAGATGTCTAAAAAATTTGAGTGTAAGCTTTATTTTAAGTGACTTATTTTAATTTTTTTGTTATTACTTTCTTATTTTATTTATTAAAAATAATATAATAAATATGAAGTTACATTATTATCCCTTTGGTTCAGGTATCCATCAAATCAGATGGCATGAGACAAAAATTATTTGTATTCAATTATATATCATTGGATATATTCGCAGATATCTACACAATCAAATATCCATTGTTATCCCTACATGGATCTATACATCTCACTCAAAAAAGAATCAATGAAAAAAGAATTGAAATTGAGCAATATATCTCTAAAAACAAATGAAATCAAATTGAAAGACGAAAAATAATGTATCAACTAAGGTTACTGCCCTCTCAAGGACTTGTATAATAAGAGGAATCTTGTATAAATACTATGAAATAAGATTTAGTCTTATTCATGGAGATTCTATAAATACTCCATCATAAAAAAAAAAAAATTCAAAACAATTAGGATTTTTTTGAAAATGGGATGCAGATACTAATTATTCATGATTTGACATGTACAAAATGAAAACTTCATTCTCAGTTCTACCATAATTTTTTTGAAAGCCATCCGTTTGCTTCTCTTCTATGTTTATTTTTCCTGGAACGTATCAACTTTCACGACCAAAAAAAAAACAAAATTGAAACATGGTTAGTCTAAATATTTATAAATATTCTTGATTACTAAAAATGAAAAGAATGAATAAATGACAAACGTTAGGAATTACCGTGGAAATATTCTTAATTCCAACAAGTAAAACTATATAATACTATTAAGTGTGTCAATGAACGAATGTGTATGTATATCCCATACGTTGGAAAAAATACTATTCTAATTGAAGAGGAAATTAATCTTTTTTCCAGGAGCAGTTGAGTTGCTTGCTCCTTGCTACAAAAATTTGGTGATCCGTTTCTCTTTAATTCCTCTCATCATATTATTTACATGTATTGGCCTAATAGTAAAAAGTGTTGTCCTTGTGATTGGGAGCATCCTTGCAGAGCATGGAACGCACTTCCATGATGCATCTAGGTGGCTCCAGGTCTTTCTCTTGGAACGCATTTCCTAGAACCTGCTGCATTTGAGATGCAAAGGTATCGTCCAACACCTGCACAATCCACATTTGCTCAGAAATTACAACCAATTGTATATACAAGTAACGTAGCACATAAAACAAGGCAGGGGAAAACATGGAAAAAAAGGTTATTTGTAATTTCAATAACACAACAATAAAAATACACCAAAATTTTGGAGAAATTGTGTGGTCATGGATTATTATACTAGATATACCCTTGACCACACGTAGACCGGACGGATAAGTAAATCTACAATTTGTTCCCTAAAAGATTTGTGTTTTAACATCTTAGTCCTTAAAAGATCAAACACATACACCTTCAAAAGATTCGACTATATACACATTAGTCCCTTTAGCAAGCAAGGAAAAGTAGTCCTTTGAAGGCATTAGTTTTTAACACATGAGTACATCACGAATAGTATTATGTATTTAATCTTTTAGGGATTAAAGAGTATAGATTTACCTGAGAAATGATATTTCAGTCTCGAGAGGACACATCACTTAAATATCAATTTGTATATGGTCAAGAGCATATCTAGTATAGTGCTCCATGATCACACAAGACTAGCGATGACAAATTGTACCTTACCTGTAAGTACCCAACCCAACTTAATGGGTGGGATAAAAACTTGCTCATGTGGGTAATTACCCATCCAAAATTACCCCCACATGTTAGGGTTGGATTAGGGTTTTAATGAACCAATCCCAACCCTACTTGCACCCCATATATAAAAAGATTGTTTAGCTTTATTATATATGTCTTAGTTTGATTTTTCTCTATGTATCAAACAAATTACAATGTTATGTTTTCTAGTTGTTATAAATAGAAATTATAGTATTTGGTTTAATTTATGGTTTTGTCGAGTTAACATGATTATCTTTATTTAATTTTTATGAATTCTATAGTTGTTAATTTAAATTAAGTTATTGTTATGACTAAAATAATTATTTTCTGTAGTTGACACGTATAGGATTAATACCATATTTGGTCCCTGGACCCCTAGTTGGTCCCTTAACTTAAAAAAGTGACTAGTCTTTGTATTTTGCAAACGTTAGAATCGTTGCCCTAAGTAGTCCCTGAACATTCATGGTATTACCTTAACTAGTCTTTGAACAATCTAACTATTTCCTCTTTGGACATGGGATAAGGACTAATGACTCCAACGTTTGCAAAGTACAGAGTCTAACCTGTCACTTTTTTAAGTTGAGGGACCAACTAGGGCACATGTGTAAAATCCACAGACAAAATAGGATATTAACCCACACTTTTATTTTTGTAAACATAAAAGTGGTATTTAGAAAATAACGGGTAGAATAGGGTATTAACTCACTTTTATTTTTGTAAACATAAAAGTAGTATTTAGAAAATAATGGGTAGAATAGGGTTTAGATACTTTTCTATGGGTAGGGTTAGGATTTTTATTTGTAAAACCCACAAGTAGGGCGGGGTAGGGTTTTTCTTTATTCAATAAATTGAAGGTAGGGTTAGGGTAGAGCCATAACCCTACTCAACCCTACCTATTGTCATACACAAGACACTCAATTTCAAAATTATATTACATTTTAACATGAATCTCAGATCCAAATTGTGTCATTGCAAAAGAGGATTAGTTAAACAGCTCACACACAAGTTACTGGACATTATTCCCAACTATTACAAATAAAAACGCTGCAAATAGTTAAAATGATAGGTTGCTACTTACAGAAACAGCCACCCTTGAACCCTTGTACCATGATTTATTCTCTTTTCTGTTCTCCAAGAACCTCAAAATTTCCTGTTTACATAAGGACACCAAAAAAAGTATGTAATTAGTATACCAAATTCAGGAATCCAACATGAAGCAAGGCAATGACAGAAGTGAGCTTACCTGTCCCATACGATCCCAATAACCGCGACAGATGGCAATGAAGACATGAGTCTCAAAGAGACTGTGAAGCTGACTTATGGTATTAGCCAACTGTTCCTTCAGTGGCTGCATTCTACCTCTTAAATCAGACTCAACCACAGTTTCCTTTGAATCTTGAAGAATCTTCTTTAATTTTGTGGTATTCTGTAACTTTGTCTGAAACAACATAAAAGATGCATATCAGGGACACATTATACACTTGATAAGTAACATTAATCAAGAAAGACAAGTGAAATAAACTTGAGATTTCTTGTACAGCAAATATATGTAGAAAACAATAACTTCACATGCAACCGATGAAACAAGGTTAGTAGCATCTGCAATCTGATTCCAATTTGGATATCACATAAGTAATTTCCTAAAGTTTTGATCATATATACACTCTCAGGTCGGTATTACTTCAGTAAAACAGATGTGATGATGAGTGTTACAGAATACTAGAAACACATCTGATATGTGCATAAATATCCTGACTGCAGTACCGCGCAACCTACATAGCTGTCTTGCCATAATGAAAGAGTATCATTTTCTCTCTTAGGTGAAGATCTCTCTATACAGATCTGAGTGTATGGTGTTCCTAAAAGGTAGCTCCTAGTCCTATTATTAGTTTGCCAAGGGAATTAAATATTACGTTAATAACAACGAATTTAATTTCAAAAAGCTACTAACATTCTCCACAAGTTTCTCCACAATAGCTTGCACGTAATTCCTGAACTTTGCTCTCAGCATCACCGTCACTTCGCTAAGTCGCTCACCAGGAGCTGTGTTTCCAGCATTTGGCAAGCAAGAGCCCCATGACTTGAACTGTGACTCTACCCTGGGTCGCAAGATGTCCAGCATTCTCTTCAAGGAATTCAAAAGAATTCCAAGCTGAAAGGAGTGACAATAGTTTAAACAAAGTGTACATGTGCAGAAGAACATTTAAACAATTGAGAACTTTTACTCACCTCATCAGGAACCACATATGCGCATGTACCCCGTTTGGTAAGTTTCTGAACATATTTAAGCCCAAATTTCTTAGGAGCCATGCTTTCTTTGAGAGGAGACAACACATCTCCATATTGTTTGTCTAGAGCTTCCACAATGGCCTTTTCAACATCCGCAATGGCCTTTTCCAAATAAATAGAGAAAATCAAAAGTCGCTCTTCAATCTTAAGTTGATTTTGTACAATAATACACTCAGGATCAGGAAATAAAAATTCTTATATGCCAGAAAACCTTGGTTGACAAAGGCAATAAATAACCATATAGAACAAATTTTTAAGATGGGAATCTGATTACTTTATAATATTTATTTATTGTCTTTTTGTTTGTTTTTTTTTTTTGTGTGCGTGTGTGTGGGGGGGTGTAACCTTTGACACCTTACCCCAGAGCACATTGTGGCACAGATTTCAATTCATATTAGACTCATTAAGGTTAAGGGGATTGATTAAAATGAAAGCATGAAAATGGAAACTAATAACATCTGAAAGTCATGGGAAAACAGAGGGAAATAAAGATGCAGGATGAACAAAGTCATGAGAAAGATCTGACATACATTCTCTAAAACCAAGGTATACTCCGGCCATCTGCAAATTATGACCTCATAATCTGTCAATGTCTCCTTCAGCCGCTCATACATGTCATCAACAAAAGGAGTAGTAGAATGTTGTGTTCTAACTCCTGACCATTTCACCTGGAAGGACAAAGCATTCAGTCAAACACATGGTTAGTTTCAACGCATCCTTCAAAAGGCTTTTCAAACTGATCAACAAGAATATGTCCCAAAAAAAGTGCAATGTGTTGAAAATAGCTACCTTATCTAATTTGCACGACTCAAGCAAAGATAGACGTTTATCTTGGATCCAAACAAGAATATACAGATGGAACAACTCTTTCGCGTCTACTCCACCTTTGATAGGACTACGAAGGAAATAAAGACATGTTAGACTTATGCAGTAGCAGGGATTCATTCAATGAACACAACACTTAGGCTACGCTCCTACTGACAGAACTTACTTAATATTCCAGCTTGAAAGATCCCTTTGAAAATCTGATGTTGCGATAACAAGGTCTGCTACTGGTGAAGATGGGCCTGCTGGTGGACAAGATATGAGGAAAGCACGTAATCTACTGCAAAGCTCGGTGCTGTATATCGAAGCAGAGAGATTTGGCAAGTCCACAAAGCTGCGGAAAATACAGAAGCAGCTACATTGGAACCTTTAACCCATAACAGTAGCTAGACAAACTACCACATAAGAACGCTACACAAAATGAATATAAAGTTTGGAATGCATCAAATAAATTTACAGGAATGATCCTACGACCATGTGTATAAGCATGGCATCACATATGTAAACAGATTGAAGATAACAGATATGATTAAAATGGCCAGCATGAAAGATACAGGCACGAAAAAGGATTTAGTTTATACAACAATATCTTCCATATTATTCAGTTCCTGTCCAAGTTTATTGTTATGAAATATACAGGCTAAAAGCCAGTTTGTTACCGTGCAAGTCTGCTTATTCAGTTTTATCAGCAGTGGTACTAGTTCATTCAGTCTGATAAGAATTAAGAATGAAAATCATAGCTCAAAAATACACGTGAAAGCCCATTTTGCCACTTCAATTTTTTTGCTGAGCAGGATTTCGGTACAAGTCTCTAGACTTAGTAAGAAGTAATAACATACTGCGACTTTACCACTCATTAATATGATATTACTTATCCAAATATATCCAAGCTTAGACATTAACTTTTCTATTGAACTCATTGGCAACTGATATCAATTGCATTAAATATTTCCATCAACTGAATACAATGATAGAAAGTTTATCTACAGGCAAACACATATCAAGAGGAGTAGTGATATGCAACAGTGTGTATTTACTAGGAAGTGAACCAATGCATTTTGAAAATGCTGCTAGTCCTGAACACTTAAAGTACATGCAACAACGATTGTATAACAAGAACCACTAGACAACCAATAGCAATTCAAATTCCATTTTTCTACCGATAAATTTGATAAACAAGATGATGTCAAAGGAAGACACCAACAAGAGGTAAAGCAATGTGGTCCAAATTATTCAGGGCCAATCAACTAATTTAGTTGTTTCAGACATTTTAACAGTCTACCGTCTTAGCACAAATTTACATCGATATAAAACAAGACATGAATGCCTAGTCTAGAATTCAATCAAAAGCTCGAACATGAGCATCCGTCTTGAAAATTGTGTTCTAACTAACTAAATAAATACATGCAAGACTATCTGAAAAATGAATAATACCTGGGAAGTATGTTTTGATTATGAATCTGGATATCAGTGAAGATCTCATTTCTAAAATTTAGGCATAGGGCTTTCATCTTCTGGTAAGCTGTAGACATGGTCACACTATCCATCAAACTGCCTTCATTACTGTTTGTAATATATTCATCCGTTTCACTCAGGTGCCTTCTGGACCTCTTTTTTGCGGCAACCTGGGAAGATACTAGTTGTCAATGAAACAGGCATGTGTATTTATTTAGCAATTTGCCTTTATAAAAAAACTGAAGTTTCTCTAACCTGGAAAAAATGACAGAAAGCAGTTTGTGCCTCAGGAGATAAGATATCGTGAAGAAGCTTGTAGAGTTTAACAGCAGGTTCCAAGGCAGGTGCTGCATGACCAAATGCTGGTTTGAAAACCTCTGTGATACCCGAGAAAGATGATTCATCAAGTGATTTGTAGTTCTCAAAAACAAGAGTGAGTATCTGTTCAATTTGATCCTTGGTCTCTCCTAGTATTCGGTTCTGATGAGAACAACCAAAAATCATACCATGTTAGACAATAGAGAATTAATCTATTTGAAAGTAAGCAAATGCTGACAAAACAATCAGTTCAAGTATATTGAATACAATCCAGTTAATTTTACAGAAGAGCTTGGCAAAACTACAAAAGCACCAACTGTTAAAGTCAAATGACTTCAATAAAAAAATCACAATGATACCTCTTGGTGGCTCAAAGAAGTCTTGCCATTTCCCTTCATGATAACAGGTGTTAGCAGATCATACACCAGGTTAAGGCAGTCTTCTGTTGGTGTAGCCACATCCATGACATAAGATAAATACCTATTTAAACAGAATGTTATGAACACCACAACTACAATAAATTAGATGAAGTGTTGAACAACACACTTAATCAAATATTTCCCCATAAAATAGCAAATCAACTTCACATTACCTCAACTTGGTATATATCTCAGATACCCCATAATATGATGCAAACTCCGTCAAAAGCCATTTCCATGGACCGTGTAACAATAGGCTCCTTTGCTGAAAGCCCTGAACTTTCATTGCAACTTCTAAAACTACGTCATATGCAACAGTCTCTGCTACGGTGCCACACTGGGATACAAAAGTGCAACATAAAATGTAATAACATGTGACAATTTTATTTTTATTTTTTGATAAAAGGTAACACTATATTAGGAAACTAAAGAATTTAAATGTCATTCAGAAAATGAATACCCTAATAACCTCATCGAAAACACCCTAAAAATTTATTTCTACCTATTTCTAATTATAAAATAATGTCAAGGACAACTACTGCCTATAAAATGCAATCAGACTGGAGTCAAGCAATACATAATCCTAATGGAAGTAAATATATTTTTACATAGAATAAAAATACTTAATGAAATTCCAGTACTGTACTTTTGGCAGCCAAAAAGTTCATGGTATGTAATACAAATCAAGTAAATTCAGCTTTAAAGATCTTTACTTGTTCTCAAAATAATTCAAATATACTGTGGTTTAGAAATCTCACTGAGATAGCTTTAGAAAAAATTTGATTTAACAAAAATGGAGCATGCACTTAACCCCAGGCTTATGTCCCCATGATAGTATGATTGTGGTTTAAGAAAGAACAGCCGATGAGACTTCAGGCTCTGACTACTATAGTTTACATGTTTAAAAAGAAATTAATGTAAGTAGTAGCTAACCTTAAGATGACTATTGTCATCTGCACTTGTTGTATAATTTATATGAAGTTGTATCTTGCCCACAAGGTGATGGTTTGGCTCGTGATAAATAGGCCACCAGCGTAATTTGTCAGCCTGCATTCAGATTGAACATCAATTCTACCATAATGATCATCACTCACCAATAATTCTGTGAAAAAACTGCAACATAAAGTATTACCGGATCATCAGCTATAGTACCCACTTGGACAAGAACACGGCCAAAATGCTTTCCCTTGGAATCTTGAACTTCAACAAGCAGATCATCTCCAAGGCTATCTGGAAAACTGTAAAGTAGTCAGAAGATTTATTCGAGCAGTACAATAATAACAAAAATTATATACCCATATTTATTCATCATCTCCAGAGCTTTGTAAAATCATTCCAAGAACTAATTACTTGGTAATGAATATAATAATATATTCCCATCTTTGTTAAAAGTTTTAAAACAGTAATCCTGGGAATTGATTATTCCCAGGAAAGTGATATTTCTATTTTTCATAGATTTTACTCCCGCCATCAGGTTTGGGAATGAAAAATTTTCATTTCGGGAATGAAACTTATTGTGTAAAAGTACCAAAATGTCCCTTATTTGTCTTGCTTCTCGCCCCATGTTAAATATGTTAGGGGTATTTTGAGAATTATAACATGTTTTCAGGAATCTGTATTATGAACCAAACAAGTTTTTAAAATATTTCCTGGAATCCTAAAAAAAAAAAAAAAAAAAAAACAACCAAAATTTTTAGTGCTAGACAAACAAGTTGTTTAGAATACCCAAGAATAACATTCCTAAGTTACAAAATTCCCAGGAATGTAATTCCTGGAGATGTTATTTAAAAGCTCAAAACAAACGCCCCCTAGGAAATAAACCCCCATTGCACCCTGCCAAAAGTAAAAAATAAAATAACTTACAACATGTGGGCTTCCCCAGATCCAGGCTGCAATCTAATGGCATCTTCTTCAGCTGAGCTTTTCAGTCTTAAAAGACAGGAGTATATCTCTGATCACATGCATTGGCAGAAAAGTAAACAGAGTGAAACAAGCCCAGGCAAAAAAACTCAAGTAAAGTGAGAACAAGGTGTGCAGTGGAATAAGAACTTAAGTATCATGAAACACATACACAATTAAAAAACATGTAAGAGCAATAGAGTATAAATTCTATAAAAGTCAATCAAATATCTCCAGGTTCACCAATGACTAGCTTATACTAAAATATGAAATATAGTTATTTTTAAAACTCCGTTGACGACAGGAATATTATTCTCCAAAGGACTATCGCATAGCCATTCTTAAAATTAATTCAAACCTGGAAGTTCACAGTATAGCTAGAAGTAAGCACAATTTTTGTAACAGAAAAGTTAGGAGAGGTTGCCCCATTCCAGTATCAGCCAGAGACTCAGCACGGGCTTCAATGATATTCATAGATGACATACCAATGCAAGAAGACACCGTCGGACTTGCACTCAAGACCTTTACATCAACGCTACTCGATCCTACCTCTATGTCAACTAGTTACTAACAATTGAGATGACTCGTACACCATTGGCTTGTCTAACCATACCAAAAAAGTGAATGCAATTTATTCACAAAAATATTGTACAACTATGAAAGGATGATAATGTAATCACAGTCGATGAATTTACGTATAGTGATACGAAATGTTTCAATTGTTTTGTGTTTTTACCTGTAGCAAATCACATTCAAGACAACCCTACAAACCTTAATTTGTTACTTAATTTATAACCCAATCCCTATGCACAAAGACAGCTTCTCTAGCAGATGATGTCAGTGTTTATTGATTCTTTAAGACTTTAACTCAATCCAAAGGATTAAAAAGTGAGATCCATAAAAAGGAGAATAATGAGAGGAACCAAGTGCATCAGTAATACAGAAGGTCAAATCTCAATTCAGCCAAAATGAGCTGTTAAGTTAAACGCATGAATAGATATTTCATAAAGAATTGTAATTGAAATACTGAATGAAATTAATTCTTTTTCCACAGGTCCCCCTTAATGAAGAGATATATTATAATGAATAATAATAGTGCAGGCTGCATTTTCACACACCTTGCACAACTTCATAGGACGATGAATTGTTCCGGAGAGTTGTTACACCAACTTTCAGGAGTCCAGACACATGCTGTATGTAGCGGGTGCTAGCATGCACATATGCCAAACTTTGCCGTGCCAGGGAACCATTTGCAGGCAAACGCGGTGAAAATCGAACTCTTTTGAGAGCTTGCCACCCAGAAGATAGTGTTGATTGAAAACTGGTGAAGTGGAGTCGCATAGATTCCATTTTAAATTTTTGTGTCACAAATGATGACACACTACAGCCGGTAGGAGGGTCCAGGCCAATTTTGACTTTACGTACTGCAAAGTGAAGGTGCATCAACAAAAAATCATTATGTAGAAGCTAAACAATTTGAAAGGTAAAAGCTAACATGATAACATACCGTGCACCTTCATCTTGCCAATAAGTTTTTTGGGTTTTGGAGCAACACCCTCACTAGAAGGCTCTGAATTGCTCTTCATCATTAGCTCATCCTCTGACTGTAATAGAACCTGCCGCAATCTACAGATTCAAAAAAAAAATTCCAATAAGATTTCCAAGGACCAACTCTAAAAAGATTAAAATTGTTAGGCAAAGGCATACAAATGGTTTTAAATTCTCACGCACACCCTCACACAAGAGATCCTTGGACTTAAAGTGTACAATGCACAAGCCCACTTTGCCTTGTGCAGTAGGTCAATCTTTAGAAACAGTTTAAGGACCAACTATCACTATATGTTTAACTAGGTGGGAAGGTATTTTCCAGTGAAAGTAACATAAATAATAGATGTGCCTCAGGGAAAGTAAATTGATCACCCAAACAGATATAGTTGCTAAAAATCAATATATTAAGAGTCAAAGCATTCTGCTGTGCCAAAACAAGATTTATGCTGTAGGTCACAATCAGTACAGACCTTGGCTCAGAATATCCAGTTTTGTTATTTCTAAACAAAGGCAAGACTGTCTACAGTTGTTCCCTAGTTGAAGAAAGAGTACTAGAGACAGTCTTAACTCACCCAAATGAATCCCTTAGTAAAGAACATTCATTTTCCAAAAACATCGGAGCTTCCGTGCACTGCATTGCCCAAGCATGAAGACACAGGCGCACACAAGCATCATATGCAATCACCCCATGCCACGGCCCAAGAGCACTGAAATGGATTTAAAAAGTACATAAGAAGTTAAGAACATACTTAAGGGGAAAACTATCAGCACAATCAAAAAAGATAATACCTTGCATGAAAGTTTGGAAGGCGAGCTGCAGCAGCCTCTGAACCAGGAGCAGTTCTGTGAACATATACACTTGATGATTAAGATAATATCGGATTACTATACATCTTCATATGTTGTGTGACCAAGCACATTCATGTATTTTTAAATAAAGTTACGAACTCAAGTGTAGTGAGCCATGCTTATTATATCAGATATACTAACCTGACAAATCGGTCAGGGTTATCTCCAACATGGTTCTCTATCTTATCTTCAGACATGGATTTCGATTTACTTGAATCTGCTTTATTTGTAGTATGTGCACCAGAAATGGGAATATTCCCATGTGCTTGTCTGATCTCTTGAGCAGATCCACAAAATGGGGGTGCACTTGGAATGTCATCATCGTCATCATCAGATAATCTTCCATTCTGTGATTTTAATAGCAGAATGCAGGAATTTAGATTGATTTTATTCAGACAAGATGTTCAACTTGTACAGGATAAGCATTAAAAATCCAATGACAACAAAATTTGTAAGGAAATAATGAGTCAAGAAGAAGACAAATCTCCTATATACAATACAACAATATTTAGCAAGTAATGCAACATATATCTTGTCGAAGATAAACTTTAAATTGCAGTAAGCAGCAGTTTGCTAGATTTGTATTAATTAGTTAAAAAAGAAGACCTGCAATTTTATAGGGAATATCTATTATCCATCAGCATTTACGGTTTTGCAAGGAAAATTGACCAATAATATACAAGCCCCAGATCTTTTAAAATAAAGATAATGTTTAATTAGCCATTCGGCAATTATATAACAGGGTGCAAAGCCATCGAACTCAGCCATATCCCTCCCTAAGCCATCCACGACTCTGAAAATGTCATTCTTGGCAATATAGAGCAACATTACATTTATGCACTTTGGTATAATGTATCTATCATACCCATTTCATACCTTTCCAGCAGCACTTTGCATGTTCATCCTTGAAGGCACACTTGGAGCATACCCTTCTGACACATAAGCTCTATTCCTTGGCACAGTGCCATTGATACTTCCTACCTGCGTGGTGGAGAATTCTGAGCTGGCCGCAGAATCAGACGATTCATCCTCCGTGAAACCACTCTGCCTTACTTTCCCAACCCCCCTCATCAAAGGATCCCTAACAACACCAGGTCTCCCACCCAGCGTCTCCCTGGAAGAACTAACCTCTGAGTATGTATAATCACTGCCATACCTAGGTCGCCTTTGGCTAAGGTTCCCATGTCTCCCAGGAGCACCAGTGGGGACTCTGGGATCTTGGGGTGACGAATCCAGCGAGTACCTGCCACCATAACCTTCTTCCTCCGAATCAACGCTGTCATCATTATCAGAATTCGAACCACTGTTACCGGTCTCGGTCGACATTACTGTTGATACATGCCCACTTCTGAATTTTGCTGGGGGCGGCAACCCAAACCCTCGGCCACCACCACTCTTCGCTACACGGATAGGATCATTGCGAGATCCCAATGTGGTGTTAGAGAATGGAATATCCTTCTAATCACCAACCCAAAAAAAAAAAAAATCAGAACTGCACAAATACTAACCTGATCTCAATGCAACTTTCTATTAATCAGTAACATAACAAAAATAAAAAATCAGAACTTTACAAATATTAATGTGATCTCATGGTGGCAGTGTTACCAGAATGGAACTCCCACTAATCACCAACTCGAAAGTAAAAGGGAAAAAAAGATCATAACTTTACCAATATTAAGGTGAACTGGATGCATCAAAGAGGGTAAAATTAAAGGAATGAAGGTTTTACCTCCCTAACCCATCTAAGTGCATTCTTGTCAAGGCCTTCAGTGAACATCTTCTTCACCTGCATTAACAATTAACGCCCAAAATCTCAGACTCAATGCAAATGCAGCAACAAGAAATTACACAAGAAATGAAGCTTTACTTTGGCAAAGGAAGGGCACTACCAATAGAAAATGGAGTGCTCTGACATGTGTGAACGGAATTTTGAGGGTTTTCCTTTGCTTTTCTTACAGTGCAGAGAACGGGTGTACCAAACAAGGAGCAAAAGAACTGGCAGATGAAGGTTTGTGAGAGAGAGAGAGAGAGAGAGAGAGAGAGTGAATCAGTTTAGGGAAAAACCTAATGGGATGCGAGATTTGAGGGGACACAGAAAAGAAAAGGAGGGTTTTGCTTACTCAAAAAGCTTTACTTAAAATCAGAAAATGAAAGAGAGAATAGGGAAAGAGAGACCCACAAAAAGGTCATTCTCTGCTGCTACTTGTTTCTTTCTTTCTTCTGTGTGGGGTTTCTAATTTCTACTGTCCCGTTTTTATTTCCTTGTCTTTTCATTTTCTATTGCCAATTGATTGATGATTGTTTTATGAGATTAATTTATGTGTAAGAGATTTTTAAAAAGAAATTACATTCTTAATGTATAAAAATTCATCCATTATTTTACTCTTTTCATAAAAAAAAAATCTTGGAATATATCTAGTATTAATAATTTTAAACATTTATTTTATTTTATTTTGATTAACATTTTGCTTTAAAAACACATTCTAAAAAGAGTAAGGTGTGTGAATTTAAAACTCGCTGAGGATTAATTGAATTTAAGTATATATTTTTTATTTTAATTTTAGTTGTGAAAATAGATATTAGTAAATTGAAACATAGTTGCAAACCAGATAAACGTTATTATTTTTTCAGGTGATTAAACATACAAGATCTACTCTTACTTTTTATAATGTTTAAAATGTGAGGATTAATTTCTAAATAAAAAATTTTGATTTTAATGATTTTGAATAAAATATCGAGAAGATGCATTCTATAATAAACGCTTATAGAATTACTTGACACATCCACAATTATATGATAAGTACAAGAAACATACTTATTTCTAAAATTGTTCTTACAAACTATGGATGCTAATTTTTTTTTAAGATTAATACATTATTTAGTCCTTAAACTTTACATCCGTGTCTCAATTAGTCGTTTAACTTAAAAAGGTGACAAGTTAGTTTCTAAACTTTGCAAACATCGTTAGTCCTTCTCCCATGTCTCAAGAAGAAATAGTTAAGTAAATTGTTCGAATACTACTTAGAGTAATATTATGAATGTTTAAAACTACTTAAGACAATAAGTCCAATGTTCCTACTTCTTTTAAAATGAGAGACCAATTAAAACAAATGTGTAAAATTCAAAAATCAAATAAAGTTAGTCAAAAATCAAATGTGTAACAATGTCTCTCTTTTAAGATGGCAAGATTCCCACTTGGAGCTTAGTACAAAATAATAATAATTTTATATTTTGTAATATAAAATTGGTTAGAGTTTTCAGTTCGGTAAAATTGAGCTAACGTTTACATTTACTGATCCATTTCACACCGATGATAAAGGGAAAAAATTCCCTTACGGGTACGAAAATAAAGCGCACGTAGTTCATGATATATTTTTTTTTTAGGTTGTCTGCCCGGTATTTAAGGCTATGGTGGGTGAGTTTCTAGCGAAAATAATTGCATACACAAGATCTCGAACTCGAAACCTTATTTAACCGATACACGTATTGCTTGGACTAACTCTCATTAGTTGTTCATGACATATTTAACCAATGAAAGGGAATACCGGAATAGTAGGTGCTGATTTGATTTGATTCGATCCAAACTCGAACGTTGTAGTGGGGGAGACTTTATGACATGGTCGTCTTTGTTTTACTATACTAAACAAAAATATAAATCCCAGCTTGTGCTAAGAAAAAAACAACCCAGAGTTTAAAAAGTGTCCCCACTGATGGCACTAGCACATGGTGGTGGGTCACACTTGACGCCCACTCTTTTTTCTTCTTCTTGCGTTTTAGGTTAGTTACTACCGCAACATCCACTGACTGAGCTTGGCTAGGACGGTGACCATGTGATTGTGCCATTCAAAGGGTTGAGAGAGAGAGAGAGAGAGAGAGAGAGAGCAACGGCGAAGGAATTTCTAGATAGAACCTTCACTTGACTCTAGGATTACCGTACATCTCTAGATTATAAAAATGTATCATGTAATATTAAGTTGTTAAAAATTAATTAAACTTATTTTTAAAAATCAATTAAATTAGTTTTTATTAAAAATTAATTTGGTCAAATTTTAAAAGAATACAAAGTGTATTTATGCATAATTTAATTGAAATACATTAATAGTGTAAATGAGTTTCATATTGTTATATCAATATATTAATAAATACAGTGTTAGTATATTTGACGTCACAGCTAGGAAGAATGGTAGTGTTAGTGTATTGCTTCATGTTGACGGCTAAAGTCGCCTTAAGAGTTGGGCAGTGGACACTTGCTAGGGAGTGAAGTGAAGTAGTGACTTTAATTTGAAAATTTTTGAAATGAGGACAATATAACGATAAACTTTTGTATGGTATTTTGACATTTTCTTATTTCAAATATTTAATCATGACACTCTCATTTTGGCTTAGGAATAAATATCCCACTAGGACAAGGTACCTTAGGCGGTAAGCTTGTTTAATGAATGACTCACGCGCCCACCGAACGTTCACACTTTACAGCCAAAGAAAACCCAATTAAGCGAACAACATCAATAAAATTTAGCTCATGAAATAAAAAATGATAATAAAATACAGACAACATATAAAATATAATAATAGTCTATCTACAATTAAAAAAAGAAAATGTCTTTGCTCTGTCCACATTCTCCCTTTTCAATCCCCACATTTTATACAAGTGCGTGCAACCATTCATCAATACTAAAAGTGTTCTTCTTATTCTTTTACAATATTAAAAAATAAGGAAATTAACAAAATAATAAACAATTCAACTTTTGTAAATAAAAAAAATTAATAACATAATATAAAGAAACTAATACGCTAAAAAATAATAAATATAAACCAACACCAGTAAGGTGTGGATAAAAAAGTAATAACTAAACAAAGATTTATACATCTTATAAATTTAGCAGAGCTGTGTTGATTATTCTATAGAACCACATTTTTTTAAGTCCTTGTTATTTCTTGTTAAATTAAATAGAGTCGTGTTGATTTTTTTAATCAATCATGTTTGTTTCTTTTCTCGAATATGTTGGTTTCTTTTACATAAATATGTTGATTTCTTTTTGCAATGATGTTGGTTTCTTTCATGAGTACTATGTACACTTCATTTCACTACTACGCAACCTTTGTAAACAACTCCTACAAACAAAGAAAACAATCTTTGTGAACACATAATGTTTCTAACAACAACAAAAAGAAACACTCTAAAACTAATAAACCAACAAGCCAAAACAGTGATAAAGAAACAAGAGAAATGCTTTGTGTACACAAAAAAAGGTATTCACCAAATGTTCACCAACATGAAATTTTGATTTTATCTTTCCTTTACTCACTCTCCCTCACTCACGCTTTTATCCTTCTTCTCTCCTTTTTTTTCCATTTTTTCACTACAATCACACACTTTCCATTCATTTTTGTTCAATTATTTCACCTACAACAATTATTTTTCTATCTTTTTTTATTCTGATATTTTCTTATTCTCCATTTTCTCTTTTCTTGTTCCTTTTTTTTTGCTTCTTGTTCCTGTATTCGTTTCCTTTGTTTTTTGGGGGTTTGTCTTTATTTTTTTTTTCTTCTTAAGACGTTATAGAGAGCATAAACGTATACATTCTTTTCTTATCCATGTTGTTCTATATATTTTGTAATGTTTCTGCATAGTGTAATGTTTGTTTATAAATATTGTAATGTTTGTTTATTTATTCATTTTTGTGTGACGTAATGTTTGTTTATGAATATTATAATGTTTATTTTTTAGTGTTGTAATGTTTGTTTCTTTGTGGTATAATATTTTGATGTGGTGAAATGTTTGTTTGTATGTGGTATAATGTTTATTTATGAGTGAAGTAATGGTTATTTACGTCTTTATTTTTGTGTGGTGTAATATTTGTTCATGTGTAGTGCAATGTTTGTTTATGTATGTTTTAATGTTTGTTTAAGAGTTTTGTAATGTTTATTTTAGAGTGTTGCAATGTTTGTTTATTTGTAGTGTAATGTTTGTTTATGAAAAAGTGAGTGAGAGAGCAGGAGAGAGAGTGACTTCACTATTTAATTTGTATGGGGTCTCATTTTATTTTATTTTTTGTGTTTCATAATGTCTGTTAATTTGCTCTGTAATGTTTGTTCATCAGTTTTGTAATGTTTGTTTACGACAGAACGTAAGTGCAATAGAGTGTGAGTGGGGGTAAGAGAGAGAGTGCAATAGTTACTTTTCAACATTTAACGTGCCACAGATCTCATTTCATCTCGCTTTCGTATGTGAAAATGTTTGTTCATTAGTTCTGTAATATTTGTTCGTCTATATATGAAATGTTTGTTCACACATCTGTAATATTGGTGGACAATTGGTGAATACTTTTTTGGTGCACACGTAGCATTACTCAATAAACAAGAATAAACTAGTATCAGTAAACCAACAATATAAAACAAAGAAACCAATACACTAAACAAAGAACCCAACATCTTAAAACAAAAAAAGAAATCACTACCAGTAACAAAGTTAGGAGGAGGAGGAGGACGACAAGGAGGAGGGATAACACATAACTGATCTACTGCAATGGATTGGAGGAACGATGAACAAGCAACGACGAAGACGAAAAACAAAGAACGAAGGGGCTCGTTTATGGAGGAGGACGTGACAAAGGGCTTTGAAGGAGCAAGGAGCAAGGAGCAAGGAGCAAGGGGTTTGTTCTTGCTTCCAAGCTTGTTTGTTCTTGCTTCCAAGCTCTGTGAGAAAGAGGAAGAGCGAGAAAGAGAGAGTGAGATAGAGGAGAGAAGAACTTTTTTTTAAATTATACATGGATCCCACATACTTATTGTATCATACAATTTTGTCTTGTTGATGTATTTTGTACATTATCCATGTATATTGTCTTCGTTTGTTGTTCATGTAGAATTTCTCATAAAATACAACTTGTATTTTATATAACAACAACAATAACAATAGTAATAATAATTTTTTATCAACTATAATAATAATAATGTGGTAATACCATGTTTGGTCTCTCAACTTTACACATTTATCTTATTTAGTCTCTCAACTTAAAAAAGAGACAAATTTGTCCCTGGACTTTGCAAACGTTGGATTCGTTGCCCTAAGTAATCTTTGAACATTCATAATATTACCCTAAGTAGTCCTTGAACAATATAACTATTTTCTCTTGGGATATGGGGTAGGTACTAACGAATCTAACGCTTGTAAAGTGCAAGGACTAACTTATTACTTTTTTTAAGTTGACAGACCGACTAGAATACATGTGTAAATTCTAGGACCAAATAGAATATTAACCTTAATAATAATTCAATAAAAAATTAATAAAAATAATACAATAAATACAGCTATCACGTTTTACTTACCATTACAACGGAATTCTTGTTGGAGGAATAGGGAATTGGTGATAGGGTCATGTTATGGGCATGGTGAGTGCCGTTGCACACGTGAGCATCGATTCAGTCAGAACACAGGTGAAAGGGAGACGCTAATGTTGGATTGGATGAATATGAACGCGTTTTAGTTTATGTTTGAAATTTAAAAATTGGAATTTGCAGGACAGCTAATAGGCTAGCTGCGTTCAAATTCAATTGACAGCTGCATGTGAAAGCTTCTGCTAAATGTGAGGGGACACAAAGCTTCACATAATATATAACAATAAAAATAAATAAATAAAAATAATAAACGACAAAACAATGACAATTATGAGACAACTTCGATCCGAAAACGACACGCTTAACTTATTGCCCGATAGGAACGTATGAAATTGACTTGGCCCGTTATTGCCTGGCTTCGTTGATTTCGTATACTTCTAATTTAAGCGAAGGCTTGCATGCACCTTGCATGTTAAGGTGTGCGATGTACCTTGTTTAAAAAAGTAGGTCTATCATGATTCATAAGGTTATTATAGTAAATAACACTTCACTTGCTCCTCTCTTCCCGCACCTCACCATCTGCCCCACCGTCCCTAACCTCCCTCCTCCTCCTCTTTCCTTTCTTTGATTAATTCTTCTCACTTCCTCATCCACTCCTAGCACTCACCTCCATATTCGCTTCCCTCCAACCATAGTGCCACCATTGCCACCGTTGCAAATGGCGCAGATTTGAGACACCATCCACCCTCGTCCACAAGAAGATCTGAGAACCTTGTTACCTCGCGCCTCTTAACGCCACCTCTGCCATCGCCGTCGAGTAACATCTTGCCAAAATCTTTAATCGCAAGCTCGTAGGTCCATCAATTTTCAGATCTCGTCATAGTTTTTTTATTGGAATCTTCTCAAAGCTTAAAGGAGAAATCAAGTACCATTTTTTTTTTCTTTGGTTCATGAATGAATCAAATGCCATGTCACCGCAGTGCTTGAAGGCCAGGAGATGTGCGTTCCGACAAAGCCTGCGGTGCTGGTGACAAAGACGCAGTGGCCGTTAGGTTTTGACGGGGAGACCGAGCAGAGGAGGGAGGATTCCTAGTGGGGACTGCTGGCTGCTGCAGAGGGAGGAGCAGCGGGAGGTGGCGGCTAAGGTGGAGGAAGGGGATGTAACATCCCTGCTAACTGCTTATGCTTAAGTCGTAAACAATGCTCACATGGTTGTTAACTGCTTTGGTTGGAATACTTTTAGTCCTATGTTATCTTTGAAAATATTCTTTAACTGAAAATATAGAGCGATTTAAAACTTTTTCCTTTCTTTATTAAAACATAAAATATGAGCCACGCGTGTTCAAGAAGACATATATACGCAAGTGATAGAGGCTACGAGACTTAGGCATTAAATGGCATAACGGATAATCATACAAAACATTCCATAATGTACATACATTCATATGGGTCTAGAAACGGTTACACCTTTGGTTATATTTACATAATACACTTACTGCACATACGAGCTAATGGCATATCTAATCCATTTAGCTAATACAAAATGAAAAACATCTAAACTTCACGATGCGTGGACATACTCTGTTGTTCTTCTACTTTCCCTGGAACACCTTGACGCCCAAGACCTTCAATCGTCCTGTGATACCTACTCCTCTGCGATGTGCTCGTCGTACTTGTTTGGAATCATAAATGAGTGGGGGATGAGAACATCACGTCCTTAGTGGGAATCTAGGGCATAACTATCCGTTTTTGCTCCATTTATGATCCAGGCCACTCAGGAGATCTCTAGGTGTCAAAGTATACTAAACTCCCTACTTATTATTATTATCCATGCTAGTCTTGAGCAGTTTTATCTAATTTACTAGGTGATCAGGGAATTCTAGTCTTTGCATTACCTATCATAGGAAAACTTATCGTGCTTACTAATCCTATTCGCTTGAGTAACGTGACATCGGATCACGTACTCTCATACCGCATAGTCGTCTTGTGAAACCTTTTTAACTCGATGTTGCCTTATCGTATACATATAAAATCATCATATACACACATCACATATAGCATGCAAGAAGGGATCTGGGAGTTATCTTATGCGTCCTGTCAAGTACTTTCCATCGGGGCAGCATCCTTCGTGACTTGTCCATCATTCCCCTTTGTACCCAGTGGGATCGTCATCCCCTTATAGTGTACAACCTACTTCGTGTTCTTTAAATTGGAAGGCATATCTGATGCCATAGATGCATTTAGCATCAACACACATATATATATATATATCAAATGACCATCTTGCATGCAAGGTGGTGAGGGGCCGCCCTTACAGCGTCACCAGGGGTGGACTCGTGACCTTGCAATATCTGATTGCCATTTCTTAACATTTCTTACTTTCGTAACATACGTAACATACTTTCTTTATCATCCTATAACTTTCTCATTGTGTCGTACGGGATTGCCCTCAATAACCGCCTTCCAGTCGCATATCGGACGTTGAAGGGTTTTGCCACCATGTGCTCGCCTTGCCGTCACATCTCGGACGTTGAAGGGATTTACTGCCATCTGCTCGCCTTGCCATCGGATATTAGACGTTGAACGGGGTGCAGAGAAAGGGAATTTCTTTACGTTCATATCTTTTCTTTTCAAATCATAACTTGCTCATCATAAACTTTCTTTATTCTCATATTGTATCTTTCTTTGAAAGTTTTAGGCTTGCTTTCGTAATATTGACCATTCCTTTTTTGTCGAATGGTGAGGGGCATATCCGTAGACATGCCAAGAAAGGGGATTTCCCTATTCATATAATTATGTTCAAATCTTCAAGGTATTCTGAGCCCAATGTGACCGTAACTTTCTTAAGATCTTTATTCGTTCCCTATGTTCAATTATTATCTTTTCTTAGTTATGTGATTGTCCTTCTAATTATCTATGGTTAACCTAATACTCTAGTAGCAACCATTTTCTCATGATACATAATAATAATTTATAATACATAAAGTACAATTAATTTTGCATGAATATCATAATCTGTTAACTAAGGTGTACCAGTGCTTTTTGGGATATGCGTAACCTTAGAGGCTCACAGGACTCACACTCCTAAAGCTATCTGGTGATTCCCTTATAACTCCTAATATGTTCCTAGTAACTTACCCTCATCAAATCTTCTGATCTTACGTGTACAACTCAAATGGTTGTGCCTTTTTCTTTTTTTAAATATTCTTTGACCCTAGTTTATTCTCTAATCTCTCGTATGTTCACTCCTTTATTTTTAAGCTCTCTTATCTTTTCCTCACTTACCTAACCCAAAATCCTCATTCACCATACATATTCATTTTTAACCCTAAACTTGGTTGTCTTAACCTTTTCTTAGATTTCCTTAACTATCCCTTAGAAACTCCAATATTCCGCTTTTTCCCAAAACTCCCGATTTTCTTCAAAATTTTAGTTATCAAAAACCCAAAGGGCCCAAGACTTCACTCCAAGGTTTTTGATAGATCTAAGCTCATTTTTCACAAATATAAACCTAGATTTTCAACTCAAAGTTTCAAAATTACTGTTTTACCCTTTTTGCCCAAAATGATTTTTTACTCGTAAATCCAGATTTTCTTTGGAATTTTAATTATCAAAAACCCAAAGGGCTCAAGACTTTACCCCAAGGTTTTTGATAGCTCTAAACTCATTTTTCATGAAAACAAATCCAGATTTTCAAGCCTATTTTTTGAAATTCCTATGTTGCCCTTGTTCGCCGGAAAACGTCATTTTACTAAATTTGTTCGAGAAATTCGTCAGGGGCTCCAAAAATTTTGAAACTTAACACCCCCTGAAACACCCCTAGCCGATTCCGTACGCTCGAGCCGTACGTAATACCCACTACGTTGTTTACTTCCTGGTCTTTTCTTTAGTTTTCAGAATTACTAGCTTTAACAAAATAGGGACCCAATTTTTTTCATACATACTGTTTGGAATATAGGAGCCGTGCGTGCAACAGAATAATATAGCAAACGATATTCTTAGTAAGTTGAGTTCAAGTTAGTGGATACATAGGCTACATACATAACGGGTCCTCTGCATATACCAATACACACCATATACTAGTTATATTACATAGCCCATACACATGTTCAATAAATACATTTATTCCTTTTATGGTATCTACTACCAGCCTGCTAAGTATCTTTGCACGAGTTCTCCTCGGGTTCCACAGCATCAGCATAGTAAGACTCGTCCTCAGTCCCTGGAGCCATAAGCGAGTGGGGGTGAGAACGGTAGGTCCTCAGTGAGTAACATTTCAATCGTGGCTTTTTGTTTCTCGGTTATTCTCCAGGCCGCTTAGAGTTTATTCTAAGTGTGTATGTAGCTAATCCCCTACTGATTATTATCTTGGGCCTATACTCTGCGGAGATTTATCTATGTTACTAAGTGATTGGCTCTCTAATCTTGTCGTTACCTGGGCTTCGTGCTTATTAACTGTACGTTGCTACGAAAGACATACTATTCGTCTTGGGTCGTTCCCTTGACGATACATAATGCATGAACAGTTATACATAATGCTTAAGCAGATATACCTACATACTCATCATCATAACATCAATCATCAATTCATACATTTTATTACATAGTGCATGGGGGGAATCTGGGGATCTCTTACGCGCTCTGTGGCTACGTCCTACTTAGTCCTTACGCCTTTGTAACCATGGCCTCGGATTACAACCTCTTTTTGCCACTATTGCATCGACCCGGCGGCTCTCTTTACCGGTATGGTAGCTAACCATGCAAAGCTCATAGGGTGCAACCACCCCCTCTAGAATGGCGAGGGATCAAACCTATGAGTGATCAGGCGTGGACACGCTTTGACCGGCCCTATGGCTCGATCCGTTTCTCTTTTCTTTCTTAGTGGGGCCCCTTAGTTATCATTTCATTTGTACAGACCTATGCCTATTTTACATATTTGGGCCTATGCCCGTTTTACATGTCTGGGCCTATGCCCATTTTGCATATCGTGATCAGGTCTCTCTACCTGCATTGCTCATAACCAATTCATCATGCTGAATTGGCGAGGGGCGTGTCTGTAAGACCTTGCCAAGAGAATAGGGGTTTCCTAACCATATAACTAGACTCCTTAACTATGGTCTACCGTGCCAACTGGGGTCGGGACATTCCTAATCCTCCTTTGTTTCCTAGGGTTCCATTATGATCTTCATTAAACTTTAACGTAAACTTCTAATTATCTAAGGTCGTCCTAACTCCTAAGACGGCCTTTCCTCATGATGCATGCTTTCATATACCAAAGTAGACATATCCTGACCCATTGGACTCCCTGGAACCACTGAAATCTCCAGTCCTTCAAGATTCATTCGAATGTCTAGGGTTTCATTCGAATGAATTCCTGCGAGTTCTTTCATTCGATTGAAATTGGGATTCAGTCGATTGAAAACCTTCCGAGTTCTTTCATTCGAATGAACGTGGGATTCAATCGATTGAAATCCGAGGTTTTTCTTTCATTCGATTGAATAAGAATTCAATCGATTGAAAGCTCAAAATTTGCTTTCATCCGATTGAAAACTCCATTCAATCGATTGAATGCTGATTGAATAGGACCCCGAGGCTTCAGTTCTCATTTTTCTCCAGAGGTTTACTATTCCTAGGGTTCCAATCAGTACAGTTATGCATTTCATTCATCAAAATTTCCCAAAACCCTTTTCACCTTACATTTTCCCAAAATACTACTAAATGTTTTTACAGTCCAATACACAGAATAACACATATATAGTCAAAACTTAAACCACATAGACAGTGGGCTTTAGAGTTACCCACTTCCTATGTAGATTTGGAGTTGGTAGGTGGATGGTGGGAAAAATCCTTGTCGCAACGGTATGCTCCAAGAAATTTTCGGAAGTCCGGTAGCGCTCTCGCGATATGCTCGAACAGTACTAAAAAATGAAAACTCAGAGAAAGTGGCAAAGTTCTAAAATTCTTCTTTGTTTCCTGCAGGGGGCCCTTTATAACCGTGGCCCCCCTGATTCCCTTTTCTTAATTTATTAATTATTTATTAATTACTATTATATTATTATTTTATTATAATTATTATAAATATCCTAACCCCTGTTCTACTTTAGTCGTCTTTAACCTCTTCGGCCCCACACACAGGTCTCCGAAAAATATCCCAATTACCTAGCCGTGATCTACGAATTTTCCCGGTCGGATGGCGTTCCGAAACAAGGCATCCGAGGACTTGTTTCTGCCAGCCACTCCTCCGCAGATCCCTTTGGCCCTCAACCGGATCCCCGTTTTTTCCCAAACTGAACACGAACCGAACAGCGCCCTGTGGGACCATAACCCCCCCCCCCCCAATTTTTCCTCCCGGCCTAAGGGGCAAGGCTCATAAACAATCTTCCCTGTCCCAAAATCGGGTCACTTTATAATCTTAATCAGACCAGAGTCATAGATTTCGCTACAAACCTTCCTAGGGGAAAGTCGGGATGTTACACCCCCACTCGATTTTTTATGTAGATTTCAAAAAGGAGGCTAGTTTTCCATGATAAAAAGCTCAACCTACAGTTTATTCTCAAACCTAGTAACCTCGACCACTTTCCCCAAAAGTTTCCTAACAATCCTAGCTAAAACCCTTGCTTGGACTTTTCCTCAATTAATCTTCTTTCTCATATCCTTGATTTTTTTATTTTATTCTCTTACTACTTTAAGCCATCAAAAGTCTATTTTCCTCACATTCTCAACTTTCAACCAACTTATCTCCTAAGCTTTCTCCTTCAAAATCGAAATATATTTTCTCTTGTACCACACTAAAAACCCTAAGTTCATCACCTACAAATCTTTTAACCAACTTATCTCCTAAGTTGTCTCCTCATAACCGAATCCTCCTCATAACCAAAGAAGTGAGGCGATGGAAGCATGGTGTGAGGTATGGTGTTGTAAGAGAATGGTTATGATTAGATGAGTGTGTAAGTGATAAGAATGAGCGATTGAAGAGTGGTGAGGCTGCCATGGTATGGTGAGCCGTGTAGGAGTAACTTATTTGGTGAGAATTGAGTGATTAAAAGAGTGTAAGTGATAGGATGAGAAAATGTGAGAGTGTGTGATTGTTCTTGATCAGTTTTGGGCAAAATTTGTTTAATTTAGGGGATAATTAATTAGATTTTTGGAAGAGGGCTGAGATATATTTTCAGCTGGGAGGGTATTTATTTTGGTGAAAAATTGATTTAAATGGGAAAATATTGAATAGTGTGTGTATAGTGTTTGCATAGTGTAAGGTAAGTTTCAGTATGGTGTGTATAGTGCAAGGTATGGGTTTGGATATGTCATGTTTTGGACAAATTGATTGATTTTGGGAGAGGAGCACACAGCTCCATGGCTGAAGTGGGAAGGGAAGTTTACTTAAATATTGAAATATGAATTGTGTGTTGGATCGTATTTGATCGTCAAATTTCCGTGTACGTGTGTTGCCGTACGTGCGCGGCGATTTAATGAATATCCTAAAAATTTTCTAAACATAGAAACACACTATACTAACTTTTCTAATAAGGAATTTAAATTAATCCAAGATACTCTTAAATCAACTTTCGTAAAAGTGTGTTTTACAGACCTTCGATACGTAATTAAATTCCGGCGATGAAAGGTAATTGATCCGGATCTCACGGTACTTCGCGAGATTACGAAATTATTACCTTAATCTTTATTATCGAAAAATAGAATTAGTGATTTAAAATTGTCGATCTTAATAAATCACTCGTATATTTATTTATTACGCGAAATTTTTACTAAAGAAAAAGTGGGATGTTACCGGGGAGATCCAACAAAGAAGACGATGCTGAAGGTAAGGGAGACGAGGGACCAGAGGATGAGCTTGTTGATGTTGAAAGGGAATCAGTTTCGATGAATGTTTATTGGTTTGTCCACCATTCTTTTTTTTTTTTTTTTTTCTAATTTAGGTAAAGGAGGCAAACAAAATGAAAAATGAAAAATGAAAAAGGATTTAGGTGTCGGTTGCTAGCTGCATAATGTGAAGAGTGTGTTGTGCTATATTGTGATTTTGGTTTCGATGATGAGATGGGCTTGAGGTAGAAGCTGATCTTTGAATCTTTTGGTTGGTCATATGTTCTAGATCTTGTTAGGGCTTGATGTGTGCTTTTGATGGATTTACTAAACTGTTTTAGGATGTTGTAAAACTTTGGATGATGCATTTTTCTTGCTACTCCTCCCCATTTTGAGAGCATTGAACACTTTTAATTACAGTAAATAATAAATTACAATAGATCTATGATGAACTTGGGAATGGTATTTTTTTTCCTGGCAGAAGGAAGGCGGTTGCAACTGTGGCAGGAAGAGGTGGGTGGTTACTGGAGAGATAGTAAGGATGAGGAAAAAATTAAAAATGAGTTTAGCTATACTTTTGAAATGTATTTAACTATATTTTAATAGTGTAATTAAATGCAAATAGACCACCATAGGATACAAGGCGCATGGCACACCAAACTCATAAAGAGCCTTTACATCTAATTTAAACTCAGAATTTCATGATGTAAATTATGTATTTCTACACTAAAAGTTATATTTAAAGATAAATTCAATTTAATTAATTAATATGTTCTCGTTAAAAAAATATATACATTTTTTTAGCAAGTATAGACATGAGTGTTGTTTTACATGGATTTTGATTCGTGAACCCTTCACACGTAAATCAAATAAATGTGTGGAAATAAAGGGTTTGGGTCCTTTTAACAAAGATGCGGATTCAAGAACAATTTGATATAATGGGATAATCAAGTGTTTGATACAATGATTAGAATAGAAGTACAATGCAGTGGATTTTAAAGTGCTAATTAAAGAAATTACAAAAGAAAGAAAAGATGAACAAAAGAAAAGAAAGAAAAGGAAAGGAAAAGAACAATAAGAAAGAAATGAGAAATCTACTTGGAGTTCCTCAGTGCTCTTTATCACTGAGACATGCAGAGACTCTGAGTTTTTCCAAGTGAAAATTACTGCCTAATTTGGTTATGGGCGTCCCTATTTATAGCCTATGGTGACCCCTTTCATGCTTGCCACGTGTCCTTCTTGACGGTTGAAGATTGCTTCTCAGAACTCCACTTTTCCACTTCCCTTGTATTCTGCGACGTGGGCGGTTATTTCACCTATGAAGTTAAGCACGTTCTCAGATAACTGTCGCACGTTGTAGGTAAATTCGTCCCTTTTATTGATGTTTGCCTCTTTATATTTGAATTCTTCCTTATGCCTCACTATCTTTTGAAGGGTCAAACCTTCCATTGGATGTAAGAAATTTCTCAAGATATAATTTGGGTCGACTCCATCCATCAACTAACTTATAGACTCATCCTTTGTTTTAGCTTGCGTCTTCTATTCATCGTCCTCCTATTGCTAATAAGGGGAGTCTTGATAAAGAAGTGGAAGCCTAAGGTGGTGTTTTTCTTTTTTAGGTGATTTGAGTGTATAAATTGAACCTTAAACACTTTGAGGGTTAAGAGTACAAACACTTTATCTTATGAGGTCCTAAATACTTGATTCATGATTCTTGAACTGGTTTCTACCATGTTTGCTATTTCTTGAGATGAAACTTGTATGTTGGGTGTTTTTGTGCTTCTTTATTGTAATTTTACCTATTTTCTTGCTTCTCTTGATTATCCTTTGGAAATGACATTTGTTCTTTACTTTTAGTTGGGTTTTGAATAATGAAGCTTAATTGATTGTCATGAGAATAATCCTTAGTTTGATGCTTTGATGTATTTGATCCATTGGGGGTGCACTTCTTAGATTTTGCATGAGGACATGCAAAAATCTAAGTGTAGGGGAATTGATAAGAATGATTTTGTGTATATACTTTGTTCCCTATGCTTAGTGTTTTAGTCCTCACTTATATATTATTGCATGTCATTTGAATGAATTCTTGGATTGGTCCACTATTTGTACTTTTCGTGAAAATCTTACATGAACATGGGTCATATTGATATTTTGCGTTTTAATTAATTCCCTATATTTCAAACACTTGATAATGATGTTTTTAACTTGTAAGGAACTTACTTGAAAGGACTTGAGACATTGAAGTGGAGAAAAGAAGCTAAAGTGCATAATCCAACAACATGCAATTTGGGCTTTGGCGTGCTATAAAAAGATCAAGGTGTTATTTATTCCAAGATCAACCGAGGCAAATGAGGTGTCTAAATTGAATATAAGAAAATGATATACAACTTTCATGAAGACATTGAGAGCTAATTCAAAGGATTAGAGGGTAAAATGAAACTCGGAAGTGATCAGATTAACGAACAATAATAGAAATCAGTATAGTGTTGTCAAGCATGAGCACTCAAGCACACAGTACTAGCTCTTGAGTCCCCATTTGACAACCTGAATGAGGTAGCAATGCATTTTTGGGCCTTTCAAGCCCATTTTTGACACCTAAGTCACCAATTTCATAGATAAAAAAGCTTAGGAATCACTTCATTTGACAACAAGTCTCATTATAATAATTTTTAGCTTAGGTTTCTCATTTCCTCTTCTTCTCCTTCTTCGTCCCTCTTTTTCCTCTTCTCTTCTTCCATCATTTTTAATTCTACATGGAGGAGTAGATTATTGCACTAGCCAAGGAGACTCTTGAGGAGTAATGGATGTGTTATGAAACTTTGACTATAAATATAACTTTGGTTTGATTTCTCTTTTCCCTTTCCTCTGCTCTTTTCTAATGTTTTTGCATTGAATGGTACTGATATTTGAATGCATGAATTGGGTTTTGATTGAGTAAATGTCAATTGATTGATTGATACGAGCTTAACTATTTGGGATTTTTCTTGATTTTGTGTGTTTGTTGGTACGAAAATGAGATGAATATGCATATTTGGGTTTTGGGGATTGAGAATTCTTTTGATCCTTGCTTACTATCCTTCATTTCTTTATATTGAATAATATTGATGTGTAATATTGTGAATGAGAATTTCTAGCTAGGAAGCCTAGTTAAATGGTATTGAAGTTATGATTCCTCATCGGGGTTTTATTGATTACTTGTATCTAAACCCGCGCTTTGCGCGGAGTTAAACAATTTCGTCCAAAATTGGAACTATTTAATGTAAATCATCATCCGTCTATATAATATATTAACAAGTGTTACATATCATACAACAAAAGACTGAATTTTGTTTACAGATAATATGCAAAAGTTGCGACAAAGAGAGAAATAACAATCCGTTGTGATTAATAATATATTTAAATGACAACATGCTGACTCCATTTTATATATAAAAAAACAAAAGGTTTATAAAAGGTTAAACAATTGTTTGTGAATTTCAAATATTGAAATATTGACCAAACATTAAAAATAAGCACTTAAACGCATTGTCCTCAGCTTAAGCATACATTTATGAAAACTTTCTTGTAGACAACGTTTGTAGTTTGAAGATAATTCTCAAGAGTCTTCATGACATACCAAAATCTTGAGCTACTTTCTATTAGTTACACGTGAGATCGTAACATAGAATTGCCCATGAGTAAAGACTGGCTTCTTTATTAGCAACCAACACTCGATGATGATTGTTCTTGGCTCTTGTTAATGGTCATAGCATGATACCATGATTGAAAACTGTCTTCTTTAGAATTTAAATGGTAGTCTAGTGTCTGATATGGAGTGAGATTCATTCTTAGAATAAACACCTTTTCACCAATATTTCTCCTGCTAATGACTTTGGCTTCTAACACATGCTTACCAATTTTAGTAATAACTAATCGAGTACCATTGCGTAATCCAGTGGAGTGATCTATGTTTCGCAGCAACATGATTGGCGTGGCAACTTTTAAGTGTAGTTCGTGATTTGGAACACCAGAACATCTTATAGTATTTAAAAATTCAGTTGTGTGTATGCTCTGGAAGAAATCACCATTGGCATCAGACATCCAATCTTGTATTGATTTATCTCATCAACAATGTGAAGCGTAGGAGCTAATTACCAAAAAATTCTGATTCATCCACAATGTCGTCGGAGATGAGGTTCCAGATGGAACAAAATCTGAATGGGTTAAATTGAGCTCCATCAAGATTTATCGATTCCACAGTTGTTTTGAGCACATAGGTGAGCTTGAACNATGAGAGTTCAATTTGTTGATACGGGGTTTAGGAGTTGTTGCGTGAATTCAGTCTCCCTAACCAAGACAGAAACACAATCGTAAATATAAATGGTTAGAGCAAAACTATGAGCCATATTAGGTACATGCTACCTTGTCATCTTGCAAGACCATCTCCAATGTATGAGTGTCTTGCTTGTTGTGTTTGTCTGGAACATGCCAAAGACGAACGACATAAATTAACCCTTAAGTCCCATCCAAGCTTGCTATGATTCACATCAGCCACCAGATCAAGCTTTTGTGCAATCTTTAGAAATTTAATCCTTCTCAGAACGTGTGTTAGAAAATTTAGAATGAAAGGCAAGAGAAATTAGATGAGGACAGAAAACGTAGGAGTGTGATTTAATTACATGTTTATATGGATGGAGAAATTTTTTTGAAGTCTTAGCCACCCTCATGCCTAGAGTGGATGCATGTTGGACACAAGTAACAATAGCTTGTATGAGTCAAATGCAAAGCTGGAATGCACATCAAACTCATTTGTCTTCTGAGGAGTTTTTCTGAACATGGAACCGATAAAGACACTTGTTAAGAGTCATAAATTGTGTGTGGAACCATGTGCATCATATAAAACTTCAGAAAATCTCAAATTGCTTTTGCCATGTGTCAAACTTACAGCTTGGTGGGAAAAATTTTTGATCTCCACCTTCAATTTGTGTTGTTCTGATCGCTCTACCCTCCAAGTTTTATATACAGAAGATGTGTTCTTATTGTAATGATATTAAGATATGAGTACATGATTAAGGGATTGAACATACCAAATGTTTGATGTTTTGTCTATTGGTGATTCTTATACCCATTTATCTTAGAAAATTTCTTGTGCTAGTGTTCATTTAGTTATTTGCTTTCTTTCATTTTACCTTCTTGAAACAACATTTAAAAAAAGAATCCAATTTTATTCTTCTAGTACTTTTGGTTAAATAGTTTACCAAACATCCACGAGAGACGACTCAAGTTGTGAATTATACTACATTTCTATCTTTTATAATTCAATTTATAAATTGTAATTTGGAGCGAGTTGTAACGCTCACTACCACCAGTTTGGTATGGTGTTGTGTGTCTATCTGTAAGTTAAATTAATACTCAAGAAAATATTCTTGTGCAGCTTGGTTCCTATAAGGATAAAGACACAAGTTGAATTCTTGGGAGTCCTCGTAAGGGGCTTTTTAAAGCTGACTCTAACTCTTCAAAATTTAAAAAGATTCATATAATCTTAATTTTTAATAAAAATCCAACTTTGTAATTCATTAATTAATGGACGATGAAAATATAAATTATCTTTTATTATTTATGTCAATTATAGTAATTTAATATTTTAAAAGTAACTTAATGATATTGCCAAACACTTTTCTTGTAGTTTTTACTTATTAAAAACAAATTTTAAATTATTTTACCAAACAATATTATTATAACTTTTTGAAGTAACATTTAAACAGCCCAAAAGGCTCATAAGCTTTTAAAGAGCCACAACATTACAAAATTAAGGCTTGATTTGGTAATTTTTTGACTCCCAAAATGTTATTGAGCTTTCTGAACTCTTTAAAAGCTGCCCTTGAAAAGCTAGAACAACATTGTTTGGTAAAATAATCTAAAAACTGTTCCCAATAAGTAGAAGCCACAATATAGAGTTCGGTAAATGAACTAAAAAATTGCTTTGAAAATATAAAGTGACTATAATGGACATAATAATTTTACATTCAATTTGTCAATAAAATTTAATTTTTCATATGATAAAAACATGAGATGATTGATTTGTAATCTTAAATCTCTCGACTATTGTACTTCAGTTCTTCAAATCACAAAACTTAAAACAAATTATGTCCCATTTTACACACAATAAGAAAGCAAATCAAAACAACATTATAATGAAAGAAAGAAAAAAAAATTAAGCGTAGAGAGAGGATGCTCAAGCCAGATCCAAAGTGAGTGATGCTTTGGTATTTTGTCAGAGAAGACAAATAATTTAGTTTTGAATGTTAGATATATATGTTAAACATCGTAAAAAACAGATAAATGACACACCAAAAATGTAGGAGAAAGATAGATAATAGAGAAATAACAATTGTATTATCTGAGTTGTTATATCTGGGATGATTTACAATAGAATGTGAGCTTATTTATAGGATGAAAACACAATGACCAAAACTCAACGGCCAAAAACAAATCACAATCAAATCAAATCAAACACAATGTATATCGAATCAAATCAAATATAATATATATTATTCTTAATAATATATAATTGAGATGAAGAACACCAGGCTGGAGTAAAAAAAATAATGGAGGGAGAAATTTTTTAGAAATAAAAAATCAAAGGGATAATCAAAATGTAATGGATGAATAAAGTTGAATTTTCATTAAAATTTATGGTTAAAAGATATTTTTTTCATTTTTCTCAAAAAAAAAAAAAAAAA
>QANU01009840.1:40875-102449 GCA_003254905.1 Nissolia schottii
TTATTCAGGCTGCTATTCATTGCTTGTTGCGTGTTATGTTGGGAGGTGAGGACTTTGTTTGCTGTTGAGGGGAGAGGAATAGGGTATTGGGATCTTGAATATTGATGGATACGTAGCGAAACTATGACCAATTTGATCAAAACAAAGTCTTGGATAGAAATATAAACGTATAGTAGGGATTGGGGATTAGTTGGTGTTGGTTTATTTTCTATTTTCAGTTGATGCCTTTTCATTGATTATTAGGAAAAATGCCACTTTTTTTAGTCTAGTTTAAAGCCATCAAGATGGAAAATATTTGGGAACAATATATCCGAATATAGTGTTCCAATGGGGGAGATAGTATTTGTTATCGTTCTTTTGCAGAGTGGTAGGAAACTAGAGAATCAGCAGATAAGTAGGAAAATTTTGGAATTTTTTGCCATCAACAAGTGCTAGCAACTATTCACAAGTTCTTTTCTTGGATGTACTCTGGATGATATAAGTTAATATTTCTGAAGGAGTAATTTTTTTTATTTTTTATTTTTAATATGTGCTGTGGTTAGTGTAAGACAACTGAAAATAATTTCCTGATTGGCAAACGAATTGGAAAAATTTGCTTGTATTGGCACTGTTGTATTGAGGATTGCTTTATATAATTAAGCATGCTTTCGAAGTTCTCTTAGGCAGCGTTTGTTTACTGAGACAAGACAAAAATATTAAGATATGGGGACAAAAATCATGTTTGTTTACTGAGACAAGCACAAAAATTTGTGTCCTAAGACAGAAAATTTGTGTATTTTTGTCTCTCGATTTTGCTGGGACATGGGGACAAGACACAGGGACACAACCTTTCAGATCAGGATAATGTGTTTTTTTTCCTATTAAATTAATGCAATAAGGGTACTTTAAGTCATTTGGAGTGTTATTTTTGTCTTGTCTCTATTAAACCAAATAATATATAGATACAAATAAGTGTGTTTTGTATACTGTCACCAAAGAGAATACAAGACTGACTTGTCCTATTATTTTTTATGTCTCTGTCTCCATGTCTTTGTATTCTTGTCTTGTCTCAGCAACCAAACACAACCTTAATATACTTGTTTTGTTTGTCTCAAAAACTATTTTCTTGTATTAAAAACATGTCTCAGACAAAAAATAAAAAAGAAGCCGTACTCTAAATATAAATTTCCTGTATTACAATGGAAGTGCTGCATGATGTGTGGGTGAAATAAGGGAATCAGATGTTTGCCATCAACCTAGAGCTTAAACATTTTTATGTTGATCTCTTAAGAGAATCCAGTGATTAAATTCATTTAAAAATTTGAACAAACAAAACTATGTATTTGGATTAAAATAAATATATTTCATTCAAGAGGGAAAAAAGGTTCATTTAACTTGGTGACTGCCCTAATTTATCGGCAGATCTGTCCTATCCTTTAGGACAATGAGCTTTTTGATGTTATTGGTAATTGGTAATGATATCTATAACTTGCCTTCTCCAAGTCCAAAGCTCAGGACTAGAAGATTAAATAATTTAATCTTTGCAATGTTTTAGGTCTTCTCTTTTTAATTCCATTTTGCATACTTTGGTTAATTACCATATGGATACGGGGAGACAACAATTTATTTAAAATATAGGACACGACACAACTAGGATTCTTTGTATAATAATAAATTAATAATACATAGGTATAATATATTATATATTATAACAAAAAAATTGACATATTATAAACATAACATAGATATATTTTGCATAAAATTAAAAGGATTATCTCTAGGTACTGAAAGTATTAAAACTAATATCATTTATTCTGATGCCTTAATCCACTCTCATAGTCTCAATATTAATGAAAAAAATATCAATCTCTAGTCCTCCAAGTCAATCATTTACTAACATTACAGCTTCCATATTTGGTTCATCCAATGATAACTGTGAAATCTGCTCACATCCCGCATGGTAGAAGCTCCTTGTTGTCTTAATGTCTTCTACATAAGAGTCCAAGATTAGTATTTATATATACCAAATCTTCAACTCTTGAGAGATTCAACTTGTTTCTGATTTTAGAATGAATGAATGACAAAATGAGTATGTACTCAAATTGCTTTCGCAGTGAATGAAGAGCAGGGTTGTACAAGAAGGTCCAATGATAGGTTTTGTAGAAGAGAGGTAGACGATCCATAGTTCACCTCCGACCAAGATTTTGGGTCTATATCAATTGAATCAAAATTTGAAAACACATTTGCAGCTGATGAGAACCTAGAGAATTCAACAACTTTCTTCCTATCCTCAAGGTCAGAAAAAATCTCAAGTGAAGAAAATCTCTTGAAGTCGTTGTGTACTATGATGCCTATGCAAAATAAAGTTAATTACATGCTACATAATTATAAAATTCAACAACTAAATTAATAAAATGTAAATTAACTTTGTGCCATGAAATGGAGTGGGGTATTGCTCGTAGTCCATTTATTTTTTTATTAGGTTTCCTGTCCGGTATCCAAGGCTTAGCCTTGACTAATCCGGGTCGACCCGGGTCGCGCACTTGGCTATGGTGGGTGAGTCTCAGCGGGGATAACTGCGTACACAAGGTTTCGAACTCGGGACCTTGCTTAAGCGATACCAAGCCGCTTACCACTTGTACCAATCCCCGTTGGTAATCGTAGTCCATTTATGAATAAGTATACAATGAACCACTTCATAGAATGCCGAGTTTCATCTGCTGTCTTGCCTCCATACCTATTAATAGCTACTTTCACCTTTTCTATTGTTGTGTCCCGCATATCATATACCAAGTGAAGAGTAGGAGTATCTGTCACAAGCTCAACATTTCATTGATTAGATCTACGAAATTGATAATGTAACTAATTTTGTCTCACCACAAATCTAAGATAAAATATTTTGTGAATGTTGCTTTTTGCTGATAACTAATCACCATTTCTTGCAAATGCATTTTTTTTTTGAGTTTGAAATTTTTTAACATTGCTATGATTGATGCAAGTCTTGTGTTAGCAATAGTAAGAAGTTTCAATAGCACGAACACATTAAAGATGGCTAATCTCATTGAATGGTTAATGATAAAATCTCTAATAAATGAAACATCATCAACTAGCTATCTGGGTGATCCAATGACACTTATGCAACTTCATTTTTTTTGGGGGCATACTTTGCATCACATATTCTTCAAGGCTAAAAGTCAATGTATGCACCACACATGGAGTCTGAAAAAAAAAGGAGGACAATCATCTTCAATCAGCAACCTTGCATCTTTACATATAGCAAAATTATCACTTTTATAGATTAAGGCAGTCGTATTTTCTTGAAACCTATTTATGGAACTAAAGATTATAAAGATAGGTGCTAGATGACTCACTTATTTAAAGAATCAATCTTTCAGGTATGAGTTGAAAATGTTGTGTAACTCATGGACTTACAGTGAACTAAGAAGGGAAATAAAGATACAATGAACAATCAATCCTAATTACAGGAAATAATTTCGGAAAAGAATAAGGAAATAAATCAGGGAATCAAATGGGACTTAATTGATACCCTGCCGACACTCCCCCTCAAGCTAGCTTGAAGGTATCCTTCATTGACAGCTTGCTTATTATGTTATCAAAGGTTAGGACGTTTGCTGATTGTTCCGTAGTAGGAACATATGAAATGCTGAACTGTCAATCTTTACCTTAATCTCTTGTACCCATTCTTCATAGGATGTGATTAAGTTAGACACTGCATTCTGCAGTGAAGCCCTCCGAGTAAGGAGTTTTTAGTCATACACTCTGGAATTCCAGTTTGTAATTTTCTATCATCCTTCTGGATCCATCTTTGTTTAAAGTACAATTTCTATGCAGACCCGATGGCCATGAAGATGGTTAATTTAAGGCTTTGAGAAGATAGACTGTGGTTGACACAGCAGCTAGTGAAAGGGATTAGACATAAGTATGATAGCAATTGTACTTTAGCATTGTTTGGATATGGCAATCTTATCTGAATCTAATGAGGTCCTGAATATATTGCAGAATATTTATTTATTCTATTCATTGCGTAATTCTCTAATTAGTTTCTCTTAACTAAAGAGAGTCTATAAAGTTGGAATAGGAAATTGCCCAGTTATTGTAAACTAACATGTATTTGGCTTTATTGAACAGTTTTGAGTGATCCTGTCAAAAGGAGAGAATATGACAAAAATGGAATGCTTTACGTCTATGACTACAACATTATTGTAAGCAATATTTTCTCCTTGCCTAACACAATAGTTGTTACAAAAGCATGTTCTATTTACAACAATGAACCTTCTGTTATTTTTGACATTTTTCATTTCTGTCTGCTGCAGGATTATCTCAACCGGTACAAGGGCCTTATATTGACGTGCAATGGGCTCGGCATGAAGCATTCGATATGGTAAAACTGAACTAACATTAGAGACATCCTTCCAGTGCATCTAGGACAGTTTTTTTGAAGTACCTGGCACTGCATGCCATGCTCCGGAAATAAGACGCGACACCTGCATATGATGTCCTAGAGGGCTAGTTTCATGCTTTTATGTTTTTTAAACAATGACAAGAATGAGATATACCTGTCTTTTAGCTAGCATCAAATGCTGACCCTTTTCCTGCTTTGGAATGAATGTATGTATGTGTTTATATCCTCTCCCCTTTCTGCTTGTAGGTTAATGGAAATCAATTTCTCATGTTTTGTTTATATCCTGTCACCTTTCTCTGGTGGTCGGTTAATGGAAAGCGTTTATCTAGTTTTATATCATGAATTTATTAAACTCTAATTATTGGACGATGAGGCTGTAACTGAAGAGAACAATGAGCATATGGGATTGCTAACTTCCCCCACACATTATGTTTGCATCCTCTGCATTTTAAGTTGGTCCCAAAACACGTATCTCTCTCATAAAATTGATTTACAATGTACAGTTTGGTATTTTTCGTCTCATCTGAATCTGAATTAATTGCTCGCTCACAAAGCAGAATAACCAGGCTGCTACCATGTGACGGAACAAAATAAAAAAACAGCATCATGAAAAGGGATGAATTAACACTGCATATCACAACCCCCAGTAACTGATAATTGTAACATATTTTTTTGCAACACGTAAATGTTGTATTTTTTGTTGTGCAATAATTAGTATTTAATTGTTAAGTAAATATATTCTTGAACCATACAGTAATAATTTATAAATTAAATAATAATATACTTTTAGTCATACTAATTCCAAAACTTCTTTTGGTTTGTTGATTGAAGTTATGGTTTAGAAGTAAGGATTGTGCTTGCTGGTTTATAAGGTCTACTTTGTCTTTGTATGAGGTTCTCAAAGAGCAAAGATCCTTTGTAGGATTCACTTTATCTATGTTTTGAAAATAATTATCTATTTTAATCCTTGTATTACACAAAAGTCAAAAAGTTACATTTTTTTCCTTTTCCAGATGCACCTCCCATCACGTGCATCCTTTCTATGATTTTAAACACTCCCACAAGAAAACTTTCCCCCCTTTTCAGCTGGTGCAGGCCGAACCTGCCCTGACTCTCCTTTCCCGGTATCTCTACTCTTCTACACTTCATTTACTCATTTTATTTCAAATCACACTCAAAAGAAAAAGACCAACACTCAAATTCTCTCTTCTTTCTCTTAAAACTCTAAGAGAAAGCTTCATCTTCCACATTCTTTCCCCAGCAGAACCGTGACCTTACCATCACCATATCACCCTCAAACTCTTCAAATCCTTATACCCTCTTCACAAAAGTTAAATCATTCTTCATTCCCGACAAGAAAACAACACCCTTTGTTTCAGCTTTTAGGTGGGTTTCTATGCACTTATGTGCAAAACTTTCTTGATATGTTTTTGGTCTTTGGGAATGTTGTTCTCCTCTCTTTTCTCTCCATGAAAATGTGATTTCTTTTACCATCTATGTTTATGTGTAAATTAGTTTTCTAGGTTTCTCTTACGGAAGCTTATGCTTGCTATGGTTTCTAACTACGCTTTTGGGTTTCTTAAGAGTTTTCCTTCATGAAAATATGTTGTTATCCTCATGGAAATGATGATAATTCGAATAACATGAAAATTTAACTTCCTCTTTGTAAAAATGATGAGTCATTCGAATGACCAGGGTTAGGTTATTCGAATGACCTCTCAAAACTGCTCCCCGTGGGTAAAAATTGATGGTCATTCGAATGACTTGATAAAAATGCTCCAGGATGAGTAAATTTCAGGGTTATTCGAATGACAATGATAGGTCATCTGAATGACATTGCCTTAAACTTATTCGTAGCGCTATTTCTTGCGTATTTCACCAAGTTTCTTCACTGTAAACTTATTTATACTATCCCTATGTTCCAACAAGTGTAGGTATACTTTTCTAACATCAAAACTATTCAAAATCATGTTCACAACTTGATTTCTATATTTTTTACATAACATTTCCTAAGTTATTTTCTCAAATAACAGCACATAAAATAGTATAACAAAACCACATAGACAGTGGGTTTAGGGTTACCCACTTCCTACGCGATTTCTAATCAGTTGAAGTTGATGAGAATAAGATTCCCTCAACAGTGGTGTGTTCCCACGATTTTTTCTCGAGTCCGGCAGCATTACCTCAGTGTGCACGAACGGAACCGGAACTAAATGAAAACTAAAGAATTTTTGGTGGAGCAGCAGCAAGGCCCTTGGCCTATTTATAGGCCAAGTCCACCGCCTCTGCTTTCCTTTCTTTATTCTTTCTTTATTATTATATTATATTTTATTATTATTTTATAATATATAAGTGTACTTCTCCTACTGAAGGATAAGCATAAAGCTCTTGTGGCTTATTTTAATCATGTTTGATCGTGTTTAGTTGTTAAACGCCCGTGTACGAATATCCTAAAAATATTTCGGACACATAGTCGCAATCTACTAATTTTCCTGGTCAGGAGGGTATGTCAGGTTGAGGTATTGAACATATCTCAGTAAGAGTATATTTTACAGACACCTTTGGCACCTGACAGAATTTCGGTGATGAACGAAACTCGATCCGAATGTCGCGAAATTTTCATGAGCTTACGTAACCATTATTTTGACTAGTATTTTGGATAAGGAAACCTTTATAATTAAATTTCCAGTCTAAATAACCGTCTCGAGAACACTGTAATTACGCGAAATTATCCATTATACGAAATCTTTGTAAGGAAAAAATTGGGATGTTACACCGGGTACCGAGCCAGACCCCGTTGATGAGAACACGGTCTGGCTCAAGGTGGTTGGCGCTATGAACCGCAACTGCGTGTACGGTCGGGGGACATAACTCTCAATTGCTATGAGGGGGCCTCGATCGACAATTTCGTTTACTGATGGGACACCGACGCAAGAGCAAGAAGATCTCTGCGAGCACGTGTTGAAGCTAAACCAGGATTTGCACATGCAGGCGGTCAAGAACGAGCAGATGCTCCAAGAGCTGCATAATGTGAAGGCGAAGTAAATGCAGTACGTGACGAAGAACTTAAGGGCCAAGGAGAAGCTGAAGGTGTTCCTCCCTTGATCCTTTGTTCACTTGAGAGGGTGTTTTCCCCTGCATTTTTTGATGTAATGGAGCATTTGCTTGTACACTTAGCATATGAAGGCCGAATGTGTGGTCCGGTTTAGTACATGTGAATGTATCCGTTTGAAAGGTGCATGAGAGTGTTCAACAGAACTTTGAAAAATAGGGCTCAAGTTGAGGGGTCCATATGCGAGGCATTCCTAACAAAAGATGCAACACCCCTAGCCGATTCTGTACGCTCGAGCCGTACGTGATGCTCGCTAGGTTGTTTACTTTCTGGTAACTTCTTTGGGGTTTTTGCAAGTACTCGTTTTAGAAAATAAGGACCCATTTTTTTTAATTATTAATTAATTATTATTATATTATTATTTTATCATAGTTATTTAAAATATTCTAATCCCTGGTCCGTTCCAATCACATTTGACTACTTCTGGCCTACACACTGGCTTCCAGAAAATATACCAAATATGTATCCGTGATCTACAAATTTTTCCGGTCAGGATGGCGTTCCGAAACAAGGTATCCGGGTACCTGTTTCTGTCAGCCAATCCTTCGCAGATCTCTCTGGCCCTCAACCGTATTTCCGTTTTTACCGAAACTGAGCACGGACTTCACGGGGCCTAATGAGAGCATAACCTCCCAGCTTTCTCCCCAATTTAAAGGGAACAAGTCTCGTCATTCCTCTTTCCTACCCCCTAACTCGGGTTACTTTACAATTTTAGCTAAGCCAGAGTTATAAATCTTCCCAAGGGAAAGTTGGGATGTTACAAAAGAAACTTCTTATTTTTGTTCTTACTACTTTGGTGCTAATGTTAGTTGTAATAGAACCACAGTAAGACGTAACGATAAAGGTGGTGCAATGCCTAATCAGTCAACATTTTCAATTTTCAATCAAACTGGACGCACAGCTAGAAGAGCAAATGCTTATTGGTTGAATGCGCAAAAAGGGTTGCAGCTCACTTGGTTGCTCTGTTGAACCGTTAAGAAGTGCTTCCATATTACCAGTAAGTTCAATCAATCCTTATAATCTTGTTTATAGTTCTAATACACAATTTCTAAAAATGTTAATTACGTCGATGCGTGTTTTCAGGATGTTTCAATAACAATTTAGTGATCAATGCAATGATCAAATGTTTTCTTCATGGTTTGCAAATTATGTATCCCATTAACTTTAAACTATATATTTCAATCGAAAGATTTCCTTTATTGTAATCGGATACATATAACTTAGTTTTTAAAATCAATATAGGTGCAAAGTAATTGTAGCATCGACCATCACTTGATCAGTTTGTCCTGGACACCTCTGAATAAAACAATTAGTTGACCCATTTATTTTGTTAACGGATACAAATTTCACACATCTGAATGGGCAACTGCACAAAAGACAAACAGTAGTGGGGTTTGGGTTAAAGGTGAATATTCTAATGCTGCTAAAATAACCAAGTTACGAAGTGCTTAAACAAATTATTGAATTGGAATATGCACATGATGGTCCATCTCATCATGTTGTACTTTTCTACTGTGATTGGTATGATCCTAATAGAACTTGGACTCACCCTGACTACAAGACCATTAAGATTAATCCTACACGACGATACAAGGGGTATGATCCATTCAATGTTGCTGAAAGAGCAAGATAAGTCTATTACGTAAACTATCCGGGAGGTAGCCAATCAAGTTAAAAAGTTGTGATGAATAGCAAGCCAAGCGGTCGAATTGAGTTTGATGACAACGAATCTTCAGACAATACATTTGATCAAGCATATCAACTGTCGGAGCCTATTCCGGCAACGATAATTGTTGAGTTTCTAAACCCTACAACATTAGCCAACATTACATTTGATGATCACCCTGACATTGTTGAACTCCCTAACCTGCTCTAACAACATGCAAGTGATCAAGAAATCAATGTTTACAATGACAATGACGAACGATGATGTAATTATTTGACAATTTGTAACACAATTTCATTTCAATATTATGTATAATTTTCTTATTAAGTTCTATTGCACAGATTTATTTCTTAATTGGTAGTTAATAATTTATATCGATAGAGTAGTATTTATATATTACAATTAATAGGTAAGTATTAGGGTTGTATATTGTATATAATTATTTATTATATTGAATAAAAAACAATAATTTATTTAATTAAATATACATCTATTTAATAAATAGAGGTAATTATACCTTTTAATTTTATATTTTATTATCATTTTTTGGTATTAGATAACTATCAAATTATTCATTATAATTACTGAATACATTATTGAATTTANTGACGGTAATGCACGTTTCTTGTAGTGATATTGATATGATACACTATTTTACAATAAAATTCTATTATACAAAATTAATAAAAAATAACATAACTACACGATAACAACGACATATTTACTCACAATTTATATAGTTGTAATATGAGCAACCATATCATAATAACAAGTATATAATTCAAGTCAAAATAATATATACAATTGTTGGATAACATGTAACAGAGTTAAATATGTTTTTAGTCCGTGTAAAATTAAAATTTTGTATTTGGTCATCAAATTTTTTTTTGTTAGGAATTAGTTTTAAAAAAAGTTTTGGTAGCTTTTAGTCCTTGCTGAGGAGACATTAAGTGCTGACATGATTGTTAAATATGCCACATGGCACCACACGTGCTTTCCACATGGCACATTTAACGGTGTCATATGTCACGTTTAATGACCAAGTCAACACTTAACGTCTCCTTTTATGATTAAAACCTGCTAAAAATTTTTGAGAGACTAATTCTTAACGAAAAATTTTTTTAGAGACCAAACAAAATTTTTAATTTTATAAGAACTAAAAACATATTTAGCCTTGTGTAATAAGTAAATACAGCCATACAGGGCACCATCTATATAGCCATACATGACACTATTATTAAGAAGATATATAGTGTGAATAAAAATTATTATATTATCTAGATTTAAGTACAAAGGATAAAACTTGCAAGGTAATAATTTTTTAGTGTAGGAATGGTGATTTTTATCCTTATCACCATACTAACTTTATCCCTCCCAATTTAAATTTTAGTATAAAAGATTATCCTTATCACCATTCCTTTGACTAAAATGGGATAACATTTAAAAATTTTAATAATTTAAGGTATATACTATTTATGATAATTCTATCTTAATTTATCTTGTTATATATGCTGTTGTATTATTTAAACAATTATCGAATCAAGACAATTTTAAAAATAATTTAACTTTTAGATGTAATAGTTAATTAAATAAACTAATTAACAATATGCGTAACACCTTGGTGATCATGTAAAAATATTAAAATGGGATGATATTAAAATTTTTTAAAATTTTAATTACTTTTAATTAAATAAATTAAATATTTTTTAAAGAAACTAATTTTCACTAACATAGAAGGATGATATTTTTGTATTAAAAAAAATAGAAAAAAAAGATATTTTAAGAACATGGGATCGAGTGACAATAAAGTGGAATGCAATTTTTGGAGAAAATTAGAGTTTGTTGCTAATTTTCATAAACCTAGAGGAATGGATGCTTTTTACCTTTTCTTTTCCTTTTTTGTTATTCAAAAATAAAAACTTTATCCGAATATAAAAAGTAGTTATTTTCCTTTTATTCTTCTTGTGAAAAAGTAATTCTCTTTAAAAAAACAAAAAACAAAATATCACATCTATATATATGAACGTCTTATCTCAACTTCATCTCACAGTCCCACCAGTCCCTACCCCGTAAAATCGTTAACCGTAGCGTGGCATTGGCAAAACAAACGCAACAGCACAAAGCACAAAGGGCTCTCCACGCTACCATGGCTTCTGATCCCACTGAGAACCCAACCAGGGAGCAATGCGCGTTCCTCGCGAAGCTAGCGGAGCAGGCCGGGCGGTACGACGACATGGCCGAGATCATGCAGAAGCTGGTCCGCTCCACCGCGCCAGCCAGCGGCCTCACCGCGGAGGAGAGGGGCCTCGTCTCGGCGTCGTTCAAGAAAGCGACCGGCTCCATCCGCGGCGCGTGCCGCATCGTGGCGGCCGTCGAGCGCAGGCACAAGAGCCGCGGGAACGAGGAGGGCGCCGCCGCGGCGAGAGCGTACAGGTCGTCACTGGAGTCGAAGCTGTCGCGCGCGTGCGGCGACGTCCTCGAGCTCCTCGAGCGCCACCTGCTGCCCTCCGCCGCTCGCGGCGAGCCGAGGGCGCTCTATTTGAAGATGAGGGGCGACTACAGTCGCTACTTGGCGGAGTCTAAGGACGGCAATGAGAGAATGGCCTCTGCTGAGATCACGTTGGCCTCTTACGAGGAGGCACAGGTGTCCCTCGTTTTCTCTGATTCTTTTTCTTTTTAGTTTGTGGCTTAACTTTGACTAATTCGGGTCAACCCGGGTCGCGCACCTAGCCTTGCTTAAGCGATATCAAGCCGCTTAGCACTTAGACTAACTCCCGTTGGTTACTCTGATTCTTTTGTATCAAATTGGTTTTGTGGATTCTGACTTTAGGGTTTGGTTGTTGCTCCTTTCGTTAGGAAATAGCTCATGCGGATCTTGAGCCTACTAATCCGATAAGATTGGGTCTGGCTCTTAACTTCTCTGTGTTCTATTACGAATTTCTCAACCTGGCCGATAAAGCGCAAGGCCTGGCTAAACAGGTATGCCTCTCTCTCTCTCTCTCTCTCTCTCAGGATTAACTTGATTTGTGTACCCAATGGAGTGTGAGCTTTGCAATTTAGGTCAACTTGATTAGAACATTTGTTATCTTGTTGGTTAGCCAAGTTATATCTATTCTTATATCTTTTTTTTTTTTCATTCAAAATATGTTTTTTAAATTTCTAGGGTTTTATTATTTTTCGTTACAGTGTTTAATAATAATTTAGTATCGGCCATACGACTAAATTTTTTGACTAATGGGTTTTGTGCCTCTTTGGCTTGGAAATCTGTCTATGTATCTTACGATAAGATGTGGGTGGAGAATAACAATTTTGTGAAAATTTCTTGTTTGTAACTTTAGTAATCTGTTTTCTTCAGAATATGGTGAAGTTACTTACGAACGGTTCACATTTGCGCAATGGTTATTCTACGTTGAATGGCAACATGAAAAGGATGGCAAAATAGATTATGTTCATTACCTAATGCACCCCTAATAGTTTGTTTTGATTAAGAATGAGTCAACCAATAGTATAACACCAACATTTGGCTGCTTGTAGTTTCAAAGGTCCTAAGCTTACCTCTGAAAATATTGGTTGAAATGTGTATTATCAGATTTTCGATGAGTACTATTCGGCAACTAATAAAATTATTTAAAGTTATTTTTTTAAGCTTTTAAGTTAAAGTTAATTATGAGAAACATATTTTTAAGTTAGTTTTATTTAAATTTTCTTCCTCTATCTTATATTCTTCAAAATTTTGAAATTAGCATATTATAGTAATTTTTGATTAATTTGTTCTAAAAGAAACATTATTTAATTTTTATTTTTATTTTCAATTTTTATAGTGATTTTAATTCAATTGATTCTTTATTTTGCATCGTATTTAATTACTTGTTTTTTGAGGTAGAATTACTGTGAACATGCAACCTTAGTGATTCTAAATAAAATGCACTGAAATTGGTTGTCATTTTTTAAAGGCTATTGAGGAAGCAATGGCTGAGGTGGTTACACGCGAAGAAGAAACCTACAAAGACAGTGTTCTTATAGTGGAACTTCTAAAAGACAATCTCAAGCTTTGGACTTCTGATTCCAAGGTATGTATCGCTATAGAATCCATCAAATACAAAAACATCTCCCCAAGCATTTTGATTTATCTCATTTCTTTCTTCATATAGCTCCTTATGCCCCAAAACCTGAGTTAAGATATATGTTTTTGACTTTTACAGGACCAAATAGATGAAGTCTGACATTCGTTTATAGGTTTAGTAGCTAGGTCCTATTCTTTCTATTAAGGAGTTTCGTTTTTAATTTCATTTCTCTGACCTGAATTGATGTAGTTTATTAGTGGCTGGCACTTCCGTGACATATTCTCTTACATTCATACTAGAGTTAGTTTTTTATTTGACATGATTTAGAAAGAGTAGTAGTGTAGAGGGATCTAATTAGTTAAATTTGGTAAAATGTTCCTTTCGGTTGAATTGCAACCACTTTATGTATAGTACAACATGAACGATTGATTGACGCTCGTTTTTAGTCCTAGTAATTAAAATCTGTAAAGGAAAAACACGTAACATGATAATAAGATCAACTATCGCCACCATTTGTTACAATGTCCAACATTTAATACATAGGCCAGTTTTGTTAAAGTTTTCATTGAAAAATTACTGCCGCATGTATATGTTGATGATTAAATCGGTCAGTTTCATTCAAGAATCAAACCAAACTGATCCAAAATCATTTCTAATTATTTACGTTCCAAATTAATTTTCCTTAGATCAATTCTTATTTACGGACCAAGTTTTCTTTAAGCATGATATCGAAACACATATTGAGATGATCAAATAGAGAATGAGCACACAAGACAATTCATGGGACTTCATGGGACTCCATACTGCCTCAATTGCGGCTGGAAACAAAGTAAAAGGTGCAAGCTTTTATGGGATTAATGCGAAGGGTTCCATCTGCACGATTAGCGGTCTATAAAGTTTGCCAATAATTTGGATGCCTTGATGATGCCATTGGTGATATTGGTGTGGACATTATCACAATTTCAATTGGGAATAATCGGGCATTGATTTCATAAAAGACTCTATAGCAATTGGTTCTTAATTTCCATGCAACGGAAAAGGGATTCTCACCGTGAAATCTGGAGGTAACAGCGGACCTGAAAGAGGCACTACAGAGATGGTACTATATATGATGCGAAAGTAACCATTCATCTTTCTATTGGACACATACAGATAAAAACTACGCAACAAGGAGCAAGGATCGATCATGCATGTATTCCGTAGAGTTCTTTGCACCTGCTGGGGTCGCCAAAAATGGCGATGCGACATGAATAATTGAAGGATGACTTATGAATGAATGGTGATGAGAAATAGAGTGGCAAAAGGATAATCGCATTGGAAAGGAGTGGCGTGATTAGTCGTCGATGTGATAAGAATCGCTACAAGAGAGTTAGTAGAAAATGAAATAATCAAGCCTCGATATGAATATGAGATGTCACTAAGATTGCTACTGGAAATATTGCCCTCAAATATTTGCCCATTGGATAAAAGAGGAGACGCGTTTTAAGCGTTGATGAATTTGAGGACTGACTTAGGGAAGGATTCAAATAGATATTGTTGGAGGGAACGGTTATCGATATTTTTGCATGTAAACGAATGTAACTTCCTATCTGACGTGGTGCATGAGTGATGATAACCACCCATTATTCTGACATGAAGTGCACGTAATGGGCACATAATGGGCACGTGGTGATAACCACCATGTATATGTGTCGCTCACTGTAACACAGCTAGCCCAGAATTTGAGGCACTATGGCAAGTTAAAAAACCGTGACCCAGAGACTGGGGTGACGATTAATGGTGCTACGACCTCTATAAATAGAAGAGATTGGCTATGGAAAACGGGTGGTTCATTTTTGAAGGATTAACCAAACACTCAAGTCTCTAATGACGCAAAGAGTACAAGGAGATCCAATGTATGCCACTACTCTTTTCTTTTAGTTTCCTTTTCATTTCTATTTAGGTGCCTAGTTTTCTTTCAATTCCCTAAGTTCTTTCTATAACTTTGTTGTTTTATTTACATTTCTGCAAGAAACTTAGACGTTGTATATCTACCACTTTGGTGATTAATTCAATAAAAGTTGTTCTTCATTTCCACTTTCTCTTCCGCATAAACACAATTCACGCCGTAGTTCTCTACGTAGAACTTCATAATCACTTGTCCCTTTTAAACAATCTTTTGACTTTCACCAGTAATTCCCTTGGAATTATTTCGTGTGAAATAACACCAAGCTTACAAAAACAAACCTAAAAGAAAATTGACAAACAACTAATAACAAAGGCTTTATACAACCAAGCCGATCCATATAAAGAACTAAGGATTCTCAACTGATGACGAAATGCTCTAGTAGACCAAGAATCTAGACATCGTGCTCTAAGATATCTAGATTGGTAGAAAAAATAATAGAGCGAGTCAAACAAACTCAATGAATAATAATATATCTACATTTACATAAATTCTACAATGACAAGTACGAAAATACAAAATTACAAGTGTTAATATGCATAACTAAATCAAGAACCCCATTCATGAAATATGTGAAAGAAACAACTTTGATGCTGTAATTGAAGAAAACCATTTAACTTAAAATACAAAATCATAAACACGCAACAAAAATTAAACGTATGGAGAGATCTAAAGTTCAAAATCTTAAATAAGATATACCACATTGGGCAATTCCACCTCTAAGAACAACCATTTTCTCTTGTGTGACTAAAATAAATTAAGGCGTGTTGGCCGACACACTTAACTAGTAACACCCTTACTAGTTGGGGTTTTGAACCGAGGTGAACCAAGATTAGGGTTTACTATCCTTAGCTGTAGTTTTTGTTAGAGTCTCTCCCCTAAAATTCTTTTCCAACATCTCAAAGCATAATTCTGCATTGTCAATTTCTCGATCAAGTCCATAATACTAAATATAAATTCCTCAAATACAAGTTCACAATTAACGACTCAATTCCGTCGTATGTCCAAAACTTTTAGGTTAACCTTTCAGAAACCTCAGCACATAGATAAATCTCAAAAAGTAATGTTAAGTCAAAATGGATCGATGCTTAAAAGTTAAAACCATAAGCAATTAAAATTCAACAACGCATTTCAGAAACATAATCCTTTTAGAATAACCTTACGTGAATTCAAAAAAAGAAAAAGAAAAACATTATATTATTTGCAAAATCTGCCCAATTCTTTCAAGAAACAATTGTTTAGTCTCAAACTATATAATCACACTAAAATAGAAATCAGTGGTTGGAAAACTTCAGGAATCAGAAGTAATTTGTAAACGAAATTGTGCTATGGATATATTATTACGCACAGTACGCGATCTTAACACAACGTACGTGTCTTCCAGAAGAGTTGGTGGCGGAGGTTTTCCGGTGCCTAGACTTGAAGCAGAGCTACGATGCTTGTCCCTCCTGTGTTAGCGGTGGCTTCGCAAACGGTAGTGGCTTAGAGAACAACGCAGTTGAAAGGCTCCAAGCTATGGAGGTGGATGGTGGATGTTGGTTAATGGAAAATATTCAACAGAAAATAATTTGGCACAATTAAGTGTGTATTAAAGCTAAATACTCAATATTTTGCAGCCACATATTTGGGTACACGTAAACGCTGTCAAAATGAGCCCGGTCCATTTACCCAATTAAATAGACGGACTTTACATGTAAAAAATAGGCTCGCGAAAATTTGAAAAAAAATTGGACCGGCCCGCTTAGGCCCGGCCGGTGAGCCCGTGAATTTTTTAAAAAAATTTTAAATAATTTTTTTTTAATTTTTGAATTCTTTTTAAAAAAAATAAACAGGCTAGTTGGCGGCCCGTTTAGACCTGCGGACCGACCATAAACGAGTCGAACCCTAAAAATATGCATATTTTTTAACGGACTTGCCCGTTTTGACACCCTAGGTACACCTATCTTAGGTGAGCTCCAAGCTCATTGCAACATTGCTCATTATTTTCAAAGGGAACCCAATCCACTGATTTTTCTTTTTGAAATGTCTCTAGTTAGACTAACTAAGGGTAAAGGCTCCCTTATTGATCAGTTATTATTCGAGTTAGGTCGTGGTATATTGATATTTATATTCTTAATTAGATTACAATGCATAAATATAAGGTTAAAAATTAAATTTTTTTTGGTAAAAAAAATTAACTCAAATGTGAACTAAATCATACGGATTCATCATTAATTTTTTTTTTTTAAAAATGCCTTTTATTTTGGGCTCAAATTTATAGAACTTTAGCTGCTTTTTGGCAGGAAAATGTGGAGGGAAATAACAGAACAGAACGAAGAGGACGTGGCATTTATGGGGGTAATGTCAGCGATGGACACGCGTCAGCATGGGAGAAACAACTCAATCACGGATGCTACCATTGGTTGGTCCCTCTTCATTCCACATTTCCTATTTACTAGATTATATACCCGCGCGATGCGCGGCGGATATATAAAACTCGCTAATACATAGACATGCGAATTGTTGTACTATTTAGTACTAATTATTTTAATACTGTTATAAAAAATTTAATATCATTAATGAATAGATCACAATATGAATTAAAATGACAATTATATTGCCTAATGAAGTTTATATATTGAAGTATTAGTATATAAACTTACTATTACAGTACCAGATAGATAAACATAAGTTATATATATGAAAGTTATAGCTAACAACAATTCACGTTGCGCGTTCATGGCATAGGCCTGCTAGATTCTGTACCCGCGCGATGCACAGCAGGTATGAGATGCAGCGTATTGTACTACTTGATAATAATTATAATAATAGTAACATAAAATACTTGGTATCAAAAATGAATAAAACACAACTGGTTTAAAATGTCAATTCTATTGTCTAATGAAACTTATATATTGAAGCATTAATGTAGAAATTTACTATTAAAGTAACTGATGGAAAAACATAATGTATAATGAATTGTGCAGTAGTTGTTTCATAAATTAGCCCATTAAAGATTGTACATAAAAGGCATAATGAATTATAATGTGTTGCTTATTTAATTGTTTTAATTTCACTATAAATGGTACACAACATGTTAAATGAAATCTCTGAGTAATTTACTTTAATAGTGGTATATTTTTCAACTATACTATATGAAGCATGCTAACGTAATGAGATTCCAAAGTTTTATAGACTAAAAAAAAGAAGTCGATGCAAACAAAGTTCTATCAACTCGTAAACTTCTTCTTTTTTTTTTTAAGAAAAAAATCGCAACTTAGTTTATTTAGATTTCAATTTTGGTAAATTTTGGATAAAAACCAATATATAAGAGTGAACGAAGGGAATAAAATTAATATACTTCGTCCATTTTTAAATAATTATCCACCCATATTATTTTAGTATTTTATAAAAAAAATTGTCTACTTTCTACATTTAAATTACACTAATTATTTTCTATTATACCCCTATTTATAGAGAACAATAAAAGAGATATAAAGTAATACATAAAAAATTAATAGAAATAATCTTATAAAATACAATTAAGTTTTACTAACTTTAAAATTTTTCAATCATTCTCCTATTAATCCTTGTTATAAAGTACTTATCCACTTCAATATGGGACAAAGAAATAATTATTGTTAAATTGTAGTGCAAAATTATTAATTATTAAAATGTGGTAGTTGCGTGTAATAAAATNTTTGGTTTGGTTAGTTCTTTGTTCAAGAGAGAGAAAAAAAAAGATTTGAGCTGTTTATTGCAATGGCACCCAGTTTTGACTGTGTTTCAAGCCTTCTCTGCGCTGAAGACAACACCGTTTTCGACGATGATGATAATGATCACAACGGGGTTTCGATGGAGACCCTGGAGGACACGTGGCATCATCCGAACCGCGGTGAGAGCCAAGATTTTGGGTTGCCGCCGTTGCAGGGTGAGGAGTGTTTGGCGCTAATGGTGGAAAAGGAGCGCCACCACTTACCCTGCGGGGATTACGTGAATAAGTTGAGGAGTGGGGATTCGGACTTTGGGGCCAGGAACGACGCCATTCTCTGGATTGAAAAGGTGTTTGTAGAATTCCTCGATATTTTTAATGCTTTTGATGGCTTAAAACTTCTAAAAATGTGTTTTTTTTTCTATCATCTGCAAATGGGAAGCGTTTAACTCGGATTTGACTTGCAACATTCTCTGTTTGATGATGATTCCATTCGGTGAATCTGAGCTGTTTAGACGAAATCTATGGATTATCAACCCTTCATTGTCTAAAGTGGATTGGATGGGATTCTTTTGTTCTTGTTTATGTTCTTCCGATTTCTACATGCTCCGAATTAGACCCCACATTTTCATTTTTGGTGAAGCCATTGCATTGTTTGTTCAAAATGAAACTTGCAATGTTTCTAACTAATGATATCTGTTGTTTTCATAGGAGGGAGAGCATTTTGGTTTTGGACCTCTCTGTGCGTATCTATCCATAAACTACTTGGATCGCTTCCTTTCTGCATGTGAATTACCAGTAAGTCAATGAACGAAGAGAGAAAAGAAAAAAAAAATCACCTTTTTTTTTTAAATGGCCTGCACTGGTTTTGATCTGATATTGCCACCTGCAGAAACAAAGAGTTTGGACAACGCAGTTGTTGGCTGTGGCTTGTTTATCTCTTGCAGCCAAAATAGAGGAGACTGAAGTTCCTCTGTGCCTTGATTTGCAGGTGGAACATTTCTTCATTTCAATGCTTGGTACATGTTAAGGGAAAATGTGTCTTCGGTTTTTTATATTTTTTTTTTGCATGTTGTGATGTATGTTAGTTTTTTTTGTTTTTTTAATCCCTTGAAGGTTGGTGAATTGAAGTTTGTATTTGAAGCTAAAACAATCCAGAGAATGGAGCTTCTGGTACTTAGCACACTGAGGTGGAGAATGCAATCAATTACCCCTTTCTCCTTCATTGACTATTTCCTTTGCAAGATCAATGATGATCAGAGTCCAGTGAGAGCTTCAATTATGCAATCCATCCAACTCATACTGAGTACTGTAAAAGGTAGCTTTACCTTTGTCTGTTTTCCTCCCTAGCTAGCTATGTGCAGCAAGTAATAAACTATGAATAGGGGAGGAACCAGAGATGATGATGATGATGATGATTTGGAGGGTGGGAATTTAATGCAGGGATTGACTTCTTGAACTTTAGACCATCAGAGATTGCAGCAGCAGTGGCAATAGCTGTTGTCTTGGGGGAAACCCAAACAGTGCACACTGAGAAAGCAATATCTGTTCTTATTCAACTTGTGGAAAAGGTAAATATGGGTGTGGCCCATTTGACAAGAAAGTGAAAAATATATAAATGATGGCTTTCCTTTTCTGCGTTGATCATTTTTGTGTTGATTACTAGTAACCATGGTTTTAAGAGTGTGATCTTCAACATTAACGGTAAGGGTGCTGCCTTCTGACTTGTAAGTCACGAGTGCAAATATTAGAAACAATTTCTTTGCGTATAGGGGTAAGGCTGCGTGCATTTACCCTTGACCCCACCAGAGATTACACAGGGTTGCCCTACTAGTAACCATGGCTCTGAATTGTGGTCGCAGATGCATTTGCTTTGCTGCTGTGATGTGGATGCAGTCACCACCGCAACAGCAATATTTGGGTTGCGGACTGCAATTCAGAACCATGCACTGATCAAATGCAATTCGCTGAGCCATGTTTTAATTTATATTTGCATTGGTCTTAATATTTTGGCAGGAGAGAGTCTTGAAGTGTGTCAAAATGATCCAAGAGTTGTCATCAAAAAATGGTTCTGCTAAGGACACAAGTGCTTCTGCTTCTGCTTCTGCCACTTGCGTGCCCCAATGCCCAATAGGGGTGCTTGATGCTGTATGCTTAAGTTATAAAAGTGATGACACTAATGCTGGTTCATGTTCAAACGCTTCACACAATAGTCAAGATGCTAAAAGGAGGAAGCTAAACAATACCTGTGCAGCACCAGCATAGTAGCTATTGTGGTGAAGTGGTTTGGGATTTTTACCATCACTTGTAGCAGGATGCTTAAGAAAAGATGTTACTCTGTCCGTCCACTAATACAAGTCACTTTTGACTTATAGTTGTATTCTTAAATTAATGTATCTAAATGCAGTTTTCTTTAGATGCAATAATTTATGGATATGTCTAAATATCAAAAGCGACTTGTATTAGTAAACGCGCAGAAAATGGGTTTTGTGCGAGGTGCCCCAGAAGGGAATGCCAAACAAGGAAGCAGGAATAGATATGGAAATTTGAGAGGAAAAAAAATTAAATTAAACTGAGCATAAAAGATGACAAAATTTAAGGTAGACCATGTGTAAGATGGGATAGTTAAGGAATATAATCAGCACATACCATGGTCTTAGGAGGAAGTGAGCAGTCACCAGCTGTTAAATATTTTAGATCTCTTAACAGCTAGAGAACAAAAGTGGTGAAAGAGGTTGGGGTATAAATTAAGGATTAGTGTATCTGTTTAAGTACAGTTTGTTTTCTATTGCTTAGTGGGGGTGAACATGGGTTCAATCCGACCTGACCCAATCCAACCTTCTTGGGTCGAGTTGAGTCGGGTCGGCGGGTTGGTAGATTGGATCCAATGGATCCACCATATTATATGGGTCGAGTCTCGGGTCCTTACTTCTCTATCCCACTCAACCTGTCGACTTACCGACCTGCCTATATATATATTATTTTTAATTGTTAAAATATGGTTATTTTAAATTAAACAATTAATTTTTTAATTTAAAAATAGATTCTTTTATTTAAAAAATAGGTGTCTATTTTAAAAAAAAATAATAGCTTTTTTTCTATTAAAAAATGGATTTTTTTAGAAGAAATTGAATTTTTTTAAAAAAATTAACTTTTTTAAAAAAAAGGAGGGCGGGTCACCCGCCGACCCGCCTTACCCGACCCGACTTGGGCGGGTGACGGGCCTGGCAGGTACCCGTAAAAAAATGTCAATTTTACTCGACCTGACCCACTCGCTGATAGGCGGGTTGGATCGGTGACATGGGTGGGTCCCACCTGACCCGACCCATGTTCACCTGCTTAGATTAGGGAGATTAAAATAAACCAAAAGAAAATAGAGGCTTAGCTACTAGTACGATATTTGTGGAATTTGTTCCATTGAAGTATATATGTCATTAATTTGTTTTGACATTTAGGTGGGTTTGGGGGAAAAATTTCGAATATATGGGTTGGAATGAGAAATTACGAAAGTGTGGGGCAAATTTCTGAAATCGCCACTGTGCAAGGCGATTTCAGAAAATCTAAAAAAAAAACAAAAAAAAAAAAGAAGTTCTGAAATCGCCAAGACCCGCGGCAATTTTAGACTTCAAAAAAAAAGTTTAGATGTCTGAAATTGCCACAGGGGGTGGCAATTTCAGACAAAACACCCACACATTCATACTTTTTTTTAACGAAACATACTGTGAGATTATAAATTTATTAAGGCCATAGATATGTAAAAAATCCCTTCATGGTTGATAGTGGTTTGCTAAATTCCAACGCGCATGCACCAAAGAGAAACGTACAAAACAATAGCTGCCTTGTCTTACCAAATACTTAATCAGCATTTATCCCGAAATTATAATACACACTTTGACTCGGATAAAAAATGATAAACATTATTCTTAGTAACCCCTTAAAAAAACTTGTTTTTAAAAAACATAAATAATTGGTATAAAAAAATTGAATATAATCATAAAGGAAAGTACATTAGAATGAATTATTCAATTTTTTTATGCAACGAGTAATACAAATAAACCAAGATAAAAAAAAGAAGAAAAAAATATTAGCATAATATTAATCTAACAACCTAACATAATATTAATCTATTAACTTAACATATTTAACCAAGATAAAATAAGAAGAAAAAAAATAATTAACCCAGATATGTGATGATGTACAGAGAACTACGGTGACGGGGGTGGCGGTAGCAACCCATTGGTGGCACGGTGGTGGTGGGGGATATGGTGATAGGGTGGTGGCAATATGAGAAAGGAGGGCGATGGCGAAGAGGGAAATGAAGTTACGGAGAGGTTGGGTAGTGGTGGAAAGAGAGAGGAAGTTACGGAAAGGGAGTGGTGATTGAAAGAGGAATGGAGGCTGTATATATAGCCTCTGTCAGGTCGCGACAATTAATGGTGTTGCTTCATTACCGTCGAATATATCCAATGGTACTTGGTTGACCGTTACAAACATGGAAAAATGTGTGCCTCTTCATATTTCGAGGTTGTTACCATCATCAATTTTAGACGGTAACTTGTCAAACGTTACGAACGTGGGGAACACGTGTCCTCTCATATTTTGAGGCTTTTACTATTGAAATAGGACGAAGGTAACTAGTCGAACATTATGCATGTGGGGAACACGTGTGTCCCTTCATATTTCGAAGTTGTTACCGTCAGAATAGTCTGACGATAACTAGTCAAACGTTACGCGCCTGGAGAACACGCGTGTCCCTTCATATTTTGAAGTTGTTACTGTCAGATATTTCTGACAGTAACTTATCGGATAGTACGAACGTGGGGAACACGTGTCCCGTCATATTTCAAAGTTGTTACTGTCAAAATAGTCTAACAATAATTAGTCAAACATTACGCGCGTAGGGAACACGTGTGTCACCTCATATATTAAGTTGTTACTGTTAGAAATATCCGATAGTAAATAGTCGAACATTACGAGCGTGGGAAACACGTGTGTCCCCTCATATTTCGATGTTGTTACCGTCAGAATAGACTGATGGTAAGGGGAATTAATTATTTTTAAATTATTAAGCAAATATGCTATTATTAAAGTTACCGTCAGAATCATCTGACGGCAATTTTTAGTATAATAAATGCTTTTAATTTAATACTTACTTTTTTGTTTTACTGTCGAAAATGGCTGATGGTGAAACCTTCGCCTCACCACCCGCCATTTGGCGCCAAATATTACTGACGGTGCTATCATCAGATTTTTTATCAACGGTAATTATGGTCAAAAGTGCTCCGGTTTGTCCTAAAAGCTATTACCGTCAGTTTTGTTTGTAATTACCGACACTAATACCATCGAAGATACATCCGACGGTAAATAACATGTTTCTCGTAATGACAATGATATACTAGTTCATCAATTTGTGCTTACCCCCCCACCCACACAAACACATCATTCTTTCTTCCATGTCATCAACACAGTTTTCCCTAACCCTTATTGTTCTCCTTTTCTCAATGAACACAACTCCTCGTCGTGCAACTTCGGCCTGTTTACTCCTTACCATTGCCAATCCCCTTCCCTTTGTTCACTACTTCTACAATAACACATTTCCTTCTTCTGTGCTGTAGTGTTTTATTTCTTCAAAAAAAAATTGAATTTTTAATAATGACTGGATCATTTGGGTTAATCCGGTCGATTCACTAGTTTGTGTTCAAACTCAACCAAGTCTCGTAGTTCAATTTGATTTTGTTACACTCCCGGTCCATTGAACAACTCAAATTGTGTATCTTACCTGTTCGCTTGCTCATTAGTCGGATTGGCCATTTCGATTTTAGCAGCCATGTGATATGCTACAACCATGGAATTCAGCAACACACGAAAATGATTGCTAAGAATATTCTGTACAAATTCATTAGTATCCATTACCAAACGGACTGAATTACAATCTTCTAAAGGAAAAATTCTCTTTAAAGTGAGAAAGTGAGGCCGTGTACACTTTTAGTTCAACAAATTTTATTGTTAGTCTCACTAATAGAGCATGTCCCCTCACTTTTTTGACTTAAAGAGAGATTTTCACTATCTTAAAAGTGAGAAAGTGAGGATGTGTACACCTTTAGTTCAACTTTCATTGTGTGAATCTCACTAACAATGCGTGCCACCTCACTTTTTGACTTAAGATATATTCTCACTTTAGAGAATCTCAAATGGATTGTGTTATGGTCAAATTCTGGGTCCGAGATATACGTCATGATTCTGTGATAGTCTTCATCTATCTACGTCTAACATGTCATGAGGACTCGACCCATTGGACCTAAAACTCTATAACCTCTCAGAGTTATGTGAGCAATTAAATACCCGCCGACATACAGTCGTAACGTTAAGAGACTTGATTTACGCACAACTCATAATTAGCTCCATGATCTCAAAAACAATTACAGATGCTTCACAAACGGCTAGAAGACTATTTGTCCTCACACAAGTATATAAGCATGAATTATACTCATGCTCTGGTATGTTCTCTAACTGAGTATTTATCTTATACTCACTTACATATTAACTTAAGCGTTAGAATTTCTTTCGCATGTACCAGCACTGCTGATCAAGGACATTGTTCATCACCACCATACTCACCATCTTATAAACTATTTGGGTTCAACTCAATGTCAGGGTTACGATCAACATCTCGAAGTAGCCCAATTTACTAGTAACAGATTGTCTTTAACTAACACGGAGCAACTTTGAATTACAATTGCAAAAATTATTCCCCCCAAAATCTATTATTATTTGCTCCCACCAATTTACAGTTATTCTCACTTGACAAAATGGTTACAATAACACAATTCTTTAGAAGGGCTGGCCCCACGCGAAAAACCCCTCGACAAGAGTTAAGTTTTATTCTTAATTTGCTCGTGTCTTTCCTTAGCTTAACAAAATAGTTACAGTACTATTTCAGGTAATGGATGATTTTGACTTTGTGATGCAAGTTAAAATAAAAAAAGTTAACCCCATTTTAAGCACGTAATGGATTACTTTAACTATTGCTTTGGTAGAAATACAGGGAAAGGCTAATGATGCCATTCATTTCAGGTGGATAATGTTGACTTTGTGATGCAAGTTAAAATCAAAAAGTTAACCCCATTTTAAGCACGTAATGGATTACTTTAACTATTGCTTTGGTAGAAATACAGGGAAAGGCTAATGATGCCATTCATTTCAGGTGGATAATGTTGACTTTGTGATGCAAGTTAAAATCAAAAAGTTAACCCCATTTTAAGCACGTAATGGATTACTTTAACTATTGCTTTGGTAGAAATACAGGGAAAGGCTAATGATGCCATTCATTTTTAAGCTTTAAAATACAAATTAAACAAAGGGGACTAAGAGTAGTGTAGAAGCAGATCTTTGGGGATTATTAGTGGAATTCAGTCAATTGACAATGCATGCCCATATTATTGCAAAGAAATGCCCACACGGTGCAACTCATTAGTACATGAATATACTGTGCTCTCCACTAGACATTGCTATAATAATAACCCTTATATGAATTCCACAATACATTATACATCCACCACATAGCATATAGGAGTATCGCACGTGTGATAGTAAATTACAGGCTTTCCAAAAAATAAATTGCTTGGTTATTTATTAGAATTTAGAAATCAACAAACGTCTAGAACCACATCATCATTCATCTGACAGAAACAGAGTGTAAAATCAAAAGGAACAACCCTCATGCGCCGCGATGTAATACTGGTTTACCCAATATCCACGGTATGATATCATTTATAGATTTTTTTTTTAATTTTGTTTTACCGGATTTTTGGTCAATGGAATGACCAAAATCACAGTTTAGCTTCTCGATCTCAATTCGGGAAACTGAAGCGATTCCTCTTATGAATTCTCAGATAGTGGAAAAGAGAGAATTAAAATAAAAAACTTTAATAGTATTGCAACATAGAAGTGCAAGTACATAGACTGTAAATACATAAATTGCAAGTAAGCTACAGAAATAAAAAAAGAACCAAGTGAAGAATGGTGAGAAGAGAAATAGAAGAGGAGGAGAATTTACGTATAGGGAAGAAGAAGAAGTGAGAATTGAATGCTTGACGTTCTCCGGTGTACGTTGGTGTCGCGATGACAAGAGTACGTGTGAAGTACTTGCCAAGCGAATCTAATCCCTTACTAGTCCTATTCATAGAAAAGTCCTAAATGCCTTGGGCGGTTATTTGTTGCAGATAACTTCTCGTAACCGTGTGTAACCTCTTGGGTGGTTCATTTCTACCAGTTGGAACCTCTTGGGCGGTTTATTTCTACGCATAACTCTTGTAACCGCTTTGAACCTCTTGTAACTTCTCTGCGACTGTTCTTCTGCTTCTTTTAATCATTGTTGACCATCACTGTTTCTTGGTCGACCCTCATTGGCACGTACATATAGTGAATCCATACATAACAATGTACTACCACTTAGGGTTGTATATCACAATGTATTATCGGTCGCCTCGAGATCATTAATGGGTCGCCTTTACGACTTGTTATTAGTCGCCTCGAGGACATCATTGGGTTGCCTATCATAATTGGTTGTGGGTGGCCATACGACCATTATTGGGTCACATTTCACAAATTGCGACCTAAGGACCCTTTTAACAATTTTTTTGGAATAACAAGATGTCCCCAAATATTTATCTTTTGATTAAGAGAAGAAGATAAATATTTAATATTGAGTCCGACCATATAGGCATATTGCTTCCATGCACTTTCACTGACACTTGCTTCCATATTATAGCCAAATAATTTGAATTATTGGTTGACACATGTTTCTAATACGGTCGAAGCATATCTTGGCTCATCACTTTTTCAACATAATCCTTCCCAATTTAAGGCATAGAAAATATAATAAAAATTAAGATATAAAAAAGAAAAATCTTTTTGGGTGACTGACACTTATATACAACCTCTACAAAGGCCACAAAACTTGGGGGTGGCTATGAAGTCGACACAAACATTTTGTTTTAAGTGGGTCATTCGACCCCACTTTCATATCTTCAACTTGCCTTCTTAATTTCTCAGCATTCAGTTGCTTGATTTGTTGAACTATTTTTGCAAGTTGAGGCATATCAAAAATATCTTGACCGACGAATTTCCTTCTTGACAATCCCAAATGCCACTTAAGCTCATCAGGAAAACTTACCGCGTCGTCGCGTTGATGGAGAATCACCAAGGAATGGCATCCGTCGTTAGCTTCGCCCATCGAATCACAAATAATCAGATCCCAACCGAGGAAGAGATCCAACACTATCAGCCACAGGTGATGAAACAAGGTAACGAGGAAGAGGAGGAACTGCCTCCCACACCTGACTTGGCCACTGTGGTACGAGATCAGGCGATAAAAATCCAACAACTAGAAGCAGCCCTCCAATGCCTCCAACGGGACAATGAGCAGCGAAAAAAGGACGTTGAGATCCATGGAACCACTGAGAGAGCCTGAGAAGAGACGGACAGAGGTCCAGAAGCGAGCTGAAGAAAGAGTTTCCCACCTTGGAAGTTTACGTCTTCATTTTTGTGTGGTGTAATGTTTTGTTCATGTGTAGTGTAATATTTGTTTATGTGTTTTGTAATGTTTGTTTATGAGTTTTATAACATTTATTTCTAATTTCTAATGTAATATTTGTTTATTTGTGGTGTAATATTTGTTTATGAGAGAGTGGGTGGAGGAGCAGGAGAGAATACGACACTTATTCTTCGCTATTTAGTTAGCGCAAGTATCATTTTATTTTATTTTGTGTTTTATAGTGTTTATTTATTTATTATTTAATATTTGTTCATTTATTTTGTAATGTTTGTTTACAAGAAAGCGTGAGTACATGCGTTTTAGAGTATGAGTGGTGGTAGGAGAGAGAGTTTTGTAGTTAATTTTTAAAATTTAATGCGCTACAGGTCCCGTATTATCTTGTCTTCATACGTGAAAATGTTTGTTCATTGGTTCTATAATATTTGTTCATCTGTGTTTAAAATATTTGTTCACGCATCTCTAATGTGAATGTACAATAAGCATGTAAAATTAACCATAGTACTAGAATAGTTGAGTCTGGTAATGGTAGGCTCCTTGAAAATGGTCAGTTCAGTGGGAGTGAGGAATCACAAAAGGTGGATATTCAAGAGAACCGTGTAGAAATTCATACCCCTAGCGTTTCTCGTCAAGTTGTTGTACCTTTTGTTGTATCACAATTACGCAACATTCCAAGGCAACAAATCAATGTGTATATTATTGATAAGTCCTTGTTAGCTTGATATGTATACATATGTGTGGATCTTGCTCGTATTGATATGACACCTATGAATTCAGTTAAAGTTATATTTCTACTTTATTTATTTGTTATTCACATCATATTATGTACATGTATAGTTCCGTGTAATAACATGTTATGGATATTAAAGTCAAAGGTCATAGTATGCCTTAATTAAAGCTCCTTGGGTTGAGTTGTTTGTGATACATGGAAGGAAACATGTCATTTTAATTGACATTAACCGTCATGATTCAACCAACTCAATTCAATGAAAGATGATGACTTGAGTTCTCCAATGTAAACTGTGCGCTTATAGTTATTGGATCTTCAAGTCGTCACGTGGACCAAGTGGGAGATTGTAAGATTATTTTTTAATCTCATGATAATATGGTCCATGTAACTAATAGTAGTACTAACTCTAATAAAAAGAGGATTAAGATGATGACAATTAATCCTATAAAAGATGATAGAGTTAGTGAGTGTATTTTGGTAAAACCGACCTTCCCCTTTCCCTTATAAATTAGATGGCGTTACTCAAAGAAAAACAAGAATTCAGAAATCATTAGGGTTTAAGATCTGCTTTAGGAAAACACTCTTCTCACCATCAGAAGGGATTGAAAGGGTCAAAGGAAAAGAGGGAAAAAGAATCATAGACTCTTCAATTGAACATGGATCCGGGTATGTCATTCTTGTTCTTAATTTCGTTTTACAGTGTAATAATCATAAATTTCAAGATCCAAATTCAATGGTTGTTTCCTAAACTGGTTATAGAAAATTACAACCTTATAAAGTATACACTTTTTTGGTGTACACATAACATTAGCTTTCGAAATAATAATGTTGAGATTTGTTAAACGCTAGCTCACTGATGCCATTCCCCATTACTGAATTTTTCGTCAAAAGAAAATATGGGTAAGAAAGAAGTGCTTTGGATCATGCCTCTAGGAGAAATGCATATATAGTGGGTTACAAATGAACCACTATTGTTGGTTGACACACCATAAACATTGGATCAGGATGGACACTTTTTGAGCGTGTAACAATATTAATGTAACGTAGTTGGGGCTGGCATAATTAGAACCACCCTTGTACTCCAATATATTTCAAAAACCGCATGATTCTTCACGAAAAAGAAAACTCTCCCACCACTTCAGTGACTTACTCGTGGAGCAAGATATAAGTGAGGTTATGGCCTTTAATTGACATATTTAAGATAACCTCTTTTCTTGCCATCTAAGGGACTCGTGTACACTTATACATCAAATATCCTTGCCATCTAAGGGACTCGTGGATACAATTATACATCAAATATCCGAACTTTACGACTATTTTGATCTCCAATTTAAGCAAAGAAGATGCATTCAGAATTCAAAACTTGCAATTATATAATCTTTCCTTGAATTATCCTATTTTGAGAAAGAAGATAGTTAAAGATATAGATGTGTAAATAACCGGCCATCAACGAGCTATGGGTGATAAGCAATTCGATTCTCATTTTGATTTTGAAAAAGTTCAATCATTGAGAGAAGTAACTCCACTCTTAAAATTGTAAAAATTAAAAAAATATTTATATTAAAATTGACACTTTGTTGGCAGTTGTATGTGCGTATGTCGATTAAGAAACAAATGAATGTGACTTAAGTTATAATTGTGCTACATAATAAATAAAATTTTATTATTTTTACTGTTTTCACTAACTAAATAAAAAGTCTTAGAAAAGTAAATGAAAACAAAAATTTAACATATTATTAGATATTAGTTGCAATAAAAAAAAACTCGAATAAAATGCAATTTAACATATCTCAATGGTGGTGATAGTGTGTGCAATTTAACCTATAATTTAAGAAAATGAATTAATATGCAAATGAGCTCCATTTTTATGAAATCCTATGGAAAAATAAGAGAACTAGTTAAACTACGAAAATATATATCGTGGAAGTCAAAAGCACGCTTGTCACACGTGAATTGATTATGAAAATTCAAACCAACACAAACCTAACAACATAATGACTTAATCTGCCAATTTTAACCAGCATCCCTACCTTCGCGCAAAAGTGGGAGCGACGGAATTGTTCTATACATTTTAAAACATATTATAAGGACAGGTTTGAAAGTTCTAATCAACTTTTTTCTTTGGAGGGAAAGCAAATGCGGACATTTAAAAGAGAAAAAAAAAGGGATTGGGTGCGTGGAACAAAAGTCTAAGAAAGTGGGGGTGTTGTTCAGCATATATTAATATTAATCCCGGGCACATGGATTCCCCCTTTGCCTTTTAGTCTAACTTTCCATCGGTTTGTGGTATCTTCAAAAATAAAAAATAATTAAAAATTAAAAAGCCTCACCAAGCTTTTTTAATTAGTGCGGAATGGTGGATGGAGAGAGCGTTGTTATAGCTTTCCAAGCGTGGGATGTTATAATTTGTTGGAGAATCCACAGCCAAATGGCTCCATGGTCTCATGTCCCACACTCATCCCCACCGAACCCAAGACGCATCTTGATGGGCAATGACCCTTTCAAAAAGCAAAGTTGATTGCACCTTTTTATCTTAAAAATTATAGCGATATACTAAGTAATTGGGGTCAAATGCAAGGACAGTCTTATTCTATATTCTATATTCTATATTCCATATTCTACGTGCTTCTGTATTTTTTTACCCTACTATATCATGGCAGGAATTTTTTTGTCTCCTGACCAGCATTCTAGGTCCCCATGCTGTACTTGTGGCCATGATAAGTGTTAAGAATAAATCTAGAATATTAAATCTAGCTTGATTTGATCTTGTAAGATCTTGTAATTGATTGTGAGTTGTTTTTGGCCGTTGAGTTTTGGCTGTTAGGTTTTCAGCCTATAAATAAGCTCACCATCCATTGTAAACGCAACTTAAATAATACAATTGTTATTTTTCTGTTATCTATATTTTTCCTATATTTTTTTGTGTCTCATTTATCTGTTTTTCCACTATGTTTAACAATAAGGATCGTCATTAATAGGTGGGAGGTTGGCGACAGAAGAACCCTCCTCTTCGTCCTGCTTCATCTGATCGTCTGAGCCTTTAGGAGACATTGCTCATAATCTTTCTGCAACTAAATGTGACTAATTAGAAATGCACAATGATATTGACCAATTAATTAAGAAAAATAATAATAATAATAATAACTAATATTTGAAATTACGCACGTTTGTGGTCTCTGAGTGAGGATTGACCCACATTGACTTATAGTGCCTCCAATTAAGAAAGGTGAGTGCTAGCCCCCTTCTTGCAAATGTTGTGGTAGCTACATCTCCCTCTTCTTACCAATGAAGGAAGGACAAAGATCTGGAAACTTATGTAGCCAACTGAATTCCTTTTCTACCATCCAATGAAAAACAAAATGTTAAAAATAAGATTGGTAAGATGAAGATCTAGAGGAGGTGGTATTAGAGGTTGCACCATGGTGGAGGAGAGTGAGTGATGGTAGGGTAGTGGTGGCGCGATATTGAAAGAAGATGCAGTGTAGGGCGGTGGAAAACATGGTGGTTGGCGGCAGCGGAGTAGTAGCCCTTATGGTGGTGCGAAGAGGAGGCCATGTATGTGGCGGTGGCAGCATAGTGGCCATTGAGGGGTGGGTTCAACAAATTTGATTCTTGGTTTAAGTATTGCCGTCGGAAAATTTGTTGGGAATGTTTAAAGCCAAAATGAAGCATTTGAATAAAATAATATTATCCGCGAAAAATCTTTTGATAATATTAATTTATTTAAACTATACATTTTGGTCTGAGTCCTAAATTAATTTCAATCCCTTACTAACAAAAATTCCTTTAGTAGATCAAGAAATGCAAAGGCCCATTTCTTTCCCTACAACTAGCGGTGAAAGTGAGTCGAGTCGAGTCGAGCAAGGCTTAATTACCAAAACTCACAGCTCAGCTCATGAATACAATTTTGGCTTGAGAGCTCATTGACAAACAAGCCAAAATTTTAGGCCTAAACTCAACTCACTTAAAATCTCACTATTCCAAGCTAGGTCATGGGCCAGCTCAAATTCAATATTAATTGAAAATTTTTAAATTTGACATTGAATTTGTTATTGAACCAATTTTTGTATAGTTAAGGGATCGTCTTATTTCAAAATCTTGACAAGTAGATGTCTTGTTTACAACATAATTTACATATTATAGACATGATATAAAACTATAAAGTCACATTCATTGGTTATAGCTGTAATGAGATAGCATCATATCTCTTTCTTATATGATGGAATAAATTATAAAGATATTGGTTTGATATTAATAGGGCAATTTAGGCAACTATCCATAGATATTTTAGATTAGTATCAGCTTGTGATTTACCATTATTAGGCAGGATATTTCTAGGTTAGTTGGTGATTCTCTATTCTTGTGTGTGTATTCATGGTGATGCAATAGAACAACATAGATTGAACACATTTTTAACATGGTATCAAAGCTTACGTCATTGCTACAATTACATGAATAGAAGAGAAAACACATGTAGAAGGAATCTCGAATTCTCAAGGTGATTGTAAGAAGAAGACACCATCTCCTTGAGATTTGAACACAAAAGACAACCTTGAATGGTGGGGTGACCACCCTAATAACAATGGTGCAAGCTATAGGATAAGCCAACAGGAACACAAGTCACTAGGAGGATCGTGGAACAGGAGAAATGATTCGTGCAAATGTGGCTCAAGTTGGTACAGGAAGTGCATGTGCTTCTAGGACAAAAACCAAGAGACATGAGGTAGTAAGTCTGAGCGACGAACTGTGGCAGGTCCTGATGAACATGTTGAACTCTCGAAATGAGACTAAAAAGATGACTAGTAATTGTGATACGTGGTTGATAGACAATGTTGCTTCTAATCACATGACAAGGACATTGACAAACCTATGTAAAGAGCAAACTATACCGAGCTGCCTAGTGGGGTTGCTCGACGTTTGCTGGCTAATGAGGAAGGGTCAATGATTCTTGATAGAGAACTCAAACTTGAAAATGTTTTATGTGTGCCAAAATAAAAATGAACTCTTATCTATGTGTTGTAGTTAAATTATGAAGAAAAATACATGGAACAGTTCACTGACAAGCTATGTGTTATGCAAGACTGCACTTCAAGGATGCTGATTAGAGTGTGTGAGCAAAAAGATGGGTTCTACTTGTATCGTGGTGTGCACAATGTTCAAGCTTGTCAAACTAGCACACAGAATTAGCTTGACCTTTGGCATAGGCAAATGGGACATCCGTCTTTTAGGATTGTTCAAATGATTCCTAAGATTAGTGGTGGTTCTAAATGTGAGTTTCTCAATAATATGTGCAAGATGTGCGAAATATCAAAACAAACAAGAGACAGATTTCCTTTAAGTGAGTTTCCAGCCTCAAATATCTTTGATTTAATATATTGTGATTTGTGGGGACCTTATCGAACACCCGTATCATGTGGTCCGTCATATTTTTTTTAAATTGGTTGATGATTACTCTCAAGTTGTGTGGATATACTTGCTAAAAGAGAATAAGAAAGTGTTGAACTCGATGATTATTTTTTTTCTCTTTGGTTGAGAGACAATACAATAAACATGTCAAAATAGTGCGTAGTGGCAATGAAACAAAATTTACATGTCGAGGCCATGTTTCCAGCAACATGGAATTTTTCATCAAACTTTGTGTACTGGGACATCACAATGGAATAAGAGAATAAAACGAAAGTATTGACATATTGAAAATTATCTTGAAAATATAAACAATAAAATATTAATAAGTAATTAATTAAATAATTTTACTTAAGAATANAGTACTCTTGCCACTTGACAACTCTGTTGTAGCATTTCTTTAGAGTCTCCGTGACGGCGTGCCTACCAGCTTCGTGGAGAATCCACGTATACAAACATAATTAAAAATATTATGTACATTACAAAAATTAAATAAATAACAAATAAAAAATAAAACGAAAAATAGTTAATTGACCCACTGTTGTTCTCCTCGAGTCGCAGAGGGACTCGTGTGCGGATAGTGGTGGATTCCTCAGACTGAGTACCGGTGGGACTATCTAACTGTGGTGGCTGCGATGGTTGTTGTGGTTATGGTGACGAAGTATCCTGTTGAGCGTAGCTCCCATACCTAGCCGCCTATGATGACAGCGGAGGTATGAAGCTCAACCTGGGAGCATCACCGGGCTCCCCAACTCGGTCGTTAGTGACAACTGCCTAAATCTAGGGGTCAGTATGAAACCATCCCCCATGGGAGATATCGAGGACGCCGGCATGCTACTCGATGTCCCCATGCCCCTGTCCCTCCCCCTACTACCTCGGCTCGCGAATACAGAATAATAGTCTGACACCTGATTTTTTTCCTTTGTCACCGGCCATAGTTACAACTACATCAAAATAATAAATTTAATTAAATATTATTAAATTTAAAAATTAAAAATTATGAACAAGAACTTAAATATTATTAAACATTAACCTATCATTATTATTTAATAATATTATTTGTTAAAGTAAAATATTTATTAGTTATTATATTAATCATTAACCTTAAAAGTTTATTATTTATTAATATCAAAACATTAAGCTAATAATAAATCCCAAATTAAACTAACATAATATAACATTAAAATAATTAGACTTTAACCAACAAAATTTAAACATAAACCTTAAATAATATTTTTTTAACTAAACATAACTAATTAACTAAATTAATTAAACTAATATGACATATAATCTAAAAAAAATTACCTAATTAATATAACATACATTACAACACCAATCTAACAAAATTAATATAACTTATATTAAATCTAAAAAAATTAACAACCTCGTTAAAACTTTGTAAAAAATTAATCTAATAACCTAACTAATCTAACAACCTAACAAACTTATTTAATCTAAACAACCTAATTCATAAAATTAATCTAACAACCAGACATATTTATTTAAATCTAACAACCTAATTGAACAATCTAACTTAATTTTAATCAAACAATTTAACATATTCTACCAAAAACAAGGACAAAAAGCTAACCTTGATATGTGATGACGTAAAGAGAGTAACGGTGGCGGCGGCGGCAGAAACCCAACAGTGAAGGGAGGTGACAATGCTAGGGTGGCAGGGAGGGTGGTAGCGGTGGCAGGACAATGGTGGGGTGTGATGACGGTGGCAGGATAATGGTGGTAAGGTCGTGGTGGTGTGATGGTCGCAATGGTAGGAAAGTGGGGTGAGATTTTGAAGATGAAGAAAGAGTAAGGAGAATGAATGAGGAAGAAGGAGGGGACAGATATATATATAGCCTCCTTCAGGCCACGGTCATCAATGGTGCTACTTTGTTATTGTAAGATTTATCCGACGATAACAAAATTCAAACGTTACGACGTTGGGAACACGCGTGACTTTGCATGAATAGGCATGTTACCATCAGATTTATCCATCGGTAATAAAAGTTGAACGTTACGACGTTGGGAACACGCGTGACTTTACATGAACAGTTACATTACTATTGAATTTATCCGATGGTAACAAAAGTCAAACGTTACACCCGATTGGAAAACATGCGCCTCTTCATGTACTAGCAAGTTACCGCCGGCCAGTTCTGACGGTAACTTGACTGTTCATGTCCCAAGTGATTACCATCAGATATTCCCTACAATAATCGCTCAAAAATTACGAGCACGCATGCCCACTCGTCTATCAAAGCTTTTACCGACTTAATACCATTGGATATGTCCGTCGACTTTTTTCTCTTTGTTTTACCGTTAGAAAAGGTAGATGGTAACATTTTTGTGCCGTAAGGCACCAACCATTACCGTCGATTTTATCGTCTATTATTTTTTCCGATGGTAATCATGGCCAAAATTGCTCCAATTCGTCCAAAAAACCCTCAACCGTCAGTTTTGTTAATGTTTTTTGATGCTAATATCATCAGAAGTTTATCCGACGATAATGCTTCGACGGTAATAGACATGTTTCCAGAAGTGTTTTCCCTTTCACATTTTCAAACTTTCTCAAGCTAAATGTGGTTGATTATGACGATCTTTAACTTTTTGACTTCTTAGCCATTATTTTTGCTTGTGTACGTTGTTGGTGTAGCCTTATCACCACCTTCATCTTTGTTTTTGACCTGTCACAAGGAANTGGGAACACGCGTGACTTTACATGAACAGTCACATTACCGTTGAATTTATCCGATGGTAACAAAAGTCAAACGTTACACCCGATTGGAAAACATGCGCCTCTTCATGTACTAGCAAGTTGCCGCCGGCCAGTTCTAACGGTAACTTGACTGTTCATGTCCCAAGTGATTACCATCAGATATTCCCGACAATAATCGGTCAAAAATTACAAGCACGCGTGCCCACTCATCTACCAAAGCTTTTACTGACTTAATACCATTGGATATGTTCGTCGACTTTTTTCTCTTTGTTTTACCGTTAGAAAAGGCAGATGTTAACATTTTTGTGCCGTAAGGCGCCAACCATTACCGTCGATTTTATCGTCCATTATTTTTTCCGATGGTAATCATGGCCAAAATTGCTCCAATTCGTCCAAAAAGCCTTAACCATCAATTTTGTTAATGTTTTTCGATGCTAATATCATCAGAAGTTTATCCGACGATAATGCTTCGACGGTAATAGACATGTTTCCAGAAGTGTTTTCCCTTTCACATTTTCAAACTTTCTCAAGCTAAATGTGGTTGATTATGACGATCTTTAACTTTTTGACTTCTTAGCCATTATTTTTGCTTGTGTACGTTGTTGGTGTAGCCTTATCACCACCTTCATCTTTGTTTTTGACCTGTCACAAGGAAACAATATCAATATCGCATTAAGGAAGGGGCTTTTTTGATCAAGGGTCATCAAAGGGAGAGTGTTTAGTGGTTTAGCCATAACAATGCGCGGGTCGAACTTTAATTTTGACTAGAAGAAAAGGTTGAAAGCACTCAATTTAAGTCGTCCATACACATCACATAACCTACTCCCTTTAACGTGATCACGGTTCACTATACACACTTCTTAGCAAAGGGCATAGCTGACAATTTCCGTATACACATTTTTTTTTTATATTTCAGACATTATACATAATGAGTTTTGAATCTGAAGCCTCATACATACTATTTAAATCTCTGGCCACTAGACCAATTCTAGTAACTTTATATACACTATTGATAATAATGCAGAGGACTTTAGAGAGTAAAAAAATAAAGAAGTGTGAAAATTGATATATCCTTTTTCCTTCCTTTTCACGTTGATGTAACCCAAAGGTAACTCTAAACCCATGCGGACCTCTTTTGTCTCCTTGACATTTGTTTAAATTTGGATACTCATGTGACGTATTGGTATTTTCAATGGGAGCACTTGAATAACTGCATATTCATTTCATAAATAAATATCTTCACCGATCAAACGTCAGAAACCATGCTGCCAGCACATTGAACCAGCTACATCAGGGACGAACCCAAAAAAATTTAAAAAAATTTAAAAAGGAATCTGCTTAAATTGTGCTTACATAAGTCAAATAGAATGCGACTGGTCCACTTCTAAAATATTGCCGTAGTGGCAATTGCCCCATATTGGTGACTCTCAAGATGATGGCCCTTTTTTTCTTCCTCCATTTCAGCAGTGGCCAAGAAGCGTGAGCAACACTTCGGGGGGGTTTGTTATTTAGTTCGGTAATCTACAACAGAAAAAAGAAATCGCATGTTTCTAAAATATATTTAATACATACTTTAAGAATATATTATTAACCATTAATTTTCATTTGTATGATTTAAAATATATATATATATATATATACATAATATAAGCAATTCATGATTAATAATGTTCATAAAATATGCATTAAATGTACAACACGAGCATTCAAAAGTTTCTCCAACCACCAAGCTTATGTCATTGCAAATGTCTTATTGGCCAAATTGGCATTATATTTCAAAGGGTATTATATGTTAAAGAAATCTGGTAACAGAGTGACGTGCAAAAGAATTTGCTTTATTGAATAAACTATATACCAAAGTAGTTTTTTTAATTGTAAAGGAATTGATGCTTTGCATCGCAAATAGTATGCGGTGGTGTTGTTTTAGCTAGTGCCACCAAAAGGTTAGACCCAATAGGATAGGGATGAAAGTGAGGAAGAAATAAAAAAAAAGAAAGTGAAGAAGTTGATTGGAGCTCGTTGATTGTTCCCTTCACTCCAAACAAGAGGGCATGAAAGTATGCGTATTCTTATCAATTTAATAAGCAGAGAGAGTGACTATTTAATTGTGGTCCTAGAGATCTTATCTGTGCATAAGATCTCTTTCGGGGTGATAAAATCATGAGTTACACACCCTTTTGTATTTTCTTAGTGGGAGAGATACCATACTTGTCTGCTCAAATAACAAATGCTTTTTTCCTTTTGATTATTATATTTAGAGGGCACGTGATTCACGAAATCTTATCACATTCTTAAAAAAATGGGTATAGAAATGTAACATTCTTATGTTTGGTTCAAGATTTTAAAAAATATTTTTAGGTAACTTGTATTCTTAAAAATGAAAATTGTCTCATTGTTATTCTCACTTCCCCATGCGATTGTTGGATTCTCATAGAATTAAAATGTTTTGAAACATGAAAAACCAAATTGCCTCCAAATCTTATACCCTAGGTCAACACCACCCGTCAGTTGATCATCGCCAACCGGCGACCAACCACCGCCCGACCGACGACGCATCACCGCCGAACAGTGACGGAACATCAGCGAAAGGTATACACCCCGTAGAGTTTTGTTAATCAATGCTTTAAAGGCATTAGCAAAATAAAAAAGTAAGTTTTAGAATTTTAATATATGTATTAACATTAGAAATCATCAAATCTCACTTTTCTAATAAAAAATTACCATTTTAATTTTTTTTAACAAGTGCTTAAGAACACTTGTTAGTTTTCCAATTGTATTTATTAGTTTATTCGCCCCAATTAAAGTTCTGTTTGACATTGTTTCTCAGAATGTGCTCAAAAGAAGAAATAAAAAACGATACCAGCTGACTCCGAGAATCTTACCTCCCAAAAATTAGCTTGTTGAGAGGAGTTATAGGTCATGCCACACTATTATTAATTACAGGGTAATGTTCTATATACAATTAAAATGCACGCGAACTATTAAATCGTGTAACCTTGCGTAGAAAAAAATAATATATATATATATATATATATATATATATATATATATATTAAAAACTGTAACTCTGCCTAAAGGAGGGCAAGACTTGTGTTGTTTTTTCTAGTTTTTGTACTTACTTTTTTTTAATTCTTGTTTTCTTAAATTGTATAAATTGGGTACTTTTCTTTTTTTAATTTTGTTTCATTATGTTTTTTTAGAGGTTTTAACAAAATTTGACCTATATAAGCTGAATATTACTAAGTCTCAATGGTTTTTTTTACTTGTTTATTCATTCTTGAGTTTAAATCTTTCATGAATCATCATCATCCTTCGCACTATTTGGGGTTAAGCGCAGTGGTTTTATTAGTGTTTTTTTCTTTTGTTGTTGGTGAAACTTGATAGAGAAGCCTATAGTAACAGATAGTTCTTTTTGTTGAAATCGTTCGTCTTAAGGTACATATTCCGTTCTTAATTTGTCATTCTGTGATTGAAATTTGTTGATTACTTCTCATTTCATTTTGGTTATATGTTGATTTTACATGTTTTAAAAATCTTTAGGTGATTGTTCTGTTTGAATGGGAGAAGACTGTGGAACTTGGATACCGCAGCCGCATCTTGATTGGCAATCACCCACTCTGAGTTCCTTTGGTGCTCCCCTTGACGTGGGGAAGCAAAATGACGTTTCTGCTGCCATGAACCTGGGCACAAATTTAATGATATAAAAAAATGTTTTTACCTATAAGAGACATGATTGAAGTGCTAATTAAGTTTAAATTCAATAACCTTTACCCTAACAGGAGTTCAAGGTACAAAAAGATGCTCATGAATAAATAACATTAATATTCCTGACAAAATGTAATCTCATATTTTATTAGAGTAGAAGAAATAATGCAATCTCATATTTAAAACACTTAAAAATGATTTTTTTTCCTTGATAAATAAGCGCTCAAATCTCTTCAAAAAGAGAGAAATAAAATCTATTACATCTAAACATGAGAACATGAAACAAATCAGTATACAAAAACACGTAAATACATCCACAACAATATAATTTAGGAGGGATATGTACTCTTTTCTCCTTAAAAAAAAGGGTTCGTCTCACTAAATTTTTCTAGAGTTTTAACAAGGCATTTATACATCATGTTGATGGTTAATTATCAGTGGCTTGAAGTTTTCTGTAATGATGAACCTTGTCAGTTCCGTTTTGCAGGGTAATGATGTCAAACCCCAATGTAAAGACATCAAACTCATAGAAAAAAAGACACCAACCTCGCAAAGCAGAGACGCCGAACATGCTAGGCAAAGATGCCGAACATGCTAGGCAAAGATGCCAAACACGCTAGGCTAAGGCGCTTAGCACGTAAGCCAGACCAATTAAACTCATACACAGACTAATGAAACTTGCAGTCAAGCCAACTAAATTGGCACCTAGGTCAACCAATCTTAAAAGGATTTCATATGAGAAAATAAATAAAAAAGATAGGAGTATGCTTTCTTGTAAAAAAAATTTTGTCTAAATACATAGGAGAGTGCTCACAAGACTTTTGGAGATGGGTTCTACCCAACGCATTATAATATGTTTCATCAAGCTCTAAATAAATGTTGCTTGAAATTTTTTGAGGATTAAAGTTTTATCATTATGACATTATGACTTAAATACCGCAAGACTTACATTCTCAACATCAACCATTTAATCTAAGCCTGCATAGAGATATTATGTTTCCAACTAATAATCTCAATCGAAGCCAATCATGATAATAATGATACTAATTAGGTGCGTGCCAATAAACAGAACCGTTCCTATAATCACATCTTAAAGAAAGAAAAATGGCAATGTTATTTCAACACCGTGATAGAAATTTTATGTCGACTATCATAACTTAATTAAAATTTAGATTAATTTAATGTCAAATAATTAATATTATTTTATTTAAGTCCAATTATTTTGTAAAAATTATTTTTATTGGAGACTCATTCTAAATATTCTTGTATCAATTTCATATATGTTGATTATTGTTGTTGTTTCACATATCATAATTCAGTGTTAAATTATTGTGTGAATTTTAAAGTATATTGTTGATATTATTTAACTCTAAAAAAAATTTTCAGTTGGTATCCGAATCACTTTAAGCAATTGATTATCGATGTGAGTCATGTGACTATTGCTTTGTTACGAGATTTTTGTGTTTGATGGAAAATCGAAATTGCTTATATTATGAACCCTCATCCCTCAAAGATCCTAATTCTGTTTGTCTAATTCGGCTTGGTAAGGTCTTGGGTTCGAGACCTTGTGTACGCAATTATTGAGCTGGGGGCTGGTCATGGGTTGAGTTTTTGGGGTTAAGATAACGGTTACATACAAACATTTAGTACAACAAAATTCTTATCAGATATAATCTACTAACTAAACGCCTACTCTTTAGCTCACTCTTCTGGATACGTCTCTTCTTCATGCTGCTCCTATCCTTGCTCCATATTAGGTCTTGCCTCTAGAATCATAAAGGAGTGGGGAATGAGAACGTTGCGTTCTCAGTTGGAAAACCGTAGTCGTCAAAACTCATGTTATATCTAGTTATAATTCCGCTGCTCAGGAATCTCTAGGTGTTACAGTTATATTAAAGCCCTACTAGTTATGAATGTATATACTAAGTTTGAGCAACTTTACCTATGGTTCTAGGTGCTCGGGGGAGCTATTCTTCATTATCTATGTCATTTGTCTGCTAATCTAGTTCCTAATTCAAGCATCATCGTGCGATTCACATAGCTATACTACTGCATCAAAATCCTCATCATACAAGTCACATAACTACACTAATACATCATCATCATCTTTGGAAATTCATTTGAAATTTATTTTACTCCTACGATCTAAGGCAAGCCTTAATAGCAGTTCCATCCTCATCCCTTGTAGCTACGGCCACACGCTACAACCACACGTTACAGCCCGCATCGTGGCAGCCAGGTCGCGCTAAACCTGAAGGGTTTCACCTGCAGGGTCTTAACCCCGTAATTTTCACCAACCACGACCGAGGTGACCATCAAACGGATGGCGTGGGGGTCGGACCTATGACTCGACCGGAACTAAGACCTTCCCTAAACGCCGAGCCCTCAGCCCTTCTAGAGGGGTTTTTTCCATCATCATCATCATCGTCATCATGTGCACAATTCAATGGTTGATGCAACAGTTTATCATCATAAACACAGTTCATCATCATCTTAAAGCAGTCATATTCACTCATCATCTTAAAGCAACAATTATAACCTAATAGCTCATATCATCATCTTCATCATAGCTATTGAAAGGTCATCACCTTACATCCTAACATGCAACACTGCATACTCATAAGCATCTAACATTCTTCATATTGGCAAGCATCATTTTATAATTCTACCTTATACTCCTCCTAGTCTAAATCATTTAACACACATAACATCATATAACTCATAAGCATATCCATATTATTTCTTGAGTAATTACAGAATTGAGAACCAATGAAGTTTGTAAAATACTCGGTCTAGGCCGCTCAACGCCGCGCTTAGCGATGCGCTCAGCGCACTGAGCGTGCATCAGGTCTCAGTTCTGTAACTTTTCAGTAAGCTGCATATTTCTTTCTTACCATCATCATAAACTCTTTCCTAGGCATCTATCATAATATTTCACATTCTAAGGGATATAAATTCATGGTTCATAATCATTTCTATCATATTTCTAAACAATTCTTCTATAAGCAACATCATATACCTAGGTTTCTATAATCTAACATATTGCCAAACAATTCATCAAACAATTATCAAGCCATGAAAATCTAATATAATCTAACATAAAACACATCACAATTATTATTTCAAGCAACTAAACCTAACATAATCTAGCACAAAACATGTTACAAACATCATCAAACATCTTAGAACCACATAAGCAGTGGTTAGGATAGTTTACCCACTTTTTTGAGCATTTTGAAAGTTGCGAGAAAAAACTCTAACGAACTTTGAGGCGATCTTGCTATTTTTCCTGAATGCAACGGCGTAATCGCAGAGTGCACGAACGGAACAGAAATAAATTTAGCAATATAAAAGTATGAATTTTGTGCACTGAAGGAATGGCCTTCGGGCCATTTACAACTTATATATATATATAGAACCTATGCCGCCTCAGTTCATTATATATTATTATAATATTATTATAATATTATTANTAGTTCTTAATTATTTGTGTATGGATGCCTTAAAAATATTTTGGACATACCGTTATAACTCACTAATTTTTCTTGTTACGTTTTTAACTTTATTTGGACATTCTTGAATTTATTTTCATATTAGTGTATTTTATGGACTCCTTTGAGTCATAATTTAATTTTAATACTAATCAAAAATTGATCTGAACTTCACAGGACTCTGTGAAATCGCAAAATTACTATTTTTAACTAATGTTTCAGGAATTAAATTTAATAATTAAATTTTTCACTCGTATTAATTTATTCTTATTTATTTATTGTGCGAAATTTTCGTAAGGAGAAAAATCGAGATGTTACACCATGACACATGAATAAAAATAGTCAATTTTTTAGGCGTAGGCCTCATGTTAGCTATTCTAGTAGATATTTTCAAAACAAAATGTGTGATTCAAACGACAATGTGTCTACACGTTTTAATCGGCCTAACTAGCATTTTTGTCTTCTAAATCATTCATAAAAGTTGGATATTTTTTTATTCGTTTAATTAAATAAATGATGATTTATCCAGTTCAATCAAGGGTATATGTGTCAATGCATGCGTCTATATAATTGAAGCCCCCTTCTATCTTCTTGGTTACACACACAGTTTCCACTTTCCGCTTTGACTGTACACAAGTCACGCTTGCTCCCTCATCTGCTCCCTTCCTCTCCTAACTCTCGCCTTCTCGGATTCTTCGTCCCTCATTCGGGCCTTCCCACCTGTAAGTTCCCGTTTCACTACCTTCTCGCTTTTCTTGGTAATTAATCTTTATGTTTTCTCTACTTAATCTTGGTAATTAATTTGTTTTCCTTTTAATTGTTCAGTTTTTGTTTATGCGGCTAGATTTTGCTTCTATGTTTTATCCGGTGCTCTGGTTTTTTTCTTTTCATGTATGGTTTTTTTTTTTCTTTCAAAAAAAGTTACATAATGTATTGTTGTAACGTATCTCCGTTTTCAAGTTAATTATTTATTTCTCCCAAACCTTTGCCAAAATATGTATTTACCCAACTTGGAAGGTTTTGTTTTTGCAAATAGGATTCAGACAATAAAATAAAATAAAACAAATTCCCTCTTTTTTTTTATTTTTATTTTTTTCCCCTAATTCTTGCTTTTCCTGGGATTTGGTACAATAGAACTGAATCAGAAGTTGTAAATCTGTGCAAATTGTTTAGATCTCTGATGTTAAACCATCTATTTGCAGGGTTTCTGGCTGAAGGGAGTGTGGTGTTGGCTTTCTCTCTCTCTTTTGTGGATAAGGGACACATCAGCATGCGGTGGTGGCTTACTCTTTCTGTTGATGTATGCCGCAAAGTCATTTCCCTGAACCTTTATTGCAGAGTGATTCTGTAACTTGCACAAATCTTGTTACCAAAGAAAGGAAAAAAAAAAAGAAACCCTTCTCAGTCTTCTCTTCCTTTTCCTCACTTCAATAATGGGATCCACTTTCTTTGTTGTTGTTCCTTGTTATGTCCGTCAGATCAGCTGAAACAATAGCAACCTTACCCCTCTTTGATTACCTGCTAGAATCTCTTTAGTTTTCCTTAGTTACCCACTTTCTTCTTTTTTATTTAGGGTTTTACCAGTCTCACTTTTGTATATTTAGTGGTGTGATTGTGTGTGTTCGATTTATCGAAACCTGTTTCGTCGGGCGTGGGAGTGTTCAGATCATTAGTTGATTACTGGTGTTCTTCTTTGGGAACATTGTTGTGGTTTTATTTTGAAGGGTTTGAAAGTAGTTATGGTGTGCCAAGCGGCGAGTCAAACAAGATTTCGGGCATTGAAACATGAGAATGGAACTGCAGGGTGCTCCACCATTATAGTTAGAGTTATAGCATGCTTTACACCTCTCAGAGAATGCCAGGTACATGTTATCCCGATAATTGGCAAAAATTCGGATGTGTCTGAAATAATTTTCAAGGGTAAGATATCGACTCTCAACAATTTTTGTTTCTTTGGATGTTCTGCAGGCTGAATACTTTCGTCATTTGCTCAAACCTGTGACGTAATAGTTGTTTTCCTTCGCACTATTTGGGGTTAAGCGCAGTGGTTTTATTAGTGTTTTTTTCTTTTGTTGTTGGTGAAACTTGATAGAGAAGCCTATAGTAACAGATAGTTCTTTTTGTTGAAATCGTTCGTCTTAAGGTACATATTCCGTTCTTAATTTGTCATTCTGTGATTGAAATTTGTTGATTACTTCTCATTTCATTTTGGTTATATGTTGATTTTACATGTTTTAAAAATCTTTAGGTGATTGTTCTGTTTGAATGGGAGAAGACTGTGGAACTTGGATACCGCAGCCGCATCTTGATTGGCAATCACCCACTCTGAGTCCCTTTGGTGCTCCCCTTGACGTGGGGAAGCAAAATGACGTTTCTGCTGCCATGAACCTGGGCATAAATATGGCCACAAGAAATGAGGCAATGCCAGCGGCATATGCATCCTCTGCGTTACCTCATTTGCAGTTAGGACACTCTAATGCACCTCATGGTTGGTTTTATTGTTTGCCTCGCTTTCGACAAGGTTTTACGCCTGTTCCAAACTTCACTGCCGAAAAAAAACTCCCTTCTGACCAGGTGAGAAGTTTTAGGGAGGAAATTACACCCAGAGGGGAATCCGGTTTCCCTCAAAAGCGATTCCTGGTCATTGACCAAACAGGTGATCAAACAACTCTCATTTATAGTTCGAGGTTCGGGAGTCCTGTTGAGTGCCTTGCTTCTTGGGATTCAAAACTGCATGGTTGTAACAACTTGAATGGGAATGAGCCTTGTTTAAGAAGAGATTTGAATCATGTGGTTGGACCCAATCAGGGAACTGATACTGAAAGTGAGATGCATGAAGACACAGAAGAAATCAATGCATTGCTTTACTCTGACAGTGATGGTTATTCTACTGAGGATGATGAAATTACTAGCACTGGCCATTCGCCCAGTACGATGACCACTCATGATAACCAGGAACCAATTAGGGAAACTGCTGAAGAAGTTGCTAGTTCAACTGGAAAAACTAAAAAGAGGAAGCTATTCGATGAGTCTTATGATGACAACATGCAGATCACGGACACTGCGAGTTCTCTGAATCCCAACAGACCCTTTGATACTGGAGATGATGCAGAATCAAGATGCTCTAGCGGCAGCAACAGTGGAGGGTTAGATGAAATGGGTTCCTTGTCAGGCAATAATAGGATGAGGAAGGAGAAGATACAGGACGTTCTAAGCATTCTGCAGTGCATAATCCCTGGTGGGAAGGACAAGGATCCAGTCGAGCTCCTCGACAAAGCCATACGCCGCCTGAAATCCTTGAAACTCAAGGCTAGAGCTCTTGGACTTGACGGCTTCTAAGTTGGCAAATCCTGACCCCCCATCTTTACTGTATTACTTATCACATGTAGTAAGTTACGTATTGAGTTCTGGTGTGTGAAGAATAAGCAAGGTAAAAACATTGGTGTCTGGGGAATTCAGCTAATCAGGGTGATTCAGATCATATCAGGAGTTAATTTTAGCAAAGGAGTTGTGAAGCGTGAGATCCAATGGCTTTATTCATTACCTTGAGTAATTTTATGTGTTGTGCGTGTGAAGAAAGAGGGAGGAGGTATTGTGCAGTGTTATGTTAGGCAATAAAGGAAACGTGAATGATGATTAGTCCATTTTCTTAGGGGTTGGAGAAAGTAGCACTCACTCACAATCGGCATGGGCATGGCGTATGTATGGGGTATGAGCTGTTTTTGAATGAGAAGACTGGTTGCTCCAAAAAGTGTCCAAAAACGAGTGTGCACGCGCATGTCTTGGCTGTAATGGGTCCCAACTTCACTTCCTCTTTTTGGATCCTTGTCATGTTCAATCCTTTTGTGGGTTTTTGCCTTTTCTCTCTGATGTACAAATTATCACTACTGGCTGGGCACCTTCCCTTCCAACTTTTATGAGTGTGACTGAGACACAACTTGTGGAGGGGGCCCTGGCCACCCCAATATTTACAACAAAAAGAAAAAGAAACACTGGTATTTGTGTTATATGTGCTGGTTTGTGCCATTATCGTGTGCTTTGTGTGTGTCGTAATTTGCGTTATGGACTCGTTAAATATAAGATGGAAGGGATGATATGGACTTTGGATGTTAATTCATGTGTTTTTGTTGTTACTGTTGTCCTTTTGCTTTGGTAGTTACGTCGCATGCACGCACTTATTGTATGAGAAAGTGATGTGCTTTTCTTTTTCAATTCATTTCATTATCTTAAAACGTTATTATTGTTGTTATTACTATTATTGCTTGGATGATTCCTATGTCCATGTCTATGAAAGGGTATGAAAAGGTCTCTTGCTCCTTGGAGATGGTAGGGGTGATAAGGGGCCTAGGGGGGGGGGGGGACCACAGCGTTGAATTATTAGAGGGGTAATTGCATGTGTGCGTATATGTGACAGAGATAGAGGGGCACGGGCATGGATGTGGTGAGTGGTCAATAGTCAATGGTCACACGGTAGGTATCAAACAAACAAAAGAAAGAATCTCCGTACAGTGTTTGCATTGATCCTCTGAAGCGCAAAGGCGTGCCTTTGCTCGAGTAGATTGCTGGCACGTGTTTTTCTTTCCTTACCTGCAGGGCAAGGGCGTGCCATTCTTAAAAACCCAACCAGGAGTTTCTCTGAGGAGAGCGGAGCTTTTTCTGGATTTGGAGATTAAAAAGTGAAGTAAAGATCTCGATTAAGATCTTTGTCCCGGTTGGTATTTCTTCTTTTTTTTATTTTACATGATTATTTTGGTATGGTTGCAAGCTTATTATATACATGAAAGTATGGTTTATAAATAAATGTGTCTAAAATGAAGTTGGGAGAACTTATCTTTTGTGTTTAAAGATGATATGTATTAGGCATGTGTCTATTAAGAGTTTCTACCCTTGAACTCTTTTTGGTGAAGAGAAGGTGGATTCTAAATATCTATAACATGTTTCTTCTGGCGTCTGATTGGTCAACAACTAATTTTCACACATGCATTGGAAAATAGGAGGGCAGTGGTGTTTTTTTAATAGATGTGATGGATTTAGAATAGGGGCTTGGATAATATAAAATTACGTTTTCTTAGGTCTGCATATTTTAACCATAACAATGTTTGGTTTTGTTTACAAATTAAATAGTAAAATTGTTAACCACAAGTGATGACTCATGCGACTATTTTGTCAACATAAGGTGATTATTTTCCGTAGTTTTTTAAACACAATTTTGATATACAATAAACATAGGAGTTTTACATTATTGCCTAATTATAAAAACCCTTTCCGGACTTAGAGATCATTGAAGTGAGTATGTTTCTCTCAACGAAGTATTTTTCATACGCATCGTCAAAAATTAAATTTATGACCAACTGTTTAAGGAATCTTGCAATCTACCAACTATTCTAGATTTTGTTGATTAAACTCTCTCTTTATATATAAGGGACGAGTTAAATAAGTTTTTGCCCCTTCATAAATCTCAAATTCTGATTTTGCATCTTATTAATCTTTTTTTTTTGTTTGAGTCTTTGATAATGTTTTTTGGATTTAGTCTTGACATTAAGTTGGACCGTTAAAAAATGACATGATGAATGAATGAGAGGTGGGCATCATTGTAATTTGGTCAAATATGATCAAACCAAGTTTTAATCGTAATCAAACAGGTTAAACCAGATTTAAATCGTGGTCAAACCAGTCCATGATTCAAATCGGTTTGACTATGTTTAACCGATTTGACAATGATTAAAACTTAGTTTGGCTATATTTGACCATCTTATTGTAAACCCCACCTAATTTTGGCCCGTTATGTCATTTTGGTAATTGTTGAACTTAACGCTAAGGAGTGCAAAAAAAATTATTAAGAACTAAAAAAAATTAATAAAATGTAAAATCAAAATTAGTAATTTATTAAGGCGAAAATACTTATTTAACGATTCTCTTACTTCTTCAAATGAGTGCGGTATCTGTACTCAATTAAATAAATTTAATCAATCTAGATGATATATGTGATGTCATGTTAACGATCGAGTATAAAGTATATTAAATTTTCGCCGAAATTAGACAATTAGACAATTACACAATAATAGATATACAAAAAAACTCTACTATCTAGAGATCATTCTGTAACTCTTCCGCATGGCCTATAAGGTGAAACTTAAACCTTAACAAAATTATTAAATTGTGCTTAATGATGAACTAAACTTAGTATTTAATTTGATTTCCATGAGTAGATGATTATGGAGTTTGAGATTTCTACGAAACTTACAGCGAACGATACGGTAGGAACTAAAAAGGATTGTGTTGCATCATTACAATAAGATTCACAAAAATAGCTATGAATATTTGCTTGTATCGAAGGTTTTAGGTGCGGGGCTTCAGTGATGGGCGGGGCTATATATGTAACTTATATGACCAGCATGATTCGAATTAGAAAGCATCTAAAATGCATACTTTACCTTTCACGGACATAACAAGAAATTAGTACTGTGAAAGATGTGGTTGGACCAGGGTTGTCAAAAGGGGTCCGGTCCGTTTACTCGGTTAAATAAACGGACTTTATATGTAAAAAATAGACCTGCGAAAATTTGAAGAAAAAAATTTGGACCGGCCCGTTTAGGCCCGCGGACCGACCCGTGAGCCCGTGATTTTTATAAAAAAATTTTTAAATTTTTTTTTGATTTTTTTGATTTTTTTGATTTTTTTAAAAAAATAAACTGACTAGCGGGTGGCTCGTTTAAGCCAGCAGACCAATCATAAACGAGCCGAATCTTAAAAATATATATATTTATGGCCCAACCCGTTTAAGCTCGTGCGGGCGGGCCATAAATGGGCGGGCCCGCCCATTTTGACAGCCCTAGGTTGGACTGAACATTTATAGCCATCTATCTATTTCTAACAAGATGGCGTGCTGCAAATTGTACCTAAAGTCTCCATTGGCTAGTTTAGTGCCTAAGGAATCGGATAAAACCCTAATAAAATGACGAAAGGGGATAGGTATACACAAAAGTCAAGCAGTCATCACTTATGCTGTATTCTGATTCTCCATCTCGTCCACTTTCTTAATTTTATTGGAAAAAACTAACAAGTGTTTAAGGGTATTTGTCAAAAAGTTTAAAGTATAAAAAATAATATAATAAAATTATAAATTTTTAAAGTTTTTAATATTCTAAATGTGTTAGAAATACTTAAATCTTTTTACTTTAAACTTATTAACAAGTGTCATTATTTATGCTGATAATTTGGTGGTGGCAAACATAGTTATAATGCTCAACTCGACTAACACCAAATTATTGATTGAGCCATATATAATTAAATAATATACTACAATATATTAAAATTTAAGTAAATATAATAAATGATATTAACAATTATCAATTTTTGGTGTAATTATATATATATATATATATACACACACACAACTATATATATTAATTTTAAAAAGACACTCAAATAATTATTAAGTTTTAAATATAAATTTACTATTTTAAAATAGTAAAAATTTATATGGGAATATTTTAAAGGTTTTATATTTCAAAATAAGAGATAATTAGACCTGCAATCTTCACCTAGAGCCGATTACATCTAGAGCTGATTACACGAAGATTTCTTATGTCACGTGAGGTTGTAATTTTCATTTTTGTTTTCTCATCAGTCATGTAGAAGAAAAAATATTATACCTTAATTTGTATTAGCTAACTTTGTGTTAAATATATTTTAACTATATATCGCATTTAAATAATTTAATCAACTTTTCTCTTTAAAGAATAAACAAATTTAATTATATATTAAATATTTATTTATTTAATAAAATCTATAAAATAAATATTTAATTCATATTCATGTATCACATGAGATAAACATCTAGTAACATGTAAAAAGTAATACTTTCTATTTTTCAAAAGGCGAAATGGACATTTTGGTCTCATGCCTTTTTTTTTTCTTTTAATTGAAAAATGCATTTATTCAATGCTCAAATCCACAATGAGAAAAGGGACCAAGAAATTAGGAGGGCTCTCAATCCAAGTCACAGAGTCATTAAACAAATCAAGATTTGCTAAACTATCTATCACCACATTACTATCTCTTACGGTGTGGATAACTTTAAAATAAGTAAACCATAAAGCATACATAAAAAATATCTACCATATTTGAAACTAGCAGAAAGAATCGATGTAGGAAGGCCAATGGAGCTAGAACAATCACAGTAAAACAGGTGCAAGCTTGTAACACCGATTGCGCAAAACTGCAGTCCATGAGAGCGTGCTCCCCCGTTTTTTGCTTCTGCATTGCAGAGATAGAAACAACCTCTCTTCTTTTTTTTTTTTTTTAGGTTGCATGCCCGGTATCCAAGGCTTAGCCTTAATTAATCCGGGTCGACCCGGGTCGCACAACTGGCTATGACAGGTGAGTCTCCCAGCGGGGATAACTGCGTACACAAAGACTCGAATTCGGGACCTTGCTTAAGCGATACCAAGCCGCTTACCACTTGGACCAACCCCCGTTGGTTAGAAACAACCTCTTTGAATGTCCACTGCTCTATCCCATAATCTCTATATTTTTGGCAACGAATTTCGGCAATGCCCCTCCATAGAAAAATCTTCGCTTTTGGTTAGATCTTCATCCGCCACACTGATAAAACTATGGACTCTGGTTATCTGAATTCTCACAGAAGCCTTGTTTCATTGAATTGAATTCACAAAGTGCTTTACATATAGTTACTTGTACTACAAGCAACGGCTAGCTACTTGGAATGGAAACTTAACTAACTAACTAACTAACTGTTTTTATAGTTGTACACTAACTAACTATTAACTAAATTAACTTATAAAACTTGATGAAGGCTTCAACAGCTTGGTTCTTCATCCTGCTGCAGCTTCCTTTGGTGCTAACACATACCATCTTCCACAAGTTATCATACTGTTGGAAATCAAGACCCCATCCTCACCTTCTCATCTATTTTTACCATTCCAAGTAAGTTTGTGAGCAGACTTCACAGAAAAAGAGCCCCTCGACTCAAGAAGCCGGCACCACGAATCCTCTCTATCCACATTGCTAAGAGGGATAATAAGGATCACCCACGCTTGAATTGTAGGGAAGAGAGAGGCTACCTCTACTGCTTTCCAACTTTGCAAATCCGGGTAGATGAGCTCTGCCACCGGATTAAAAGTCTCCCCTTTCTTTCTTCTCCTCCTCTTACTACATGTTAAACATCTTGAGTGAACGAGTAAAAGGACACAATAAAGACTACAGAAAAAAATACAAAGAACAAGAAATCACGGAATTGTATTATGAGAGTTGTTGTGTTTCTTTACATCGGACGCTGAGTCTATTTATAGGCTGAAGACTCAACGGTCAAAACACAACGGCCAAAAATAAATTACAATCAATTTAAAAGATTATAATTAAACCAAATCAATCAAATTAAATCATTTGCAAATATTAACATAAATTATTCTTAACACTACACAATTGTTCCCCACAATATGCACCCAAGGGTCCTGCCAAATCCATACATTCTCACCATTCCCTATCCTCCATACAATACCTTTCTCTAAAACTTGCTTCCCTTCCGTAATCGATCTCCATCTAAAAGAAGGACATGACCCTTTTATTGAAAATTATAAGCTTTGATCTCATAACTTTGTTAAGTGTATCAATTTGGCCCTTCTAAGTTTTTATTTATTTTTTGTTTTATCAATTAAGCCTTGTATGATTTAAATTGCTATCAATTTGATCATTTTATTTATTTATTTATTTATTATTTTATCAATTTAGTTCATAAGTTTTAAATTTCTATAGATTTGGTTCGCGACATCAGCATTGTATAAGTCTACGACTTTAAATTTGATGGACTAAATTGATATGAAAAATAGCTAAATATCCAAATTGATACCAAAGAAATTAGAAGGCCAAATTGATATTTTTAATAAACAATCGGGCTAAAGCCCAAGAAAATGCACTATACAATAACTACTTTATCGTGGGGACACCCCATACAGTTAGCAGCATAAACAATTGAAAGGAAACTAGGAACGTTACAGAAAATAATCTTGTCAATATCAATCCTTTGGCCATACTTTGCCAAACTGTTAGCACAAAGGTTTACTTCCATATATATATATATATATATATATATATATATGTATATATATATGTATATGTATATATATATATATATATAAAAGGTCAAACAAGACAATCTAGTATTTAGAAATGATGGCATAGACAACAACAACTATTGACTTGCAAGAGTGGGTTGTAGCAACATTATTTTGGCATAAAGAGATAGCACAAGCAGAATTTGCTTTAACCACAATCTTAGTGAAGCCCAAAGGAAACCAAAGTAAATGCCCCAAAGCTCCACTTGAGAGATAGTGCAGGTATGCAGATTGGCGTTGGAGGCAGCTAAAAGTTTGCCCTGAGAGCCATGAATAATCCTACCATAGGTAGCATCCAAACCATTAAAGACAAACCGAGTATGGTTGGGTATGTATCTAATTTTTTTTTTTTAAAAAATAGAACGGGTACGACTAGGTATGGTTGGGTACGCCAGATGACCAAAACCACATCGTTTTGAGTGTGTTTTTTGTAAATTTTTTTTTATTATAAGTTTGACTTACTAATCCAACCATAATAAAAAACTTAAGACCTTAACTCCCTAAGCATGAGATCATAGTCTACCCTTATTTTTCCAAAATAAACACGTAAAGATATTAAGTCATGTTATGCTATTGGTTAAAGGATTATGTTATTATGATCATGTTATGTTATGCATTTAAAACTGTTTTCATGGGAGGATATCTAGGATAGAACTGTAAGTCAGGGGCAGCCTACGTTGACATTAGTATACCTTGTACGATCGTAAAGTAGAATAGGATTCATGTAGATTTAGGGACAAAACCGTAAAGCCCTGACATGGAAGCCTAAGATGCCCGGTGTCATGTAGATTAGAGGCAAGACCGTAAAACCCAGACATTTCAGGAACAGTTAAACCATAATGCTTAGAACGTCTATTTAGAGAATATTCCTAGTTATATTATATTTTCAAATGCTTTTATGTATTAGTTATTATTATAGAAATGTTTTATATTATTATAGAAATGTTTTACGTTTATTATATATTATGTATTGCATTTGCATGCCATGGTTTTTTGAAGTGTCCCATGTCGCAGTGTGGACGGCCTCTCGCTGAGACTCTCCTCAGAGTTCTCACCCCTCACCTCCCCCTCCAGTTACGGGTTATGAAGTAGCATAGCAGAGCATGAAGTTTATGGTCAGTGTAGCGACATCAGAATCCCAAAGTTAGTAGTTCACCTTGAGGTGAAGTTACCTATAGGAATTGTTAGTTTATTTTTATTTTGTAACAGAGTTATGTCTGGAGTGCTCCAATTGTATACAGGCAAGATCCTCAAATCAGTCACATATTTTATCATGTATATTTATGTTTTATATAAAAGAGTTCATGTTTATTCAGAAAAAGAAAGTTTTATTGTTTTAATTAAAGTAAAAGTGCACGTTTTTACGAAAAGCATTTCAGAGGCTTCCGTAAGGAAACTGATCCCTTGTGTGCTGGTCACTACTCTAAGTTGGGGAGTGAGATAGAGCTACAATTTCTAATTCCTTTAGAGCTTTTAAGGTTGCCCCTAGTTTTGGAACTTTTCTGCTCAGTGTTTCTTGTGTGGATGTAACATCTTCATTTAGGGTAGGTAGTTAGTCTTTTTATGGTGGCTTAGAGTAGTATGCCCCTGGTGCCACTATTTTAGTAGTGGCAACACTATGGTGGTCTAAGAATGCTGTGGTGATGTCAGTTTCCCATAGCAATTTTATTTTGCCGTAGTGATGCCGGTTCGGTACTGCGACGCCCTTCGATAGTGTTATTTTGTTAGTTTCTCATGGAGTGGTGTTTTTTTACCAATCCAAGTGCCAGTGCCATGCCACTCGGAGCTTCCAATGCGAGTGCTTCCCAGCCTTAGGCCATTCTAGGTGAGTGGAGATCCTAGTGCATTGACGGTGTGCTACATTAGCGGTCTGTTAATCGAGTCAATTATGCCAGCATGTTTTAATTGTTATTTAATTGCTTATTTATTAGCTATTCAATATCTAGGATTAATTAAATATTTATATGCTTAGTAAGTCACATGTTAGGCCTAAATAGAGACTTATGTACATGTTATGTGAGTTGAATGTATGTTTATATGCTTAGAGCTGTTTGGTTAGGCTTAAGTAGCAACTTTTATTGCATGATAGTAGGATAACAGACTTTCCATAATTAGTAGGCATAGGATACAGTATGTTGGTAATCAATTACAATAATTAGACTATGTTTAGATCACCCATGATAAAATCAAAGTAATCATAATCAGTTGTGTATGAGAACCCTAGGATAGTAGACTTATATTCCAACAATTTCAGTATTATATATAATTCAGTTATTGGCACGAGTTTAACATATTCAGTGAGTCTCATATATGGGTTTAACGTACCCATTGTGATCTCAGTGTAATATGGGTCCAACATACCCACAATGATTTAGTATTCCTTATGTGTTCCAACTCATCCGAACTATGAGGATTTATTCTGGCGAAGCAAGGTTGAGCTTGCACTCCCTTGACTGAGGATTGGGATGTAACTTTCTTCAACCCCTTAGTTGGAGGTGGGCAGTTTTGTGCTGTAATTTATCAATTTCTTTATTTTGCATTAAATACTCTCAGAACGATTATTATATGCGGACTTAATTGTATTGTCTTGCATTTAAATTCAGTTATATTTGTTCATGATATATATGTGTGTGTGTGTGTGTGTGCCAGTACATGTTACTTTTGTGGTACTGTGGTACCCACCACTGAGTTGACAACTCATTCCTCTGTCACATTGATTTTCAGATATGGTTGAGGAGTGTGATAACATACCCCTAATCCAGTAGCAATGAGGTCCATCGTCAGTGGCGAGCTCCACTTTGCAGTGGGGTCTACTACCCTTTTTATTTTATGAGGATTCCTCTAGATGACTTAGGCAAGGTTATGCATTTTCAGATATTAGGATCATTATTGTTATTATATTTTTTTTTTCTATCAACTTGATTATAAGATATTATGTAATTCAGAAAACTATTATTTATCTCATATAATTCAGTATTAATTAAATATCATGCATGTTCAGTTATTAAAGCCATGGTAGAGCTTTCGTAGGGACAATATCCTTACATGCGGTCACATCTGATTATGGGGCATGACATCATGTTTATGGCCTTAGGGTTTTGTGTTCATTTAGTTGATGATGTTCATATGATCTATGGTGAATCAAATATAAACTATGATATGAATTTTCGGACAAAATCAACAAGTGATGAACTTATGTTTCTCTTCTTGTACATTCGTCCTTATGAATGTGGTTTATGACTGTAGGATTTTGTTTTTATTAAGTTGATGATGTTCATATGATCTATGGTGACTCCAATATAAACTATGATATGAGTTTTGGACTAAAATAAAAAGTGATGAACTTATGTTTTCTTTGTTGATATTCAGCCATTATGAGTATTGTAACCTTAGGGTTTTGTTTCATAAAGTTTACGATGTTCAAGTGATCTATGGTGATTTTGAACATAAACTATTATATGAGATGTGGAATAAGACAAGAAGTGACGGACTTGGGTTAATCTCTATGCTTCGGTCTTGTATGCATGTTTTCATAAAAATTGTGTTTGTTTATGTTTGATGGAGTTTAGATGATCCATGGCTTTTCTCTAGCATAAACCATTATATGATGTTTAGAACAAGTCAAGAGGTGATAAACTTCTGTTACATCCCATGCACTTTCGGCCCTCATTGGCTTGGAGGTTTATAGTTTTATTTATTGTATCTTGAAACGTTTAAATAATCCATGGTTGGTTCTTAGGACACACCATGTGGTGATAGACCAATATACCTTTAAGAGTGGTTTCAGCCACCATGGTCCAAGTGACTGGAGTTTAGTTTTCTCAAACATTGTATAAGTGGTTCTAACTCTTAAGAGTGTATATGGCTCTTTTGCACGTTGGTCTATGATTTTTCTGAGTTTAGGGTTAAGACTAGATTCCATAAACGTGACAAAATGAACTTAAGGCTAGATTGGTGGTCATAAAAACTCTATAACAAACATACAAGAAGTATAGAATGGAAGTTCTGTAAACATGGTTCAAGTTATACCTACGAAATGATAGCTTGTTTTGTGTTTGCATTTTTTGCAGATATGTCTGCATGTGCTTTCGTTATTTTTGGCTATGTTATAATTGAGTTTTCTCATAAGATATTGCCATGATTAATGACTATCCTCATGAGTGTGATTATGCAACACCATGCCCTGAATTGATGATTACATTATTATATCGTAGCATTCATTATTTTATGTTTATAATCATACATATACATGTATAACCATAGACATAGACATACACATACACACACACACACACACACACACATACATACCACTATTCCTTTATAAGTGTGTTATGAGACCAGAAGATTTAAGCATATCAAAGATAATCTGAGTCCTCTTATTAGAAAATATCCATAAGACTTTTTATATAACACTTATAGTTTCGATGGGGATGCATGCTTGATGTTGCGTAATTTTCTGTTAGACTTATGATATACCTTTTGACCCTTATCCCATGTATGGCTCGTATTTAGTTTCTGGGAATTTTCAAAATTTTCCCATATTTTCCATATAAGTATTTCTTAAAACTAAGTCTAATAGTAATGAAACACTTAAACTTGACAATTAGTGCACATTAATTACGACTTAAGCATAATTTGCGAGTTAGTGTGTTATAAGAAGGGAGCTAGAATTTGAAGTTGGTGACTGGGTGCTCATGAAGCTTAGGCCCTATCGACAAAATTCAATGCAACAAGTGCACACCTGGAAGCTAACGAAGAGGTATTATGGTCCATTCCATGTACGGGAGAAGATTGGGGATGTCACCTACTGATTGCACTTGCTAGAACACTCTTGAATCCATCTTTTCTTTCATTGCTCTTTCCTCATAAAAACATGTTGGTAATCCCCCAATCTTCTCAATGGAGCTACCCGCAGCCTTGCTAGGATCACATCAACCAACAATCCAACCCCTCGCCATCCTCAGAGTGGCCGAAGAATAAGACAATGAAAATACCAAGAAGTGGGTCCTAGTTCAATGGGTTATGATGGTTTTGTGTAGCTTAGAGAAGGGGGGTTGAATCTAAGCAAAGTCTTTCGCTTTAAAAAAATTAACCTTTCTTTGAAAATTGTCTCCTAAAAGTTTAGGAGATATCTCCTTGTCTTCAGGGAGACAAGTTTTCTGAAAAACCAAAATTTTGAAAACGAAAACAGATTTTCTTTTAAATGATAGGAGATGTAAATAGTGGAGAGAAGAAGAAAAACACACAAAATATTTATAATGGTTCGATTCCTAGTCAGGAATCTACGTCCAGTTCTCAATCGCCAAAATCAGTTTTTCTTTCACAAAACTTACAAGCACCAATAGTTCTTCTCAAGAACTCACAAGACAGAAATTTCAAATACAGAGACTTGAACTGAAAATCTTTCTCTCAAGCTCTCCGTTGCTCGCCAAAAAACAAACCCTCAAATAACCAATTTTCTCACCAAGCAATAAAATACCAAAATACCAAATCAAAGGATTGAAAATAACAAATTCAAAATATGAGAGGTTTGTCGGTGGAGCTCTTGAGGATGTATTTCAATGGTGGTCTTTTTCTCTCATTTTTCTCTTATGTCTTGTGTATTTTTAGAATGGTGAAGACACTTCCATTTATACTCGATCCTTAGCATATTCTTGAAGCTTGAGATCATCTCCTTCATTTTTGCCATTCTTCAATGATTCTCTCTTTCTTCCTTCTTTTGATTTCAATCCGCTCAGCTCCTTCCAATTTTCGCTGATGCTCATTTAATAAGACTTTTACACATGTGCTTCAATTTGGTCCTTTTGACAGTTGCAAGAAGAACGTGTTTCTTGCTTTTCTTTTCGTAACATTTGCTTTCTGATTTCTTTCTTTCATCTTGAATCACGTTAAGCTTTCTTGCTTGATTCTTGTCTTGTTTCCTTTTCCATTTCATGTGCTTTAGTAGACAGCAGCTTGAGTTTTGGTCATGGGGAGCTTTATTTCCTCTTCCTTCCATAAGAGTTTCTTGCTGAATATCATACGTGACTTTAGCTTTCTTGAGCCATGAATGTTGCTTTCTTTTTGTCCTATTTTCTCTGACTCATCCGTAGTTGTTCGTGGTAAGTTACCATGCTTGATATTTGCTTCCCAACATGTTAGCTGTTCATTTGTCTTATTTCCCTTTTATATTACATTTCTTCTATATTCAGCATCATATCATTTTGTCAAGAAAATTTGATTTCCTCCACTCATGTCCTTGATAGCATTTACTCTCTTTGACTGAGATACAAGTAAATCTTTGCTTTCCCAAAGTTTCTCTCAATTGATATGTGATAAGTGCCAAAATTGTACAATTTTACCTATTGAAACGGCACTTGTCTGCTTAGGATTTAATGAATTATCTGACTAAATTTCCCACTTTTGCAGGATTTATAAAATATTCTAAAGATGGATACAAGCACAGTGGAAAAGAGAAATCCCACAGAGAAAGAAAACAAAGAGCAAAGGGGGTGTAAAGAAGCAGGAAGGCCAAATCAGATAAGACACCGCTCAGCGGAACCCACAGGCCGCTCAGCGGCACGGCAAGAAGAAACCGCTCAGCGGAGGGACCAAACCGCTCAGCGGGCCTTGCTTCAAGGTGAAGAAACTTAGCCGCGAAGGAAGCTCTGCAGCCGCACCTGCAGCCGCAATGCCGCCCTGTTCTGACACCGCTCAGCTCACCGCACGTCGCTCAGTGGCTCTGACAGATAATGTCAGAGCAGAGCCACCATTCAGAGGAAACGTGGCGGTGAAGAAACCTCAAACCGCTGAGCGGTGCACCCAGGCCGCTCAGCGGTGACCCCAAAATTTCCCCTATAAATAGGGGACCCGAGGCTCACAATGGGGACACACACTCCATACTTTAGATTTCGTTTCCTTTCAATTTCTTTTATATTTCAAATCCTAAGTTAGTTTAGCAACAAAGAGGAGGCTAGT